>JAUCMX010000006.1:2350214-2512769 GCA_033459395.1 Hemibagrus guttatus | reverse complement strand
ACCACCACCCCCACCCGCCCAGGGGCTGTATCAAAGCTGCCCCTGCGCTCTGACCCCAATTTCCTCAGCTGAGATATGCAAGAAAAAGGATTCCACTGTGCTGTAATGAATGTGTGATGATAATAAAGGCTTCTTAAAAAAAGGCTTCAGTTGATCAATCCTTTACAACTGAGTTTGAGGCCTTACATTTAAACACAGATTAGCTGACTGATTACATCATTTAGATTTTAGTATGATCTAATTAGGGTAAACTAACAATAATCTTAAAATGGTGATTAGTTTCACAACAATTGTGTCTCTTAGTGCTTTCAGTGACTCCTGTAACCAAAGAGAAAGTATGATACCACTTAACAGAGTGTGAAAGACACACAAACACAAGCCAAGGAGTGTGAACTTGGACTTCATGGAGCAAACGCTGGAGGTTAAGTGAGACCTGTATTCTGTTATTGTGCTGTTTTGTTGAGCTTTTGAGAAAGTGCCCTGAAAAGCACAGACTGAGTAGCTAAATTTCAGCCTGTCAAGCCTTCCTCCTACATCTCTGGAAGATCAACAAAGCCATCCTCCACCAAACCCAATATCCAAATGCTCCTTGACCTTTTCTGGAGGAGCATGAAAACCAGCAAACCCCCTGAGAAACTGCTGTAGCCCACCATATTTCTTTTGTCCTTAAGCACTTTGAATATATGGTAGCTTAGTGGTTAAAGCATTGGACTACTGATCGGAAGGTTGTGTGATCGAATCCCAGGTCCACCAAGCTGCAACTACTGGGCCCCTGAGCAAGGTCCTTAACCCCAAAAATGCTCAGTTGTATAAAAATGAGATGAAAATGTAAGTCGCTCTGGATAAGGGCGTCTGCTAAATGCCAGAAATGTAAATGTAAATATACTCCACTGTGTGGGAATAGTCAGAGAAGGAATGGACTCTGTGGCACCACCCCTTACTATCGAGGGAAGCTCCAGTAGCTGCAGTTATGCACATAGCTGGAGTACTTCCATGTCAAGGGGGTGGTTCTGCAATACAAAACCAGATATCTGAGAAGAACCACCAATGCTTCTGGTCTCTGTAGTGCCCCAAAATCGGCTATCCATTCACTGTGTCTGCTGTCAACGGTGGTTGATGAGGAGTGGGATGTGGAACAGATCACTGACTTGGTGGTACTGTAATTTGACAGTGGTAACTGGTCCAAGATTCCCCCCCCCCCCCCCCCAACACCCCAATTTTCTACACAGGTAGAACGTTCCATGCCCACTAAAAAGCGCAAAAGCCAAGTAGGTTTACATGCACAGTGGGAAAGCCAAGCATTTCCAGAATCAGTATTACCTCATGAAATTGGTAACACTGATCCAGAGTCCTGACACACCACACTCTGGCTGCAACCACACCACCATCCAGCAAAGCCTTCAAAGCAGGGCATTCAAAGCAGGGCATTTGGAAACTGATTTGTGCAGGTGAGGTGTTTGCAGGGAAGTGTTTGTGACTATCCACTAGTGCCAGCCATTATTAAATTCCAGGGGCAAAAGCATGAAGTGCCCATTGTTGGAGCTTCTCGTGGTGCACAGGGGTCAGCATGGGCACCGTAACTGGTCTGCAGCTATGCAGCCCCATACGCAGCAAACTGCGATGCACTGTGTCTTCTGACACCTTTCTATCAGAACCAGCATTAACTTTTTTAGCAATTTGAGCAACAGTAGCTCGTCTGTTGGATCGGATCACACGGGCCAGCCTTCGCTCCCCACGTGCATCAGTGAGCCTTGGTCGTCCATGACCCTGTCGCCGGTTCACCACTGTTCCTTCCTTGGACCACTTTTGATAGATACTGACCACTGTAGACCGGGAACACCCGACAAGAGCTGCAGTTTTGGAGATGTTCTGATCCAGTCCTCTAGCTATCACATTTTGGCCCTTCATCAAACTTGCTCAAATCCTTATGCTTGCCTATTTTTCCTGCTTCTAACACATCAACTTTGAGGACAAAATGTTCACTTGCTGCCTGATATATCCCACCCACTAACAGGTGCCATAATGAGGAGATAATCAGTGTTATTCTCTTCACCTGTGGTTGGACATAATGTTATGGCTTTTTTTTTAAATGAGAAAAATTAAATTTTTTTCTTTTGAGAAAAAGTAAGGACACCCCCAAATTTATTTGTACTTAAAATGGATAAAATTACCTACAGGTGTATCAGATCAGGTGCAAATTATTAGATGATTGTTACAGAGCATTTTGAAAGAGGCTTGCCTTATTTAAACCTCAGACATTTATCTTGGTTTGCTCTTAATTGCTGAACTGTGAGGTATCACCATGGTGAGATCCAAAGAGCTCTCTGAGGCCTTCAGAAAGAAGACTGTTGATGCTTATGAGTCTGGTAAGGGACATAAAAAGATCTCAGAAGAATTTGTAGTGATCTATTCCATTGTCCAGAAAATGATTTACAAGTGAAGAATATTTAAAACAACTGCCAACATTGGCCAGGTCAGGCCGTCTAAGCAAATTCACCCCAAGAGCAGACCGCAAGATGCTTAAAGACAGCTCTAAAAACGCTAAAATATCATCACTGGACCTACAGCAAGCTTTTGATACAGCAAGAAAGAGACTACACAACTTTAATTATTATGGGAGGTGTGCAAGAAAGAAACCTTTGCTGTCTAAAAAAACACAAGGGTAAGACTGAAGTTTCCCAAAGAACACAGAGACAAATGACAAGACTTCTAGAATAATGGGCTTCGGACAGATGAGTATAAAATTTAATTATTTGGAAACCATAACAGGGCATGTTTGGTGTAAACCAAATAAAGCATTTCAGCAAATGAACCTCATACTAACTATGAAACATGGAGATCATGTTATTTCAGCCAATAGGGGAAACAATAGCTATTAGGGCATAGGATAGACTCACATATGGGTGTGATGGTCAGGTGTCCAAATAATTTTGGGTTGTTTTTTTTTTTATGTTATTGAGAAACAGAGTATTTCTGCTGTGAGAGCAGTGCCAACATGGGTATGTTCTATTGTCTGAATTTGAATTGAACTAGTGTTGAAGCTAGGGCAAGCAATTGAAATTGGGGGGTTAATTGCTTCAACTGCTATTCTTTTGTATGAACCAGTGTGAGAGAAATAGAAAATTTATTTGTGTTGTTCATAGGATTCTATTTAGTATCCCTGCTCACCAATATAAACTTAATGTTTGGAATGTAAAAGTAGTCACACTACAAAGCTCTGTGTCTGTTTAACATCATGTGTCTGTTGACCAATCATTTTATCACCAACACATTTGCCTACTTTTTATGTAAAAACAATTCATTTTGTTGTCATTTTTAAAAAAATGATTGAAGCTAATGTTGATGGTCAGAAACTGGCACAAGAGATCATAAACCTCCCACAATTGCCTCCACACACCATGGCTTTGGAAATACTTTCATTTCTTCATGACAACCACCAACCAGAGCTGTATCTGAATCTCTGGATTGCTCTGCACAGAGCAGTGAGACTCCCGGTTATAGTGACCTCTGCTGGGTAAAATGCTCCAGCAGAAGACATAGCTAAAGGCTTATAATATAAAGCAAATTATTATAAAATCTACAAAATATTTGGGTACATTACATTTGGGCTTGGGTAAAACCATTTGACCAGCACTGGCCCTTATACTAATTTATATGCCTTCACCACTAGGTTTGATGAACAGAGATGCTGATCTGTGGTTCCTGTGGTGGTAAAATGGGGGAATGGGATGAAAGAATATTCAAGCTTTACTTCTTAAATGATTTATTTGTCATTATGTCCATAGGCAGAAATACTTCTTTGTTTAAGATTATTTTGTTTTTCTGTTGTGTGACCAGAAAATAATAATTCACTATAACTAGAATAAAATTGATTTTGTTTGTTACGGAACTTGTAAGTGATCATGTATGGTCATTACATGGTCATCACAGTATAAATAATCATTTTTAGAATGATACATGGCTGACAACTTTTGAAGAACAATAGCCAAATTCCAGGCATTTGGGAGCAGTAAATCACTGTAAATCTCTATTAACTAAATAGTAAAATAAGGTTTAGTGTGTCTCTTTTTATATTATTGTCCTGAGTTTTGTATTTGGTATATACCATTTGTAGATTAACAGTAGTATAATGGTAGTCGTGTTGGGAGTAACTGTATTGGTAGCTGTGCTGCCAATTATTTGCTCAGGATTTTTCTCACATTGTATACTAGCCATAACTTGGTCTGTAGAAAGGTCTGTATTGGTTTTGTAAATATTAATATAAATACCTTGATACTTTCCCAGTGCTGGACTCCACACGCTGTCTGTGCCGTATCTTCTCTCATCGTGAACGAACACGGTTTTTGATGCTCCGGCATCATCTGCATTCTGTATCAACTCCTGTTAAACAACACATTAAAATCAATAATAAAATTATTTTAAAGACTGTATGAAGGCAACATGTTTTGGGTTATAAATGGTTCTGAAGGATTACAAATGAAACTAAAAAAGAATATGAAGAATTATAGAGGAATTATGTAAGTTATCAAAGTCCTTATGAAGTAGTTATAAAGGAGCTGTATAAAGAGAGATGGAAAAATAATTTATTATGAAATCTTTATTCAGAGATTTCATTTGTAGGTGCAAAAAAACCTTTTTTCAAATTAAGCCATAGTAAACCCTATTCTGTTTTTTTTATTTTATTTCTGTAAATCTGAGCCAATGTCAATTTTTAAAAGTGTTATACAAATAAAATTGAATTGAATTTTTAAGAGAAGGTGAAGTAATTCATTACACAGTAATTCAAAATGGGTTTGTAAGGGTTATGAATCAATACAAATGATTATTAATGGTCTGAAGTAATAATGGAGGTAAGTCTAAGGACTATGAACTAATTATGAATGAGTCATGATGAAATATTAAAGGTCATGCAGGATTATAACAATTTATGAAGGATTGTGGAGTAATTGTAAAGGATAATAAAGGAAATAATTACAGCATTATATGAAGGACTGTGAAATATTCAGATGTACCTAAAAAGAAGTGTGTGTGGCTTATGAAAGAATACTTTATGAAGGATCAAGGAATTATAAAGGAATTGTAAAGAGAGTTTATGAAGGATTTTGAAGGGGATATGGAAGGTTAAGGTTCATATAAAGTCAATATGATGTGTTAAAGATGAGGAAGTATGAAAAAGGTGATTACACAGAATTATTAAGTAAATATAAAGGATTATGATGTCATTAAAGGAACATGAGACATAGAGGAACCTAATCCATTGTCGTCAAAGATAAAAGTTGTTAGGAGAGTTCTAAACAACATTATGTAATTAATAATAATAAGTAATTATGAAAAATATAAAGGAGTTAACATTTAGCATTGGCAGAAAAAAATTATGTTTTACTTTAAATATCAGAACAAACAGTCATGATTTATAAACATGCTTAACATTCTCACCTTCAGTATCTGTCCTCCATCAGGGTAACGTCTGAGAATCTCTTTCAAGTAGTCGATAAATGGTGGCGCTGTGGCTCCAAATGCATTTCTTTAGAGAATAAAGTTAAAATTAAGGTTTTTTTTGGTTGATTGTTTTTTGTTGTTGTTTTTGTTTTTTGTTTTTTGTTTGTTTTTTAAATATCTCTATTCGCACATGTGAAAATGTAGACCTTAATTTAAAGTAGGTAACACACATCAACTATCTCTGAGGTCAAATGCAGCTTTTTAAAACAACCTCAACTTTAAATTGTGAATAAAGTAATAGAGTTACAATGTACAGGACATACAGTATAGCTTTGATGTACAGTTTCCACTGCCTTTGGATTAGGAAGTAATTCATAAGAAGTTTATGAGTAATTTGCATATTATAATTTATAACATAATGGAGTTTTTGCAACGTCACGCCTGGACATTTCCACACTACACCACTAGATGGAAATCTCCTGTGAATTTTAGCGAGGGCTTCCTTACTTAAACCACCCATTTCTTGTTTGATCAACATGTCATTTTACCACAATGAGAAGCTTTACTGTTTGTCCATCAATCTTGTGAGCTCTTAGCCCCATGGACAGCTACTTTGAAGCTACAAACACCAACCAAAACAGCTCTCCTCAGCTGTGGAAGAAGTCATCTGTGTCTGTCATTTGGGGAACAATGAGCACAAACCATCCCACATCAGTGAAGCCAAATAAGTAATGTGGCTACTTCTGCTGACCTGGAAGTACACCTTCCTCTCATTAGTCTGATTCAATGAGCTATTTGTTTTGCTAGTGAGCTTCTCATTTCTTGAGACATGTCGATAAAATCCATCATGTCCTGGACTCATTTTTAGGTTTCAGAGAGTTTTACTTTTGCTGATTGCATTTGTTTTTTTTCGTGTCTTACTGAATTTGATTCTTTTTATGTGTTTGTATCAGGTTACTTACATTATACTGTATATTATTGATTTTCCCCCCAATACTTAAATGATTGGATTCCTTCTAGGATTTAGTATTGTGTGTATCCCAGCCTGCATTGGTGAATGTATTTAATAGTTTCTCTTCTAAATATGGGTTTATGATCAGAGAATATAAAAAGTTTGGAAATGCCTCAAACGTAGAAAGCAAGCTACATAGCTGCAAGAAATCAACTTCTGAGAACAAGTGTGAATCATTCTCTATTTGGTGGATTAAATATCAAAGATAAACTGAATTAATCAGTGTTGGAGCAAAGCATACAAAGTAAAAACACTATGCACAAGGGAATAAGTCAGTGAAACACTTCCAACACAACCATCCAAACGATGCTTGTGTTGAATTCATTTAAACGTGTATAGTTAACTAGTTATTCAGCCAGTAAAAGACAGAAATGGTCTTAAATGACCAGACTGTAAGTTTCCGCACCCGAGAGGCAACGTGTACTGCAATTAATGTTACCAAACCGTTTGTTAAAACTGCTCAGGGGTTACAAATTAGTTCTCTTTTTAAAAGTTCCAACATTTATAATAAGCTTTTTTTTTGTATGAGAAGTCAATAATAATATTTTTATAATATATAGTTGCGAGATGGCTCTCTATACACATGACCTTAAACTTGATTCTGAATAGCCTTTAAAAAAAAATAAGGGGTGGAGCTGAGCAGCCTCTGATCTGACTGAAGGCGGAGCCTATTTCTAGTCTGGAAAAAAATATAACCAGAAGTGCAGAATAATAAAAATGTCAGTGATGCAAAACTAAGTCTAAACTAATGATTTCAAAAGTATCTGTGATATCAGATATCGATACAGCGTTAAGGATAAATCACCAACAGTATGGTGTGATATCTGCAGAGGTGAACAGTAACGAAGTACATTTACATAAGTACTGTACTTAAGTACACTTTTTGAGTATCTGTACTTTACTTGAGTATTATTTTTCTGGAAACTTCAGTACATTTGAAAGACAAATATTGTGCTTTTTACTCCACTACATTTCTGTCAAGGTCCTTAAGTAGAAAGTAGTTACGTTAATCAGAGGATGATTTTTTTTTTCAATCTTGTAGCATCACATCTCTTGAAGTTCAGTGGTTTTCCATAATTTTTTGAACTCTGATCAACTCTGATCAAAATGGACGAAGACAGATCATCATCACAGTGCGAGCGTCCATGCGTATCTATACATCCACTTAGACAGTATGTTCCAGTTTTTAGAAAAGAGTAAAGATTCTTTTCGTTGTAAATGTTTGCTTTGTTTACCGAAAACAAACCACATTGCAGCCTACAGAAACTCTCTCTCCAACCTGCGGAAGCATATTGAGGTATGTGTACTTTTAATTTCTGGTAAAAGCTTGAAATGGATATTGCCTGTGCCATGAAGTATGTATGGTAAGGCAAATGTTTTTTTTTATGTATTTGTTTGCCTAGTTATCATAGCTTATGGCTTATGGCACATACACCACCAACGCATTGGTTAACACGCAAAAATGTATGCTGCGTCCAAATTCTCACACTAGAAGTTGCTTTCGGCTGCTCCCTGTTCGGGGTCGCTATAGCAGACCAACTGGTCCACACAACAACTTGGCAAATGTTTTACGCCGGATGCCCTTCCTGACGCAACCCTCCCATTTTTCCGGGCTTAAGACCGGCACTGCATCCAGTGGCTGGGGTTGAGGCATTGGCTGGGAATCAAACCCGGGCCGTCCACATGATAAGCGAGAAACCTACCACTGAGCCACCAATGCCCCTGTCCAAATTCTCACACTATCGGTCCTAAATAGTATTCGATAATAGAATTAGTATGCCCCAAATCGTAGTATGGTGAAAAGAATATTCCAAAAAATTCCCGGATGGTCTACTACTTCCGGTAGAAATTGGAAGTGCAGAACAATGCACACTCTAACGGGTAATATTCTCAACAACATTGCATGAAGGAGGGTGGAGCCTTGAGAACGGTGTAGCCCGAGAAGGGGAGCAATTAATTTGCATAACTTTGAGAAACAGCTTCTACTTAAGATAAACAAGGACTTTTTAAAGTTTGACTTATTTGAGCATAGTATGATTTCTCTCTACTAGTGATCTGTGAGACCTAGTATCGTTGTCACAACTAATGGTTTGAAATGTTTTGTTTTGATGGCAAATAAGTCTCTCTGTTTTGCTCTTTGTTAAAGCAGTGTTATTGTTGGGCAGTTATACAGCTACAGTTGTGTAGCTGGGTTTTAAAAGCAGGTTGGATTTATTTTTCTGATCAATCTGCATTTACAGACCACTTGATTCAAATGTGCATGAATGGATACACATAGATGTGTACTTCTTTGTTGAGGTGGTAGGAGTGTTAAATAAAAAATATAAATAATTATACATGCCTTTTTTGTCAATTCAGTTGTTTAATTTCTATAGGTTTTGTAACATTCTAAAAGCTCTTAATTCCTCAGATACTACAAACTGGTCAGTATATTCACTAGGTTGCTACAAAAGGCACTGTAAGTATGCATATAACAATGCAACAATAATAAAACAATGCGTTGACATTTACTTTTTACTTCTGGTACTAAAGTACTTTTAAAACCATGTACTTCTGTACTTTTACTTAAGTAAAAATCTTTCTTTAAAACTTTTACTTGTAATGGAGTAATGTTTGACCAGTCACTCAAGTAAGGAAGTTGTTTACTTTGTCCACCTCTGGATATCTGCTTATGCAATCATTAGATTGTAATTAGTGTGTTTGTGTAAAGTGACTTATCTCAGATCACTCACTTTTTTATTTTCTTCTTTTGTGTTCGTAGTGAAGACATCGCTGCAGCTCTATGTTCTCCTGTGAACACAAAATACATATAACACATCCACAATTTGATTTATAACTTTATCATTTTACACAAACAGATTATATGGGGAATGAAACACTGCTGCTGTGAAAGGAAAATAATATGTGATGGACTGTAGTGGAGCTACAGTGACAAAGGTTACTTTCAACATTTAATTAATAACTTATGGAACATCTGTGAATCAAGAAACTTCCTGTTATCACAAACAGCAGCCTTTCTTTTACCCTCTCAGTGCTGTTGAATTCTGATTGGTCAGACGGTATTGATTAATGGAGAGTCTGTTTGTAGCTTTATCCCTTGATGTTGAACAGAAGCTCAGATTCATCTTCAGACATTTTGCAAATGAGTGAGGATAAAGGAGAAAGGAATTTGCAAAATATTTGCAAGAGCTTTGAGTTTCCAGCATCCACACATCCACAACTCCATCTCGTGCGCATACTTGTTAGGAAAATTAGCTCATGTGGTGGATGAAGGTGTGGTGGCGATGGTGAGAGATAGTCCTATATAACTCTATGTTTAAGTACTGTATATATATATATATATATATATATATATATATATATATATATATATATATATATATATATGTAAGTTAATATAAGTGCATCATGCAGTTTTGTGCATCTTTATCAGGCTTCTAAATTTTGCATCCAATTTTGAATGAACATTATAGAAAGAATTAAACAGTGGATAAAAAATAATAATAATAATTGAGAGCAAATGAGTTTCAATGTTATGGTGTGATATCTATATGATATAAAGCTACTCTAACCTGAAAAATTCACCCAAGAAAATGTTAAATAATTAGTATGTCCAGGTCATGTACCGCATTTGTTAAAATAAAGGAACAATGCGCAATAGCGAATGAATGCATGTGAGTAACGTCAGTCTTACCTCCTGACGGTCATGATGGTGTTGATGAAGAGAGAGGATGTCAGGTCTGCAGTGCTGAGATGCGAAACGTCTCTCTCTGAGCTGCACTCGGCTTTTATACGGACACAGAGTTTCGTTTTCCTGGGTACAAAACTTGTACCGTAAAAACGAAAACAAAACCGTAGGCAGGTGCGTGCTGAATCATTTATTATACTGAATAATGATACTGGATGATAAGAAAGGTGATACTGGAGATCACAGAGAGAATACACACATTATATCTCTTTATGCAATATAAGACAAATCATATTTTAATTAGAATTCTAATATTTTATTGGAGTGAATATTATATTTTATTTTGATTTGATTATTACGACCAGGTGCGTAATTTCCACTGGGGACATTTCCACCTTCAAATTCGTTTATTAAGATTTTTTAACCCCCACGCCGTCATCGAGCAGGACCGAGCAGGACATGGAGAGTCTGCTTGTGTCGATGCGTGTGTCCGCGTCCAGGAACTGCATGCACACTGTAAAACTAGCTCAGTGACAGGTGTAATGAACAGGTATATCGCGGTTGCGGAACAGTCAGCGATGATCTTGCATCATGTGTACCAAATAAGTAGTGTATCTACTGTGTTATCAATTTTCCCATCATTACAGAAGAAACGATTACAGATCATTACTTCCTGCCCTGCAAGTAGTATTGCGTGTGGTAATACCACACTTGACTTTGCATTTAAAAGAAAAAATAATCCACTTTAGAATGTATCAGTAAGTCACTTGCTTCACATTTGGCAACATCACACCACACAATCTGATGCCATATTATTATACGGTTTAGGATGCCACATTTTGTGCATAATGTATTATAGAGTTAAACATTAACAATTTTCTTTGCCTACAAAAGTACAATTATGTTTGGTTTCTATTATTAAAACTGTTACTATTAAAAAGCAAATCCTTATGTCTTTAAATCTTATGTCTAGAGGCTTAAAATCTTTATTGAAATATTTTTTCTAAAATCTTAGGGATAAAGGGAAAGCTGTTGCTTCAGTGTGTTGAGTACAAATGTAGTTATGGGATCTCTTATAAGTAATTAATTTTGAAGAGGAGATTGTTGAAATTAGTTCTGATGTCTTTATATTGTTGTTTACATTGCTATTTATTAAGTTGTCTGACTTTAAGCTAATATTTTGGGGGCTTTTTGGGTAATCTAATTAATATGTAATATTAATTAGATTACCCAAAATCTGTTTTTTTTTTTTAGGTATCTTTAATTGATAGATCAAGGGAGCTCACTTCAGAAATGCTTCAGGTACTTAGATTTTATGTAGCTTCACAATTAATGAATAAAATTGTGCATGGGATTCTCTACCAGGAATGTATTCATCACCAAACATTCACACAAAACATGTTTTCTTGACATTTTAATTATTGTAATTAGTAGTACAGTAGTAACATTGAATACATAAAGCACAATAAAACGTGTCTATTGATTTTTAATGAATTGTCCTGTGTATGATGTGTAATGAGTAAATACATTTTTATAATAATTAATGTGGTTTGCCCTAATATGCAGTACAAAAGAATCTTTTTTATTTCAGTAGATAGTTTTATTTAGTAGATAGAAATTGTTCTGTGAACATTTTTACTTGTTTACACTAGTTAAATAAAGATAAGTAGCACAATATTGCTAAAGGTAGCATAAATATAAATGCATACATTTATACATATCATTCAGTAATATAGCTATAAAGTTTGCTTAGCAATTTTGTTGCTATTTTCACTGCCTCTTGTGCATCTTCAGTTTTGAACTGTCCATGTGGAATGTGGGGTGATGGGTGGTGGTTTGGATATTGAGTTTTCTTACCATCAACTCCAAGGGCTGATTCACAATATGGGGCAAACAATTAAGGTAGGTAGCATACTGTGATACTTTCTGGGCAAAGCCTACAATGCTGGGTATAATTCCAGACTGCTGTCCATTCCTTCTGAACTCTGTGGCTATTAATGCTTTTTCTACTGCCTGGTGCACTTTAAAAAGACACCACTCTGGGCAAGGGTCGTATTTATTGTCATTCTTAGCAGAAAAAAGGTCACACTGTGCTTGCCTTTACCAGCGTTTAGCTTCCTCTTGGTTTGGTCTTGGGGCTCCTTGGAAGTGTGACCAAAAATTATACTGCCAGCTAAAATTTCTTTGATAGAACCGCTCCCATACTCTTTTGTGATTACTAGCCTCATAGTTCCATCTATCATAGAAATTGCTGAAGTTGGACCAATGTGTTGTGTTCTGTTGTGTTGATGTATTGTGTTTGGTCTTTCCTTGCTGTAGATCTTCAATTCTGTTCAGCAAATATTTAAAGGCTTCATTGGCAAGCTGTGTTATCCGGGTTCTTGTCTGGATGCCACCTTAAGTACAGGCGTGTAATGGCCTTTGATTTGTCCTTATCAGTCATCTTCCAGATCTCTTCCAAGCTCTGGTCAATCTTTGCTTTTACCTCCTAGAAAGTTTGTGGTAAGGGCCTCTTTGGGGATGGTACAGACTGTGAAGGTTTAGACTGTGAAATTTCGACCATGTTATTTCAGCCAAAATGTTTTTGTCTGTTCTCGTAACATTCCCAACTGAACTTGATCTTTTTTCTCTCTTAAACTGATAAAGGTCAAAGGAGCTAACTTCAGTGATTGTTTCAATTCCAATTTGAATTCTGTATTGTGAAGGATTAAGTTTGGTCTGTCCTGGATACTCATCCAGACACTCCACAACAATGGCAAAAATTTATTAATTTTCCAATTCATCCATACTAACACCAACATACTCCCCTTTCTCAAAATTGTTGAGAAGATCCATATCAAGGGAATCATGCCATTCTTCTGGTATAGGAGTTCCAGGGCTTGGACAGAAACAAAGTCCTCTATCACTCGCAGTGTTACGGACTCCATGTTGTTCCAAGTCCCTTTCAACATCTTCCATATTTTCACATAACAAAAGATGTCCGAGTACTGGTAGGCTTAATGAATTCAAGGAGTTTTCCAGAAGCGCATTGATTTCTTTGGTAAGATACATATTTACCTCATTCACCACTTTGTGAGCCATGTTATCATTGTGCTTCAAATAGAAAACACACAAATCGTGCTGCTTTTCCACATAGACCTGAGTTTCAGTCTCAGTACCTTCTAGTGGCTGGTGATTTAACAAAAGTTCAGTGTGTAAATTTTTGCAACAGACAATTTGAAATTTGCCAAATATTTTTTTACACATATGTGCAGCTTTAGCCTGTGAAATGGTGCCTTTGGTTTGATCTCTAATGAGGCATATAAGACCCTGACAGAACCCACGAGTGGACAGACATTTTTCAAACCAGCCACTAAATTTACATGATTTTCCTTAATCACAGTCTTCCACAAGTGCGCTAACCAGGTTCACAGAAATGACTTGAGAGAGCAGGTTAGGTTAATTTCTTTAGGAAGCAACTGCAACAGTTTTTGATGTTCATAGGGATCCTCTTTGAGGTGACACTGGTTTAGTTTCACAAGTAGCTTCAGTTTTGTTTTCAGTGAATCCTCTAGTCTGTTGGCCTGAAAGAAGGTGTCGTTGAAAAACAATGTCCTGGACTCATAGAGTTTTCCATCTGTCGATGGGAGGTATAGAGTGATGTTCTGAAAGTCAGTTACTTTTCGCTCCTCATTTATCAGACTGAAAAGCTGCTGCACAACACGCTGAACAGTTTTCTGCTGGTTTGGTTGAAGTTTCGTCTTATCACAGCACTCTGTATAGATTTCCTCAAGTACAGTGCAGAATTGTCTGACAGTAGGCTTTTCTTCAACACCAATCTTCTTGAAGAATTCTGCATACATTGCATGTTTTGATTGTATGGGGTATAGTTATGACCTGAACTCATCAGCATTAGGTAGTGTCAGGACCGCTTGGCTAGCTTTCACAAGATTTGTGTCATTTTCAACAAGAACAAGAGGGACATTAGCTAACACAGACTCATTAAAATGCACAGATTGTAGGTAGACATATGATATCTTGGTAGCTCTCGTCTCTACCAACTCTTTTGTTCTGCACTGAGATCTACAGATATTTTTTGGTTCTGCATGATCTGCTCTGAGGGTGGTTCATCTAAGGCTCCAGCCATCCTTAGGCCTTCTAACTCTTTTTGATTGAAGTCCCTTGAGGGCAGTATTGGCATGGCGGTCCATATGAGATATTGATGATCAGGCTGCTTTTCAAGCAGTGATTCTTTGATGGCAATCATGTCCTGTTCTTGGGCAAATGCATTGTGATAACTACAAAGTTTTGTTCCAATCTGCACAGCCACTAAAAATTTGATGGTTGCGATTCTTTGCATTAAATTTGATTTTTTCTCAGCAGCTAAATGAAGAGCTGTTTTAAGCACAGTTGCAGATCTGTGTTTTAGAACCTGCAGTTCAATGTCACCTTTAGCATCTGATTCAATTTGATTGGCAAATACTATTATCTCCTCTTCAGATACTTTATGCTTTAGTCCGAGGCTCTTGATGAAAGATTTTGCCTTTTTTGTATTATTTTCAAATATTTCCCAAAAAGTCTTTGGGACAAATCTGTGCTTTGGAAGCATAACTGTATACAGGTTTACCTCATCATCAAAAAAGTATGAGGCCACCTGAAGATAGCCGTTGATGTCCTGAATAAATATGACATCTTTCAAGGCTAAGGCAATGCTGTCTTTATGGACTTTATAGTCAGATCTTTGGCTCAGGTCCACTAGTAGCAAGTCAAGAAGCTGGGCCTGTTTAAGCTTGTGTACAAAAGGAATCACAAATTTTACACAGTACTTTAAATCATCCAAAATCTTAATGTCCAGACATTTTGACAGGCTGACATTTACAAGGTTGTGTTTGAAAAAAATGCAGACACTATGATCAAACATGGGGGGCACGGTGGCTTAGTGGCTTAGTGGTTAGCACGTTTGCCTCACACCTCCAGGGTTGGGGGTTCGATTCCTGCCTCGACCATGTGTTTGTGGAGTTTGCATGTTCTCCCCGTGCCTCGGGGGTTTCCTCCGGGTACTCCGGTTTCCTCCCCCAATCCAAAGACATGCATGGTAGGTTGATTGGCATCTCTAAATTGCCCATAGTGTGTGATTGTAAATCAGTGTGTAGTCTGCTTCTCCGGTATTGAAATTGTTTCTTGTTATTGTTAAAGTAAAGGAACAATGCGCAATAGCGAATGAATGCATGTGAGTAACGTCAGTCTTACCTCCTGACGGTCATGATGGTGTTGATGAAGAGAGAGGATGTCAGGTCTGCAGTTCTGAGATGCGAAATATCTCTCTCTGAGCTGCACTCGGCTTTTATATGGACACAGAGTTTCGTTTTCCTGGGTACAAAACTTGTACCGTAAAAACGAAAACAAAACCGTAGGCAGGTGCGTGCTGAATCATTTATTATACTGAATAATGATACTGGATGATAAGAAAGGGTTACTGGGATCACAGAGAGAATACACAAAATTATATCTCTTTATGCAATATAAGACAAATGATATTTTAATTAGAATTCTAATATTTTATTGGAGTGAATATTATATTTTATTTTGATTTGATTATTACGACATATTTAGATTGATTTATTACATTTAACATGTCGTTTGTTTCTTTATAAATATGTAGCAAAAAAAAAAGAAAGAAGAAGAAGAAGAAGAAGAAGAAGAATGTACTTCTTAAAATGAATTTGAAATAAAAATCGATTTTTTGGTCCAATGAGCTAGTCAGAGGTGAAATGAGGAAGAAACCTTAATAGGCATCATATTCAAAAATTTGTATTTCTCTAACTCTATACCATTTAGTCAAAAATCATCATCGTCATCATCATAAACCCTCACCACCGTCCTGTGATAAAGGCACAGCGGTCCACTAGAGGGCAGTGTGATCCTCTTTAGCTGTTTATGATGTTTCAGAATCACAGAGGAAGAAGAGTGAGCACGGCAGTCACTTTCGTTTTGTCGCTAGCAGCCTAGTAATGTAAGGAATTGAGGGTTTGATTTGGGACACAGCCCAAACCGCGGCCAGTGAGTGATATGGCATGTCGATGTGTTTTGCACACCGAGGATTAAACCGGGTTTATTTACAGTCTTGCACAAAACGCATGAGTTTCAGTGTGTGGTTTATCTTAAAGCTACATCCAAGGCTTTTTACCTGCATGTGTGGCTGTGTGTTTGGCTTCAGATAAATCATTTCAGCCTGCATGTGACCCCAGTAGCGTCCATGACAATCTCACTTATATATTTAGGAGTCGAGATGATTCTCGGTTATTGTTATTGATGCTGATTAACACCTTTGACATAACTGACCTCACTTCCCATCTATGAGGTCTGTTATTGAGCAGCTCATGCATTAATCACACCTGAATCTAACTTAATTCAGTATTAAAGATGATGTAGAGATTCTAAAGACAATATAGTAATGTCCTCATCTCTTGGTTAGTTCGCACCAAGGATCGAATGCAACCTTCAGATGCAGCTCCACATATGAAAACCTGGACACATCACTGAGATGACAGGTGAAAGCCAGTGTGCTGTGACACAACACTCAGACGGAGGTGTTAAGGAAGAGGATACACACGAATCTGAGACATGCTCAGGACCTCCCGGTTCTGAGGAAAGTGAGACGCGGGAACAGGGTGCGAGTCTGACCTCTGACCAGGACACGCATTCTGACAGACGTCTCTGTAAAGGAGGAGCAGATAAACCGTACACGTGTACGACTTGCAGCAAGACCTTTGCCACATCGTCACACCTGGCACTTCACGTGTGCACAGGCACCGGTGACAGGAAGCACGAGCGCAGCAGGTACAGGTGCAGAAAGCACGCCTGCGCCAAGGCGTTCGCTCGGCCGTCTCAGCTGGTGCGCCACATGGCTGTCCACGTGGGCGAGAAACCCTTCAAGTGCCCGGATTGCGGCAGGTGTTTCGGACGTGGGTCGCACCTGGAGACTCATCGGCGGCTTCACACGGGTGAGAAGCCGTTCAAGTGCAGCGTGTGTGGCAAATCGTTCACACAGAAGTCCGGCCTCATCGTACACGTCAGAAAGCACACGGGCGAGCGGCCATACAAATGTGACAAGTGCAGCGAGTCTTTTCGCACAGCAGCTCACCTTCTCTCCCATCAGGCTGTCGAGGCGGGAGAGGGCCGACATGCCTGCGCCACGTGCCGTAAGAGCTTCAGAACGATTTCAGCGCTCAGGCAGCATGAGAAGATTCACAGAGAGTTGCACGATTCCTTCACACACACATGCAGCGTATGTTCTGGTTCTTTCGCTTGCACCAGTGAACTTCACAGTGAGCTCCATGACACCGAGTCGGCCATGTGCGTCTTCCACTGCAGAGTCTGTAATGTGGTTTTCACAGACATGGCCACCTTCGAGAATCACTGTGAGAAGCATCAGAGAGAGAAAAATGTGTATGGAGAAGTGGAGCATGAGCTGGATGAAGAAGTGGATGAGGAAGAAGAGGAGGAGGAGGAGACAGGAAAAAGAAAGAACAGTGCTCGAGATCCACCCTTTCGGCCGCACGTGGCGACGTCAGCGACACACTACACGTCTGAGGTTAGCACACGCTCCAAAACCAGAGCCAGGAACAGTGCCGAGGGATCAAATTGACTTTTTATTTACGTGTCATTTCTTGGCTCTTACACACCCTTGACTTATTTATTTATTTATTTGTGTATTTATTAATTTTTTTGTCAGAGGAACAGCATAAACAATTTTCCTGTTACCTCAAATGCAGTTGATCAGCGTATTACATTAAAGTAGTTTGCCAAGTAGCCAAAAAACCTTATAGCCACCAGATTAGCATCCTGAGTGTGATTTGCATATGAAAATGATGTGCTGAGAAGACTGTGGGTTTACCATTTGAGTTTTGACTTTGTGTCTGATGGTTTGTCCTCGTTTACAGATGAAAGTTTGTCAGATCCACAGCAGTGAGTCTGTTTGAGAGACTGAACACCTCCATAAAAACACTGTGGGGTCATTTAAACACATATTAAGCACCAGACGCTAATCCGGAAGCTACAAAGTATGTGTTACTTATTAGCTACATTAGTGTTGTAGCTCTAGTGCAAAAGTGAAGAAGCTAACCGAACACGCCTGACCTGATCGATGTGTGTAAGGATTGTGAGGTCATGTGACGCAGTTGTGTGGAGGTTTACATCATTGTTTTAATCAGTTATTGTATGGCTTGAGGTTTATCAGTTGAAAAACAATTATTAACCTGGAGATTTTATTGGGTTTAAAATTGTTCTCTCTGTAATATAACCAGTATGTTTTCTCATTGTATTTACAGCATTATGCTTCGTTTAGAAACTGTAGAACCGCTCTGTGATTGCAGACATATTGACTTGTTTAAACAGGACGTGTATATGTATCATGTGTATCATATGCATTGCTTTATTCAAGAGATTATATCTTTGTGTCATATAATTCAATATAAATCCATCTAGTTATATAATATTCTGTTGTTTATGTTCTGTTCATTCTGGATGAGTCAAAACAGTGTAACATCCACCACAAGATTCACACAATTTTTAAAGGAAATAACAGATCAGCGTTTTATCTAAATTTTAGCAACTGTTACATCACAGTGCTGTCAAATTTTCAAATCTGATTGGTCAGAATAAATCAATTTATTCTCTACAACAGCAGCTCCACCAGCATCACATGCATCATGTTTATGCACTCGCTCTTTCTTAACGTTACCGTTTCTATAGCAACACCTCGTCGAGGATGTTCAAGCTAGACGAATTAAAAACGTGGGTAATTGTTGATATGATTAAGTTTTCTGTGATTTAAACTTTATTTATGAAAGGAGTCTTCAGTGTCAGAGGGAAAGATGTTGCTTCAAGTTTCCCCAAATCTTCAGGACAGAGGAGTTTCCCAGACCAAATATTTAGCCTCTGATTTACTGAAAGCAAGTGGAAACAGAAAATCTCTACAGATGATCGAATCTTTCACACAAGGAAAATTATATCTGACACATATTATATATGATATATCAGATATAATATCAGATTATATATCTGATATATTTTTGTTTGTGTTTAAATGGATGTTTAATGGATATGTAACTTGGAGCATTTCTTCCTAAATGTGTAAAATGGAGGCGGAGTCAATACAAATACAGGCATTTATTTCAGTCACTACTTTATCATTCCTTCTATTACATTTCTGAAAGCCTGTTTTTTTCATGTTTAAAAGTATAAGAATGTTTGTCAAAAGCGATGGTTTATTATCCCCACATCAAATTTTTTTTTATCTTCAGTATTCGTAAATAAAGTTCACACCTCACACACTTTACATCTACACTATTATTGTCTTTGTGTTGTAATAGGCGTCTAAACATTCAGATGTGTGCTGGATTTCAGTTTTAGTTTCACTCTTTCAGACATCAGAACAATAACACATGCAAAAACATACTTATTTAGGAAAAATCAAACAAAAGAAAAGAGAAAAAAAAAATTAGATCAGGTCCAAAGAGTGTTGTGAGTGAAGGAAGATTGAAGGTCAGTTTAAACCACGTGACTGAGAGAGACAGGTTTTTAATCCTTTCCTTTTTTTTTTTTCAAATACTCAGAATCCATGATTGAATAATTCTTTTTATTTCATGAGTTAAAAAAAAATTGAGTACATTTGGTCCAATTACAAGACAGTCATCATTAATGTCAGTATATAACCGTGTGTTTTGATTGGCTGAAAGTAGAACACATTATACACATTAGAGAAGTGCACCAACTCTGAGTCAACAGCGTTTTTAGATAAAATATCAGTTTGTAGGCTAAAGGAGTAAACAAACAGTGCTGTAGTGGATGAATCCTGAGGCGAGGCTCACCTCCACATGGGAAAGCGCTTCGACTTCATCTGTTGAATTGAACACAGGATCTGATTAACTGTTAATGATATACGGTCATATTTCCACATTTCCTATTTAGACATGATTCATTTTCCTTAAATAAACAATATGTAAAGAAAAAACACTCCAGGTTGTGCTGTTACAGGAAAATAATCAGCTACGAGGCAGTGTGATGAAGTTCATTATTTTTCTACAGTGTAACAACCACAACCTGGAGATTTTTATTCACTTTATGCCACAGCAATTCACCAGCGGTTACGATTTTTTATTTATTTCAGACTGAAATTTCATACTTTTAAACATTCATAGTTACATATAATATCTGAGGAGTAAGTTAGTGCCTTTTCTCACTTACATTATAGCACAATCTTGTGAATTTATCAAACATATACAGCTAAGTTTTCTGTTCTATTGCACTGTTCTAAGGTTTCTGCCTCGTGTGTTCATGCTGAATGAAGTTTGGAGATAAAACTTTACATGGAAGGTACAAAAATAACAATACAAGAGAATTAAGTGTTCTGTCATGATGAAGATTTACATTCTTCAGATGATTCTGTGCATATGTGTGTGTGTGTGTGTGTAAGCCTCCTCAATTCACATGTTCACGCGACAGTTCTGAAGGGTTTGGTCTGAAATGTTGTTACCTCAGAGAAAGTCGTCTCGTTCCTCCTCTTTATACTCCACTCTATAGTGATTGACATGTGACGTCTCCAAATAGGATTCCTCTGCAGCGTGATGGCCCCGCCCACACAGTCACCTTCCTCAACTCCCATTGGTCCGTCCAACATGAACAGAGTATGTTTCCAGTGAGTCAACCTACAGGGCGGATTAATAACGTGGATTTAAAAGGTGAAATCTTCCATGTTTCATTTTTCTTGGCACAAAAGTAAAAAAGTATCTCTGTTATAAACAGAAACATATATTATCAATAATAATAATAATAATAATAATAATAATAATAATAATAATAAGCAGACATATAAGTAGACAATAAGTATAATAAGATAAATAAGATAATATGAAGAATATGTAAGAAAATGGAATTTAAAATATATTAAAAATATAAAGATTTTGTGAAAAATATAAAAATAATTGTAAGAAAAATATATATAGTTTAAAAAGTAGCATATTATAGTAAAAAGTATATTATAGTTTTTTTTATTTTACATAATTTCTTTGGTTCATCAGCTCAGTATTGTGAAATAATAAACCTATTAAAAAAAATCTCTATAATTATCTCACTTTTGTCAAGTACGCATTAATTAAAACCATTAGCATTAAGCATTAGTTAAGTCACAATGCTAGGATCATCGTTAGCATGATTTTGATCTGTATGTATAAGCGCAGCCTTGATACTATTATGAGCTGCAATGTGGAGGGCAGATGGCGGGCAGATGTACTCAGCATGTGGTCCGGTATTGAGCTCCAGCGATGATCCTCCCTCGTCTAAACTGTGGAAGAATGTGCTGAACCAGGCAGTAAAGCCATGCAGAGTTCCAGAACTTTCTATGGTGAATCTGAACTCTCCTCTCAGCTTCTACACACACACACATACGCACACACACACACACACACTGAGAACTTCTATAATCTAACACCTACACTACAGTTCAGTCCTGACTGGTCTGCTATTCATCTTCACTTCTCCTGTAATGTACAACGTGTCTGAAACAACAAACACTGTCTAGGATCATGTGACAAACTGTAATCATGACAACACTCTTACCAGCCTAGCATCTTTGAGATAACTAACTAGCCTAGCTGGATCTCTGGATTAGATTTATTATTCTCAATACTGCAGATGAAATATAGATGTTTCATCTGCATAAAAATGTGTACATCACTGCATCCTGTATCAGTGAACATCCTGTGAACAACCCTTGCTGTCACTTTTCAGGATTTTGGAACAAAGAGGTCATTGTCGCAGCTCCTTTCTGTATATCCAGTTCCCACGGCTTCTAGAAACTTCTACAATTGATTACATTTGTGTTAACATCTACAAATCAGCTAGAAACCCAAACTATCTAATAGGGTTTTTTTTTAATCACACTTTAATTCCACCCTCCACATAAACATGCAGTGTTTATAAATACAATATTATGATCATAAATCAGGACATTGGTGGCTCAGTGGTAGGTTTCTCGCCTACCATGCGGAAGGGTTCAATTCCCAGCCAATACCCAAACCCCAGTCACTGGATGCAGTGCCGGTCCCAAGCCCGGAAAAATGAGAGGGTTGCGTCAGGAAGGGCATCCGGCGTAAAACCTGTGCCAAGTTGTTGTGCGGACAAGTTGGTCCGCTGTGGCAACCCCGAACAGGGAGCAGCCGAAAGCAACTTCTATTATGATCATAAATCACACACGATGACAAACTTAGACAACTATCATGATATGGAACTCTATGAACCAGGCACAGACAACTGGTGTGTAAAAATAATTCCTATTTTCTTTGTCTCAATTGATGCGTAAATTGATTTAACAGGCTTATAAAAATCCTATCATGAGTTAAGCCGAATTTAACAACACTAGTCACCTAATATTCATAGGCTACTGACTTGATTCCAAGCTGGTTTAGTGATGAAGAAAATAAGATTCATTTAATCAAAATCATATCGTGTGAAATGATTCCTTGGTGACTCTTAAATAAGACAAACAGGAGGACTGAATAGTTTACCTTCTCAACAAAGACAAGATATTTTTTTAGATATTTTTACTTATTAATTTTTTATCTTATTGATTTTGATATCTTTCTCCTGATCATGAGCTCTCACTCTCACCTCCAGATCAGACACGTTCAGTGTGAGCATGTCCAGACTGATGACATCACACGGAGTGGAGAGACAGTCATCAGGGTTGAGATGATGGCTGAACTTTGGCTTGGAGAAAAACTCCTCCTGAGCAACAGGCCTGAGACACACAAACACACACACACACACACAATAATCAGATATAAAACATATTCAGCACAGCAATTAAAAATACTGCTATTAACCTTGTTTTTCACAACAAAATCAGAGTTTTACAAATATTATATTATAAGATTCTGTATGTTCTAAGTGATCATTTTGAAAATTCTTTATTACATCAAGAAACTAGAAAACATAAAATATGTTATGTATTGGCTAATTTGTTTGCTATTTTTTGATAAGAGTAAAAATACAGCAGAGTATTCACAGGAGACTTTTTCCATGTGTTGGGAAAGTGTTTGTGAAGTTTTACTCAGATTCAAAGGGGCTGCTCCTGCCCTAGTGTCCTTAAAAAGAGTGATCTATCCAGCAGAATGGTTACATAAAGGTTACTTGGAAATCATGTGTCTCATCTTACACTAGTTCATTTTTATCTTGAGAGAATTCCCGCCCCCAAAACCACAGAAACCAATTAGACCCGAGTTCTTACCCTCCAAACCTACTATAACCAATTATATCAGAGTTCCTGTCCCCAGAAAAACTTTAACCAATTAGAACAGAGTTCCTACACCTAAAACTACTGTAACCAATTACACCTCAGTTCCCACCCACAAAAGTTGTGTTCCCATCCTCCAAAAAACCTACTGTAACCAATTACCTCAGAGCTCCCGCCCCCCAAAAACACTATAACCAATTAGAACATAGTTCTTGCCCACCAGAGTTCTGTTACCAATCCAAAAAATGTTATGGCCCCATTTGTAGAGGATTTATGTTCGTGTGTTAGTTCATTCATTCATTGTCTACCGCTTATCCGAACTATACTCGGGTCACGGGGAGCCTGTGCCTATCTCAGGCGTCATTGGGCAGGGTACACACACTCTCTCATTCACTCACACAATCACACACTACGGACAATTTAGAGATGCCAATCAACCTATAATGCATGTCTTTGGACCAGGGGAGGAAACCGGAGCACCCGGAGGAAACCCCCGAGGCACGGGGAGAACATGCAAACTCCACACACATGGCGGAGGCGGGAATCGAACCCCCAACCCTGGAGGTGTGAGGCAAACGTGCTAACCACTAAGCCATCGTGCCCTCGTGTGTTAGTTGCTGGACTTTATATCATTAAATCGAATATCAATTTATGGACTTTATGTATCTAATGTGTTTACAACATTAAAAAGAATTTTTTCAAAAGTTTTCTGTGTTATCATCACTTCATACTGTTTCTCTCAGGTTCTCATGTTTGTAATGTCTGTAAAAAGCTGCGATGTAAAACAGGAGCATCGTCATATAATTAAGATCCAGTGTGTGTTTTTAGAGCGTACTGTGTCAGGACGATCAAACACAGAGTGACTGGGATTTCCTTACTGCAGACAGCTGAAGTCCAAGCCGTAGATATTTTCCCAGAATTCCAATTTCTGGCTGTAGTCGGCATGGGCCTGACAAGGAACGAGGCACAGCGTGGCAGATGAAGGCCACATCATCCCTCCATCCTTCAGCCAGCGATCCCGCACACGGAGCACAGACTCCACCATGAACTCGAACTGTAGCATAACATAACCAGATGAGGGAAGGGGGAGGAGCCACATTTGAGATTACAACAGACATCAACTGGATAATTAACACACCAAGTCTGAGCTATTCATCTTGAGCTTAACTCTTTCTCCCTCTCCATCACTCACTCTGTCTAACTATCTCTCTCTCTCTTTCTCTCTCACTCACACACACTCTTTTACTCACTCTTTCTGTCTCACTCACTTACTCTGTCTAACTCTCTTTTCTGTCTCACTCTCTCTTTCTCTCTCACACACACCCCTCTTTCACTCACTCACTCACACACACACTTTCTTTCTCTCTCTCTCTCTCTCAGTTTATACCAGTAGGCAGTTCCCCATCCACTCTGAGACGAGGACATCCACCTTGGACGGAAGTGTCAGATCTTCAGCTCTGGAGTTATATACGCTCACGACGCCATCACACCCGTTCAGTTTCACCAGTTTCTCAGTGTGTTCAGCCACCGAGCTCGCTTCCACTGCATACACCTGCAGAAAGAGGTGGAGTAAAACACGAATAAAGTGGCTTCAGCACAGAAACGAATAAACTTCATACAGCAGAAGATTGGATGGTGTTTAATTAAGTTTAGATCTGATGTGACACTGTAGCGCTTTTACTTTATATTACACTGAACACGCTAAAGAATACAATATGATTAAATCACTGCTGATTCATTCTGGATTCGGATTGGTCAGAAGGTGTTGAGTCATGTTCTATAACACTATGCAGGGTTATATTAACGTACTCATTATACGCACTACATACAGATAAAAATTCATCATTATTTAATAAATTGCTGTGGTATAAGAGGAATAAAACGCTGTGTTATTCGAAAAAAAATTTACTTTTTGATCTTTACAGATGCATTAATCACACCTCTTTTCTGATTAAGGGCATACTGATTAACAGGACAGCTTACAGATCGGGGATCACTTATAGATCCAGGATTAACAGTCTCCTACAGACATTTACATCATCAGTCAGAGTTTTGGTGTTTATTTATTATAAGCCAGGAATGTATCTCATTCATTGTCTACCGCTTATCCGATCTACACTTGGGTCACGGGGAGCCTGTGCCTATCCCGGGCGTCATAGGGCATCAAGGCAGGATACACCCTGGACGGAGTGCCAACCCATCGCAGGGCACACACACACTCTCATTCACTCACGCAATCACACACTACGGACAATTTAGAGATGCCAATCAACCTACAATGCATGTCTTTGGACTGGGGGAGGAAACCGGAGTACCCGGAGGAAACCCCCGAGGCACGGGGAGAACATGCAAACTCCACACACACATGGCGGAGGCGGGAATCGAACCTCCAACCCTGGAGGTGTGAGGCAAACGTGCTAACCACCAAGCCACCGTGCCGCCCAGCCAGGAATGTTAGCAATTAATAATATAAAACTGCAATATTAAACTAAAGACTTGTACTAAAGGCATTACTAAAGGTTTAATCCTTCTGTGTGTGTGTGTGTGTGTGTGTTTTATGCATTTACAGCTGCAGGCTGTGCTAAACGGCCACAGAAGATGCTGATGATTCCAGTACCGCATCCCAGATCCATCACCACTTTCCCCTTCAGGGCGGCGCTGTTGCGCACAATCACCTGTCTGTAGGTTTCGGTACGCGGCCGGTCCGAGAGCATCTCCAGGTGAAGTTTCTGAGAGACAAACATGACAGGACGGGATTTTTAATCGTGTGATCAAATGGCAAAATAACAACAGATATAAGCCTGCAACCTGGAGTGAGAATAAAAACTTCATTTTTATTCTTTTGCATTTCTTCTTGCAAATAGATGTCACTGCGAGTGTTCCAGCAGTTAACAGGTATATCTAGGGAAAATATTTGTTGCCTGTCTAATTTATGCTTTTTTATTAATAAATATAAACATAAACAAGTATAATATTTATACAGACGTAAACCAAAATAAAATATAATAAAGATTATCACTAATAATGCATCATGTAGCTATAATCTCTCTCTCTCTCTCTGAGCTTCAGCATTGCTCACTTGTGTATCAAAGGAGATATACACAGATCAGGCATAACATTATGACCACCTGCCTAATATTGTGTTGGTCCACCTGACAGCCCTGACCCGTCATGCACTGTGTATTCCGACCCCTTTCTATCAGAACCAGCCTTCGCTCCCCATGTGCATCAATGAGCTTTGACCGTCCATGAACCTGTCGCCGGTTCACCACTGTTCCTTCCTTGGACTATTTTTGATAGATACTGACCACTGCAGACCGATCCAGTGATCTGATCCAGTGGTCTAGCCATCACAATTTGGCCCTTTGTCAAACTCACTCAAATCCTTACGCTTGTCCATTTTTCCTGCTTCTAACACATCAACTTTGAGGACAAAATGTTCACTTGCTGCCTAATATATCCCACCCACTAACAGGTGCCATGATGAGGAGATACTCTGTGTTATTTGTTTCACCTGGCACTGCTCACAATGTTATGGCTGATCGGTGTATTTATCTATAAATAAACAATCAGAAGATAAAAATAAGAGTGTACCAGAGTTCCATAGCTGTTGAAATACTCCTCGTCCTGCCAGGCGTCTTCGACATCCTCAACTCCTCGATGGAGGAAAGCAGAGGGAACGTAGCCGAAGCAGCCACTGTGCTCGGCCCACCACCAGTCTGCACAAACCTGCTCATGGACCAGCAGCCTGTCACCTGCTGAGAAACTCAACTACGAGAGAAGAGGAACACATTACACACACACACACACACACACACACACTCACACACTCACTCTCTCTCTCTCTCTTTCACACAGACACAGACACACACACAAAGAACTGTAGCAAACAGCTCTCTAACACACACACACACACACACACACACACACACACACACACACACAGAACTGTAGCAAACAGCTCTCTAACACACACACACACAGAACTGTAGCAAACAGCTCTCTCATTACACTACATCGAATTAAAGCCTCTCTCGAACACATTCCCATCTTTAATATAATCCTTCCTTTACACTGTGTGTGTTATTTACTTCATTGAACGAAAAATATAACATGGTTTTAAAAGTGTGTTACAACAGTAGTGTTACAGTGCTCTTTCTGTGTGTGTGTGTGTGTGTGTGTGTGTGTGGTAAATGTAGAGCTGTATAATTAATGCTGAATAATGTAGTTAATTAAAGAGGAAACCTGACCTGCTCTGTTCCTGTCGCTCTAAAATCCTCTAACGCTATAAACTCCTGTGTAATAATGTTGCTGTTAGTGTGTGTATTCTCACAATCACTCATCTCCAACATAAACACACATACACACTTCCCACATGAACACACCGGAGACAGGAAGAGTCTACTTCTGCCACTGTCATGTAGCAGAGTGTTAGAGTGTTACTGACATCTAGAGGCAGAGATCGGTATTACAGCCCAAGTCTAAGTCATCTATCTATCTATCTATCTATCTATCTATCTATCTATCTATCTATCTATCTATCTATCTATCTATCTATCTATTTGTTTGTTAGCTTATTTATTTATTTATTTATTTATTTATTTATTTATTTATTTATTTATTTAAATACTGCCTGTATCTTTGTATTATTCTGTGATTGTGTTGTGGTGTGATTGTATCTATAATCTTTTCTCAAACTTTTGACATTGACATCTTTTTTTTTTCTTTTTTTTTTAAAAGAAAAGAAAAGTAATAGAAAACCAATATTAATAAAGCAGTGGACATTTTCTTCTGCTCAGAGAAGTTCTGGTTCCTTCAGACTCATGTCACTGACGAGTTCTCCTTTCCCTCTGTAGATATCTTTCTCATGTTTATAGAAATGAGGCTGCAGAGAAGTGGTTTATATTTAATTTTTCATGCTTACTTGCTAAAAACAAATCATAACCACAGATTCAGCTGTGCTGAACATTTTTGTGCTTTTAAGAATGAGCAAAGTCAGGTCAGTCAGGTCAAGAAGCTTTATTGTCATTTCAACCACATATAGCTGATGTAGTACATAGCGGAATGAGACAACGTTTCTCCAGGACCTTGGTGCTACATAAAACAATATAACAACATATAACTACAGAACAAAAACAATACAGAACTAAGGATGGAAAGAACTTGTCCTAGCTACATGAAGTGTAACATGGGCAAACATCATCTTATAACCCAAACACACACACACACAGGGTATTCATGGGGGTTATTACCATGCTTTTAATCTCTATTGAGTCACTGTGAGGTTATACAACAATGCATCACTAAACTGCTTTACATACACACCATACACACACACACACACACACACACAGAGAAAAACACTTGAAATATCTTGTGGTTTGCGATGAGCGCTGTAACAGCAAAGAACATTGTGACTTTACTGAAGACTCAAAACATGTCAACAAAATGAAACACAACACAACCATCATGAGCATTACAATATTTAAACATTCTGGACAGAACTGACAACCCACACAAACACACACACACACACACACACACACAAACACCTCTATACACACCTCTAGAGACAGAAGACTGCAGAAACAAAATAATGTGCAAACAAAAAAGTGTGCAAGCTAGAGGAACGGTAAACTTTCTTACAATATATATGATATGTACAAACATATAAATATGGCAGCAATAGGTGACCGTATAAAGTGTGCAAAAATAGCAGTAGCAGCAATTGAATAAGTGTGCAAATACAAAAGGTAAACATTTATAGTGTGGGTGGAGTTATAGATGTATGTGCTGAATCACACACAGTTGACACAGGCTAGTTCACACAGTTTAGTGAGTGTGTGTGTGTGTGTCTGAGGTGGACAAAGTGCATAACTTCCTAACTTGAGTGAAAGTACAGATACTACTGGTCAAACATTACTCCATTACAGGTAAAAGTTGTAAATAAAGATTTTTACTTAGGTAAAAGTACAGAAGTACTTGGTTTTAAAAGTACTTTAGTACCAGAAGTAAAAAGTAAATGTCAACGCATTGTTTTATTATTGTTGCATTGTTATATGCATACTTACAGTGCCTTTTGTAGCAACCTAGTGAATAATACATGAGCTTTTAGAATGTTACAAAACCTATAGAAATTAAACAACTGAATTGACAAAAAAGACAGGTATAATTATTTATATTTTTTTATTTAACACTCCTACCACCCCTACAAAGAGGTACACATCTATGTGTATCCATTCATGCACAACTGAATCAATTGGTCTGTAAATGCAGACTGAGCAGAAAAAAAAATCCAACCTGCTTTAAAACCCAGCTACACAACTGTAGCTGTATAACTGTCTAATATAATAACACTGCTTTAATAAAGAACAAAACAGAGAGACTTATTTGCCATCAAAACCAAACATTTCAAACCATTAGTTGTGACAACGATGCTAGGTCTCACAGATCACTAGTAGAGAGAAATCATACTATGCTCAAATAAGTCAAACTTTAAAAAGTCCTTGTTTATCTTAAGTAGAAGCTGTTTCTCA
Organism: Hemibagrus guttatus; assembly: GCA_033459395.1. Taxonomy (NCBI): domain Eukaryota; kingdom Metazoa; phylum Chordata; class Actinopteri; order Siluriformes; family Bagridae; genus Hemibagrus; species Hemibagrus guttatus. The sequence continues at coordinate 2,482,821 of JAUCMX010000006.1, read as the reverse complement.
AAGTTATGTGAATTAATTGCTCCCCTTCTCGGGCTGAAGATCTGTCCAGCTGCACTAAAAAGCCCCTCACAGGCCGCTGAGGCAGGGAGGGCGTGTTCAGCTCAAGTGACGGAAGTGAATGTTGTTGCCTAGATACAATATAATATAATTTACTATTTGGGAATTTTTGGAATACTCTTTTCAGCATACTTCGATTTGGTGCATACTAATTCTATTTTCCAATACTATTTAAGACGGATAGTGTGAGAATTTGGACGCAGCATATGTTTTTTGTGTGTTAACTAACATCATTACCAATGCATTGGTGGTGTATATGCAAAGCTATGGCAACTAGGCAAACAAATACATAAAAAAAAAACATAGTTGTTTTTGGTAAACAAAGCAAACATTTAAAACTAAAAGAATCTTTACTCTTTTCTAAAAACTGGAACATACTGTCTAAGTAGATGTATAGATACGCATGGACGCTCGCACTGCGATGATCTATCTTCGTCCATTTTGATCAGAGTTGATCAGAGAGAGAAAATGACGGAAAACCACTGAACTTCAAGACATGTGATGCTACAAGATTGAAAAAAAAAATCATCCTCTGATTAACGTAACTACTTTATACTCAATGACCTTGACAGAAATGTAGGGGCAGTAAAAAGCACAATATTTGTCTTTCAAATGTACTGAAGTTTCCAGAAAAATAATACTCAAGTAAAGTACAGATACTCAAAAAGTGTACTTCAGTACAGTACTCAAGTAAATGTACTTCGTTACTGTCCACCTCTGTTGTGTGTGTGTGTGTGTGTGTGTGTGTGTGCTGAGAGTAGTGAGAGCTGTAAGAGCTCATGCTGTACTCAACACTTAAAGACTCTAAAGAACTAAAGTGTGAACATTTAAACTCCTTTTCTACTTTTCTTCTTTTCTACAAACCCCTACAGATGGAGAAAGAAATAAAATCAGATGAAGATGACAAGCCGGAGAAGAAGAATAGTCCAAGCAGGGGAAGCGGACTACATTGTACACCAGTAGATGGCAGTAAAGCACTAACCTGTTGTTTACAAACCGCCTTCAAACTAAAGGAAGTAGAAAGATGAAAACCTTGTGCTTTAAGTGTAGTGTTTATACACCTGAGTATTTCGAAGAAAAATGTCTGGCGGGAATCTGAACCGGAAACCGAACACTCCTGGGATGATGGATGATGATGGGGATGATTTAACTGGAGAAGATACTGAGGATTCGGATGAGCAGAGAGAGAGAGAGCGAGAGAGAGAGAGAGAGAGAGAGAGAGAGAGAGAGAGAGAGAGAGAGAGAGAGAGAGAGAAACAGAGAAACAGAGAGAGACCTGTATAATATCAGTCTGCTCTTTCCAAACAGTTACATAAAAATAAAACCAAATATTTCCAAATTGCAGTGTAGGGTAGAGCGGGTCGGTTAGGTTCTGTCTATTTTTTATGAGTCTAGCTATTTTTTATGAGGTTTTTATGATGTACCTGACTTCTGTTAAGGTAAAATAATGCTGTAGTGTTTGTATCATGTTCCTGTCTATTCATAAAGTTATCACATTTTCCCTTAAAATCCTTGAAGTAAAAATAAAAAACAATTTTTTTAAAAAATCTGAAAGTCTACATTTCCATTTCTTGCATTTGTTCCATTGTTGAGATTGATTATTGTTATATTGTGAGGTTGTGTTATTTGACAGAGCTGTAAAAGAAACAGTATACAAGTTTGAGAGAATCATGTTGGCTTTCCAAAGATGGATGTCTTCCACAGAGGGGACGCGAGGTGGCTCTAAGATGGTCTGCTCTTGTATGTGAAGTGGATGAACTGCACAGAGGTGACCATGTGCTCCAACAGCCATACAGTGCACGGTGGAGGAACAGTGAGCAACTGATAAAGCAGCATGGAACTCGCGTTGTCCTCGATCCAGAGCTGGTAAAGCACTATAACAGTGTCCGCCCAAGCGTTCCAACGCTTTCGGCATATACTTGAGCGTACAGATGCGATTCCATGAGACAGCAGCTTGCAGACTGTTGGAGTTAATGTGAAAGAGCTGGAGCTGGTGATTGTTAAAGAACAACTTAAAGAGGAGGAAGAGGAGAAAGAGCTGTGATGTAACTCTCTCACCCTAGTACACACATCCTCCTCGGCTCATATGGAAGGAAATACTGTGTGCTGAAAAGGAAGAAAAAAGCAAGGTCTTTTCTAAGTGCAGCTCTTGCAGTGTTGCCCTTTGACTCATCACAGCAGGATGATAAAGCAGCGCAGTCTGAGGAAGTTAAATTTGAGGAAGTGTGAAGTAAGGAGAAACTGGACTGTGAGAAGGGATTGTGTATCTCTTTCCTAGAGTTAAACAGGCTTTGGTGCTAATTTCACAATCAGACAAAATAAACCAAAAATAAATGTTGTGCAAGTTTCAAAAATTGCTTTGAGTAGGATCACTCTGAAAATGTCACGACTCTAGAGAGAAATGTCAGTCCTGAATATCAGGGAATGAAATTTGAAACGCTTTAAATGACACTTTGTTCCGACACACCGGAGTTCCTTATCATTAGAAATAAATAAATAATAAACAGACGATCGTTCTCATTGTTTTGTTTCCTGTGAAGTTATAAACGTCTTTGAATTCTGTACTGATGGAACTGTTGATAGCCTCAAACGTGATCGCTGATTTCAGCAAAAAGAGACTCTATAGAGTTCTTCTGATTCTTTCTTCTAAATGAACCCGATTTCTTGTATAGTCTTTATCTAGTCTGTCTGTTGTCATGATTTAATATTAATGATGATAATCAGGTGCTGATGTGTTGCAAAAAATAAATGTAAAGTATAACTTCACCAAATTCTCAGTGGCATCACTCTCTCACTCACTGTACCCCACACACACACACACTTTGCAAATTTTTTTCTTTTCTTCTAATATTTTATATATATATATTTATTTATTTTATTTTTTTTAACACACTACAATTTACACAGAATGGTGTAATTAAATAAACTGTCAGAGCAATGAAAACACACACATACACATACACACTGGTGTAAACCTGTACAGAGTTCATGTACACTTGCTTGCTTTTTTTTAAAATTATTTTTATAACATATTGAAAGTACTCTGAGAAGTGTGATTCTCTATAACAGCAGCTCGGTCTGTCGTGCAACTGCAAACCACAGGTTTATATTATTGCACTTGTTCATGGTCAAGGGGACTTGCATGATGGACGGCAAGAGTTAATGTTAACTATATACAGTACATGTTTAATTTAAGCTAGGTTAAACATATAATGAATATCCCATATTTACCCTGACAGGAAGTGAAAGCACCCTGTGAATGTAGTTGAGAAGAAAGGAGGTTATGTCAGTTAATATCAGAGTATCAGAGTCCAAAACTATGTCTCATACACCAGGGATTGTTCAGTAGTTTCTTAACACAAGCAGATCTGGTTTTGGTCTGATTCTTTTACAGCTTAAAACTTTCTTGGCTCATACTTCTCAAGTCACTGGTCAAAACCTGAGCCTGTATCCACACAGGGTTCTCCGTTTTATTAACTTCCTATTCTGAGAAAAAACAACAATATAAAAACACACCCAGTTTCATAGAATTGAAAGCTACAGTGGAGACTGTACAGATTTGCAATTCAGATACACTGAAGGCTCTTTGTAGTGCATGTGGCTGTACAGAACTCAGGAAAATTAAACATGAATGAGTTGTTTTCTGGAAACTCAGGAGCATTTGCAAATAGCAGGTCTGCTCATCTAAAGGACAGTGAGAATTCATCTGAAGATATCTACATGAATGAAGCGGCAGAAACTCAAGTGGCCAGAAGCAAAACAATTCAGATTTCAGGTATACACACACACACACACACACACACACACACACACACACACACACACACACACACACACACACACACACAGAACTGTAGCAAACAGCTCTCTAACACAAACACACTGGCCTGCTGTACTGTGGCAAACTACATGTTAGGGATAAATATTATCTTTTTATATATATTTTTTCTAAGTTTCTATACTTCTGTAAAGCTGCTTTGAGGCAATGTCCATTGTTAAAAGTGCTATACAAATAAATTGAACTGAATTGAAATCAACATATCATCCGATGTAAGTATTTGTTACTTTCTAGCTTCAGACCCCAATGCTGCAGGACGCAGACATTACAGACCAGCTGCAGTGTGTCTGCTGATTCTGGTTGTTCTTTTGCTGGCTGCTATCACAATACTGGGGGTCCTACTGACTCCAAAAAGAGATCAGTTAGAGACCAGATACAACAACCTGACGTCTGAGGAACAGTTAGACATCAGTTACAAAAAAGTGTCTGAAGAAAGAGACCAGTGTCAGAAAAAGACTGTTGAAATCCAGAAGAAGACTGATGAACTCCAGAAGAAGATTTCTCAACTGGGTATGTGATTTTTTTGTTCACATTGAACTATCTGCCCAAGGATACTGTTTATGTAGAATATTAAAATCTCACACCAATTAACACGACATAATCCAAGGGTCCAAATTTCTTAAAGCTAATAGAAATGTAAACCTCACTTTAAATTATGGTTTACAGAGGTTCAGAAATGATGCAGATCTGTTATTATGGTGCTTGTGTTTTAATCTGTTCTCTGTACAGTGAAAGACATTAATACACCAGGATGGAAATACTTCAGCTCCAGTATTTACTTCATCTCTTCTATGAAGAAAAGCTGGAGTGAGAGCAGACGTGACTGCATTGAAAGAGGATCAGACCTGGTGATCATAAACAGCAGAGAGGAACAGGTAAAAGAGAGAAAAAAAACAGAAGAAAAAAAAAACAACATTTGAAACAGACTTCTAAAAACTATGCACTTTTGAATTTTTTTTCACAGACTGAATGAGCTCAAAATTTTTAGTCTTGTATGTTTACATTTATAAAATCCTAAACAATGTTAAGAACAATACCAGAGTCCACACAAAATCTTTTGCTCGAATTGTCATTCACTCTTAAAAGCACTATATGTCATACTACAGTATAATAAAATACTGTGAAGTCTTCCCCTGAATAAAATATCACATATTTCATGCTTTTTCTGAGTTCTGACCAGTGAACCCAACAATTTGACAATGGAATCTCATTAAATTTCTCACTAACTCGACAGTGTCTCATTTCTGATCAATCAGATTGGATAAATCAAGAGTATTTTACTTTAAAGTTGTAATCACATTTTATACAACAGTTTAATTGTCTACCTGTGCATGGATTTAGTGTGTGTGTGTGTTTGCATGGATAGTGTGTTGCTTGGAATGTCTAATCATTTGTTATTCCTCACCAGGGCTTTGTTGAAGTGTGGAGAAGAGGTGAAGGTGCTTGGATTGGTGCAAATGACAGAGACAGTGAGGGAGTCTGGAAATGGGTGGATGGTACAACACTGACCAGTGGGTAAGTGATCAGTGTTTTGAGCTGACCCTGCTAGTTCATGTTGCAAGAATAGTTTGTAGGTCTGTTCAGTGTTCAACCTCATGATGAGAATCACATCACCCAGTATTTAATGAACCATTAGTCAAGATTAAGCATTTTTTTAACTCCTTAAACCCACCTCTCATTCAAAACCACAAAACCATTCCCCTAAAATCTACACTGGTCAGCAGGTTCACTGAGAAGTGGCATTACCAAGAATTATTAGGACATCACTGTTGGGTGATGCGGTAGGCTGTTAATTAAGGATGTTGCATTATTTAGATGTTTAGATGATACACAAATCTGATGTTGTTAACAGCATGGCAATGGGCTTGTAACATCAGGGAAGCACTGCTGTCCTGCTGGCAGATGTGCTTTAATTGCAGTTAATAATTTAACCTTTCACTCATTCAGAGAAATGTATTGTTTAATCATGTTACCCAAATTTTCTTTAAGTTTTTATTATAGCGTTGTTTGGGGTGAGTCTGAGAATTCAGTCCATTTACTCTGATCCCACTGTCGTTTTGATGAAATTTTTTATTCAAACTGAATTTTAGCAGATTTCTAGGTTTTATTATTATTATTATTATTATTATTATTATTATTATTATTATTATTATTATTATTATTATTATTGCTGATTGATTTATTTGAAAACCATAATAAACACACTCGATACATTCATTGGTTCTGTCCTTTCAGGTTCTGGAGTTCCGGGGAACCCAACAATAAAGGTGATGAGGACTGTGTTGTATCGGGCTATCGCTCTGAACCTGTACCAAATTGGGTTGATGTTTCCTGTAGTTATGAGTATATCTGGATCTGTGAGAAGAAAATTAACAGCTGAAATGTTCATTCATTCATTCATTGTCTACCGCTTATCCGAACTAGAGCTGAAATGTTGTATATGAATAAAAATAAGTAAAGATGTTTTGGATCATAATTGTAATTTTTTGTTTGATTTGATCGATATATTGGATGAGAAAGAATAGGAAAAAAAACCTGCTGGAAAATTTCAAAAAAAGAAATGTAACATGATCATGGCTGTTGTGTTTTTGACTTTCATTTATTTTGTCCTGAATGTCCATGTTTAAGCCAAAGGTGGTTTTACTTACGTATTAATCCAGCGGGGTGAATACTTATGCAACCAAAAATTCACTTTTGTTCCCAATAAAAATAAAAAACAACTTTCACTTTGACAAATTAGATGTATTGTGTTCTCAATGAATCCCAAAAAAACTGTAACATTACAAAATGTGGAGGGGTTCAGAAAGAGCATGGGTCACTTGGGGCATTGTACTTGGGATAAATACAGTGGTGTGAAAAAGTGTTGATTTCTTATTTTTTTTCATGTTTGTCACACTTTAATGTTTCAGATAATCAAACACATTTAAATACTAGTCAAAGATAACACAAGTAAACACATAACGCAGTTTTTAAATGAAGGTTTTTATTATTAAGGGAAAACAAAATCCGAAACTACATGGTCCTGTGTGAAAAAGTATTTGCCCCCTAAGCCTAATAACTGGTTGGGCCACCCTTAGCAGCAACAACTGCAATCAAGCATTTTCGATAACTTGCAATGAGTCTGTTACAGCGCAGTGGAGGAATTTTGGCCCACTCATCTTTGCAGAATAGTTGTAATTCAGCCACATTGGAGGGTTTTCGAGCATGAACCACCTTTTTAAGGTCATGCTACAGCATCTCAATCGTATTGAGGTCAAGACTTTGACTAGGCCACCCCAAAGTCTTCATTTAGTTTTTCTTCAGCCATTCTAAGGTGGACTTGCTGGTGTGTTTTGGATCCTTGTAGGGGGAGGAGCCGTTCAACTGACATTCATGGGCAGGTTTCAGGAGGGAGACATGGAACATAGGTGAGATGCGGTATGTGGGCAGAAACCGGAGGCAGTAAAAAACAGGGTTGACACAGCGGACAATCTCAAAGGGGCCAATAAACCTTGGGCTTAACTTTTGGCATGGGAGCTGGAGTTTCAAGTTGCGGGTAGATAACCAGACTCATTGTCCCACACTGTACTTGGGGTAAGGGCGGCAGTAATGATCTGCCTGTATTCTTTGTATCCGAACAGCCCTTTGCAGATGGACATGAGCCCACTCCCAAACTTCCTGACTGCCAAGACCAGTCATCTATGGCGGGGACATTAGAGGGCTCCCCAGACCAGGGAAACAGCAGCAGTTGATAGCCCAGGATGCACTGGAAAGGCATGACCCCATAGAGTTGTGTGTGAGGGAGTTCTGGGCATACTCAGCCCAGGGGAGGAACTCACTCCAGCTGTGCTGATCAAGGCTGCAATAGGAGCTAAGGAACCTCCACAGCTTGACAACTGGACTGCGTGTGGTATCCAGAACTCAAACTCACATTAATGCCTAATTGGGTACAGAAAGCCCACCAGACAGGAAATGAACTGGGGCCACCAGTCCAATCCATATTTATGGAAACTTTATGAAATAGTGTGACCATTGTTTCCATGGCAGTGAATAATCTCTTGATGGGAACGAGCTTGCAGGCCTTAGAGAAATGGTCTATGACTACCAGGACTATGGTAAAACCATTAGAATCAGGTAGGTCCATTAGGAAATCCACAGCGATGAGGGACCAGGGGTGCTGTGGGATAGGCAGTGGTTCAAATAGGCCCTCAGGGAACTGACGACTCGTGAGTGCAAACATTGCAAGACTTGACATACTGCATTACGTCGTTACTAAGTGGGGGCCACCAGAAACTGCATTGTGTCAATAGGGTGGTATGACGGATTCCAGGGTGACCACTACTGGGTGATTCATGAACCCACTGAAAGACTCATGGGCAGTGCAAAGTGGGCACAAAGAGCTTAGAAGGTGGGCAGGAGACAGGCAGGGCTTCCTCCGCATGGGCTCCCTGGATCTTGTCCACCAAGTTCCACTGAATGGGGGCTAGGATGACAGATGACAGCAGAATAGGGTCTGGATGGGGTGAAGGATTCTTGGACTCTAGCTGGTGAGACAGAGCATTGGCTTTACCATTCTTGGAGCCTGGGCGGTATGTGGCCGAGAAGTGAAACTGAGTGAACAAGAGGGCCCATGCCACTGTTTAAGTGGCATGGGTTGAGATGTTTAGCTTCGCATAGATACTCAAGATTTCAGTGGTCAGTGAGCCAGTGGTGCCATTCCTCCAGTGTTGCTTTTATAGAAAGTAGTTCCCGGTTGCTTACATCAAATTTGGCTTCCACTGTTGTGAGCTTTCTGGAGAAGTAGGCACATGGGTGCAGTTTACCAGAGTCATGTTGGCGTTGGGACAAGATAGCCCCAATTCCATAGCTAGAGGCATCAACCTTGACGACGAACGGGATATCAGGGTTGGGATGACATAGAATTAGTGCCATGGTGAAACTGTTCTTTAACTTGACAAAAGCCTCCCAGGCCTGGTCTGTCCTGGACAGTCTCTTGGACCTGCCCTTCAGGAGAGAGGTGAGGGGGTCCACAATCATGCTGTAACTCCAGATGAAGCGCCAATAGAAGTTGGGGAATCCTAAGAAATGCTGTAAGTCCTCCGGCCAGTTAGTGACGGCCTGCAACTTTGATTGATTCATCTCTACTCCCCCCGATGAGAGCACATAACCCAGAAACATTAGAGCGGTACGGTGGAACTCACACTTTTCCAGTTTCACATAAAGGTGGTGTTTCTGTTGCAGGTGGGTTAAAACAGTGCAAACATGACCGATGTGGTCTTTGAGAGAGGCGGAGTAGATGAAGATGTCATTATAAGCTATGGCAAACTGGTTTAAAATGTCTTTGGAAATTTAATTGATGAGGAACTGGAAAACAGAGGGAGCATTGGTGAGACCATAAGGCAAGACTAGATACTCGTAGTGTCCTGAGTCGTGTGGAAAACCATCTTCCATTCATCCTTCTCTTTGATCCTGATGAGGCTGTATGCACTCCATAAATCCAGTTTGGTGCAGATTTTTGCTCCCCATAGTTGTTCTAAGGCTGCAGGCACTAGTGTCAGAGGGTATGGGTAGCAAACTGTGATGGCGTTGAGGACTCTGTAGTCAATGCATGGAAGAAGGCTCCCATCCCTTTTCTCTACAAAGAAGAAACCAGCCGCAGCAGAGGAAGTCAAGGTGCAGAGGAAGTCAAGGTGCATATGAATCCAGAGGCTAGGGCCTCCTCAATGTATTCATCCATATCTTTGCTCTCTGGCAGTGAAAGGGTGTACAAGTGACTTATGGGTGGCATGGCATTAAGTAGCAGCTTGATGGTGCAGTCTCAAGGTTGATGTGGTGGGAGATGAGTGGCTTTTTCCTTACTGAACACGTCCCACAGGTTCTGATATTCCTTGGGCAGCTTGACAGAGTGACTGGGTTTGAGACTTTTAACTGAAGTAGTGAGGCAGGGACATGGCTTCGCATGAAGAAAGCAGTGACGTTGGCAGTGATGTGACCAGCATACCAGCCCCCCTTCTCTTCAGAAGATGAGAGGTTCATGCAGTTGTAGCCAGGGCAGGGCCAGAACGATGGGGTTAGCAGGGGAGGTGCTGACATAGAATGTGACTTTCTCTTGGTGAAATAATCCAATTTGAAGGTTGACAGGTTGGCTGTTGCCGTAAAGATATCCTTCCCCAATGAGCTGGTTATTGATGACCATCACTCGTAGAGGGTGTATACATGGGATTGTAGAGCTGGGCTGAGTCCCTCTCTAAACACGGCCAACAGAGTCGTTCCACCCAGATTGAGCCGTGAGCGTGTGGAACTTGATGGCATAGTCAGCTACAAAATGAGAGCCCTGGCGTAACTGCAGCAGCTGGACTGACACATCTTTGCCCCCTCCATGGGATACTCAAAAACCTTATGGATTTGCCCCGCAAAGTGATCCGCTGAAGTTTTTATCTGTGGGTCTGAGTCCCACACAGCCGAAGCCCAGTCCAGTGCTCTCCCCGTGAGAAGTGAAAGCATGAACGCACACTTGGTAGAGTCATCGCGGTACAGTTCGTGCTGGTGAGCGAAAAAATTTGCACACTGATGGATGAATCAGTGGAACCATCAAACTTCTCCGGCTGCGCCATTTGGGGGTTTGCACTGCGCGGAGCGGAAACAGAGGGAGGGGAGGCTTGTACCTTGGGCAGTTGCTGTAGCTGAAGTTATAGCTGAGCATTGGTGGCTTGCAGCTCCTGAACCTGGTCTTGGAAAGTGCAGATCATGGTGCCTTGGCGAACGATGGTTGCTTGTAAATCCGCTGGATTCACGGGAGGCAAAGTATACTGTAATAAAGCGCTGGAGACGTTGTGTGCAAAATCCATAAGCGGTTTATTTAAGCAACAACAGCAGGGAGAATCGTAGTCAATAAACAAAACGCGGAAAAACACTAACAAGAGCAAACAAAACTGTAGTGCAAAACAGAAGATCAGAGTCAGAAAAACAGGCAAGGTCAAACACGGAAAATCTAACAGATACTAGGCAAAAGGCAGAAGTCAAAGGCAAGCAGGGTCAAACATGAAATAAACAATAGCAAGGCAATCAGAAGACTCGGTATGTCTCAGAGGGACAACAATTTGCATAGAACCAAGTGTCTGTGCAGTTTAAATGTCCGAGTGAAACAGGAAGTGAATCACGTAACTAATTAGAACTCAGGTGAAGGCTATATGCGGATATAGTATATAGTATATATGGACAATATTAAAATTTCACACCAATCAATGCATGGCATTAGCCACAGGGTCCATTAGGCAAGGGTCCAGGGTTCTTAAAACTGCAAGAATTTTAAATTCATATTAAATTAAGGGCTACAGAGGTTCAAAAAGGATGCAGATCTGTAATGAAGATGATTGTGTTTTAATCTGTTCTCTGTACAGTGAAAGACATTAATACATATCTTTAGCTTAAGAGGAAGAGCCCAGAGTGAGCAAGCCATCCTCTAATGCCTGTGTACAGTAAGCACCTGCAAGTCCTTTACAATGTCAACCAAAGGCAAGCTCTTTCATTCTTATTGTTTTCAGCTCTCTACCCATGCAGCTGTTTTGTTACAGTTCTGTCTCGGCTCATGACTGAGTAGACGATTTACTCTAGCGGCCATTTCAGTGCTCATGGAATATTCACCGTCTTGTCATATTGTGGTGTTGCAGATGGCTTTTCTCAGATCAAAATGAATTATTTGCTACTGTGTATGCCATCTGTTATTAAGGGTGCTAAAATTTTTAGTATCATACAACAACATTTTCAGCATGTAGCATGAGCTGTGGTATCACACCAAGGGATAGTCAAATAAATGTTATTTTGATACAAAATGTCTGTTGATTACAATATTATTCTGCTGTTGTATAAAGATGCATGAAGATAAACCTTACACTATACTCTTAAACGATGGGTTATTGTTAATGTACTTATTCTAAGACATGATCATACCTATAATTGATCATTTACAGGACAATCCACAAAGCCAAAAAATAAATGGGTTTAAAAAAACAAAGCATGATGACTGATTAATTAAAAAAATTAAAAAATTGTAATTGTTTACAATATCTCAGGTTGATCTTGTTGATTTTTATATAATATTACAACCCAACCCTTAAAAAACCTAACAACCCAACATTTTTTCAAATGACAGTATTTGGGAGGCCACTTTATTAAAAAAAATCATCAGTACGGCACAAATATTGTGAATATACATTGCAATAAAACACATTTTGAAGTGCTTTTTTAAGGGCTAGTTTAAATAGTTTAGGAAGAGGAAGGTGTTTAGATTCTGTTTGGACATCAAGGGTATGTTCATTTCACCACCTAGACACCAGAACAGAGAAGAGCTTTGATGCAGGTCTTGCTTGTACCCTGAGAGATGGTGGGATCAGTGGAGCAATGCTGGAGGATCTGAAGGAGCGTGATGCAGTGTAGGATGTGATAAATCTTTGAAGCAATGTGTACAGAGACTCTAAAAAGAGTAGTTACAGACACGTCGCCAAAAGTTGTGCATGTGTATGATGATGAGTAGTACGGCGTCACCTTAATTTCCTGTCCTGAGCACTGAGCACAGAGAATTTCTTTTAGAAAACCACACACACACACAGTTCTTCTGAGCTGGAGGCTGCAGCTCCAGAGTCTTCACGGACAGATGAATAATTCAATTTATGCAAACAGCACGGACCTCTATGAAGATACGTACATTGATGAAGATGCAACAGCAAAGCAAGTGACCAGAAGCAATAAAGAAACTTCAGGTATGCTCACACATACTCACATTTAAACAGAGAATACTTCACATGATTCAAATAAATATTACACCATCCAATGTAGATAATACATACAGTATGTATCATGTTCTGGCTTTAGAACCAAACACCTCAGGATGCAGATGTTACAGACTGGCTATAGTGTGTCTGCTGGTGCTAGTTGTTCTCATGCTGGCTGCCATCGCAATACTGTGGGTCATGCTGACTACAGAGAAAGACCAGATACAGACCAGTTACAACAACATGACTACTCAGAGAGAACACTTAGAGACCACTTACAACAACCTGGCATCTGAGAAGGAGCAGTTAGACATAAGTTACAAAACTGTGTCTGAAGAAAGAGACCAGTGTCAGAATAAGACTGATGAACTCCAGAAGACAACTGTTGAATTCCAGAAAAAGTTTTCTCAACTGGGTATGTGATTTTTTTGTTCCCGATGAACTATCTGCTCAAGGATACCGTTTAACTAGAATATTAAAATTTCACACCAATTAACACATGGCTTAAGCCACAGGGTCCATTAGCCAATAGTCCGGGGTTATTAAAATTAACAGAAATGTAAACCTTGCTTTAAATTATGGTTTACAGAGGTTCAGAAATGATGCAGATCTGTTATTAAGATGCTTGTGTTAATCTGTTCTCTGTACAGTGAAAGACATTAACACACCAGGATGGAAATACTTCAGCTCCAGTATTTACTTCATCTCTACTGTGAAGAAAAGCTGGAGTGAGAGCAGACGTGACTGCATTGAAAGAGGATCAAACCTGGTGATCATAAACAGCAGAGAGGAACAGGTAAAAGAGAGAAGAAAATGAAGAAAGAAACCAACATTTGGAACAGACTTTTAAAAACTATGCACTCTGAATTTTTTTGACAGACTGAATGAGCTCCAAATCTTTAGTCTTGCAATCTTACAAGATTTATAAAATCCTAAACAATGTTAAACACACTACCACAGATATAATGAGTTTTTATAGAATTCTTTGTTTGGATTGTCTTTCACTCTTAAAAACATTATAATAATATAATAAAATACTGTGAAGACTTTCCCAGAATAGAACTTCACGTTTCCAGTTTCGTCCAGTGACCCCAACAAACTGAGCATGGAATCTCATTGAAGTTTTTGCTATCTCAACAGCACAGTAATGTCTGATTAATCAGATAGGATGAATCAAGTGTACTTTAGTATGAAGGGTGTCATTGCATTCTATTTAACTGTTTCATTGTCTATCTGTGCATGGATTCAGTGCGTATGTGTGTCTGCTGGCATGGATAATGTGTTGCTTGGAATGTCTTATCAGTTGTTATTCCTCACCAGGACTTTGTTGAAGTATGGAGGAGAGATGAAGGTGCTTGGATTGGTGCAAATGTCAGTGACAGTGAGAGGGTCTGGAAATGGGTGGATAATACAGCAGTGACCAATGGGTAAGAGATCATTGCTTTGACCTGAGCCTGCTAGTTCATGTTTCAAGAATACTGTGTAGATCTGTTCATTGCTAACCCTCATGATGTGAATCATATCACCCAGTATTTAAAAGAGCATTAATCAAAAGTAAGCAATTTTTTAACCCCTTCACCCCACCTTTCATTTCCAAACCACAAAAACAGAAAACCATGCCCCTAAAATCTACACTGGTAAGGGAGTTCAATTAGAGGTGACGTTACCAAAGATTATTTGGACATCACTGTTGGTTGATGTGGTAGGTTGTTTATTAAGGACATTGCATTACATTAGTTGTTTAGATTATTACACAAATCTGATGTTATTAACAGCATGGCAATGGGCTAGTTTACAGATCATCAGAGAAGTTAAGCATTAGCAGGGGGCTACAGCACTGCTCTCTTGCTGGCAGATGTGCTTTTAATGCACTTGGCAATTTAACCTTTAACTTATTAAGATTAATTTAAATTGAAACCAAATTCTGAGATAAAATCTGTGTTTTTATTGTAGCATTGTTTGGGATGAGTCTAGATGAAGAGTTTAGATGAACTTTTTTTATCCAAACTGAATGTTAGAAGATTTTTAAGTTTTATGTAAACATAGCTAATGATTTTTTTTTGCTGTTTGATTTGTTTGAAAATCTTCATAAAGCACACAGGATACATTCACTGATTCTCTTATTTCAGATTCTGGAGACGTGGGAAACCCAGCAAAAATAGGTCATGGGTACTGTGCTGTATCTGGCTATTGGTCTGAACCTGTACCAAATTGGGTTGATGTTTTCTGTAGTTATGAGTATATCTGGATCTGTGAGAAGAAAATTAGCAGCTGAAATGTTGTATATGAACATTTTTAGTTTGATATGACAAATATATTGGTAGAGAGAAAATAAGACAAATGCCCTGATGGAAAATTGTAAAGAAATGTAACATGGTCATGGTTGTTGTGTTTTTGACTTATGCTGATATGCTTTTATTTTGTGCAAAATGTCCATGTTTAAGCCAAAGGTGGTTTTACTCATTTTAATCCAAGGGGGTGAATACTTTTGCAACTAAAATTTCTTCTATGTAACCAAAATGTCTTCTTTTTTTATTAACTTTTTTCCCCAATAAAAATACAACTTTCAACCTTGAAAAATGAGATGTGTTTTGTTCATCCAATGATAAAAATCTCAGTGAAACTGTAACATTCCAAAATGTGGAGCGGTTCAGAAAGAGCATGGGCCACTTGGGTCATTGTACTTGGGATAAATAGAGGAGTGATTTGAGTCAGCTATAAAATGAACATATCTTAGCTTAAGAGGAAGAGCCCAGAATAAGCAAACCACCCTCTAAAGACAATAAGCACTTTCAAATCCTTTGCAATTTCAACCAAAGGCAAGCATTTTCTCTCTCATTGTTTACAGCTCCCTACCCAAGCTACTCATGACTTAGTAGAAGACTTACTATAGCGACCATTTCTATGTTCATAGAATATTCACAGTCTTGTCATATTGTGGTGTTCGTGATGGCTTTTCTCAGAAGGTAGAGGTTGAGTTTTAAAATTAATTACTTACTACTGTATGTGATGAGGATATTCATATTTCTGTTGAAATACTGATATTCATTCTGTTTAGGTCTGGATGGTGTGAAGAGTTTACCACTGAATAAAGCTGTTGCTTTTCTGTCAGTGCTTCACTGATACAGGAAGCCATATGTTTTTGAGGGTGATAAAATTTTCAGTATCATACAGCAACATTTTCAGCATGTAGCATGAGTTGTGGAATCACACCAAATGACAAGCATTAACAGTAATAGAGGTGAAGGTGGACGCAAGTGCAGAATTCTTATTATAATGCAGAGAAATTACAGAAAACAGAAACTGTGGCAAAAAAAAGCAAACTACAATATTACACCAAATGACAGCCAAATAATGGTTCTTTTATGACATGTTAGTTGATTACAATAATATTCTGCTGTTGTACAAAATCATACCAGATCGTAGCTGAGTTCTCAACTGTGTCCAATAATTTGTTAAAGCAGCAGCATGAAGATTAACAATTACACTAACCACTTGAATGATGGGTTAATGTTAATGTACTTATTCTAAGACATGATCATTCCTATAATGGATCATTCACAGGACAATCCACAAAGTTGAAAAATTAAGGGATTAAAAAAATATTTTTATATGTCAGAAACAAACCATGATAAAAGATTTGTTAATAAATTAAAAAATAAATTGTCATTGTTACAATACAGTGGGTAAAAGAAGTATTGAACATGTCAACATTTTTCTTGGCAAATATATTTCTAAAGGTGCTATTGACATGAAATTTTCACAAGATGTTGGTGAAACCCATGCAATCCACATGCAAAGAAATGAAACTATAGATGTCCATAAATTATGTGTAATAATGTGAAATGACACAGGGAAAAAGAACACATGAGGAAAGGGAGGTGCAAAAAGGCATGCAAATCCAAGACACCAGCTGAAATCAAAATCAGCTCCCATCTGATGGCCTATATAAAGGTATCTCATTGCCAAGGTGTCACACAAGAAACATCTCATGATGGGTAAAAGCAAAGAGCTCTCTCAAGACCTTCACAACCTTATTGTTGCAAAACATACTGATGGCATTGGTTACAGAATGATTTCAAAACTTCTGAATCTTCCATTGAGCACTGTTGGGGCCATAATGGGGCCATAAATAATAAAAAGATTTCTGACAGAGGAGTAAAAAGAATCATCAGAAGAGTTGTCCAAGGACCACTTCAGAAATGTGGAGAGCTTCAGAAACACCTGTAGTTATCAGGTACAATTGTTTCAAAGAAAACAATAAGTAATGCACTCAACCACCATGGCCTGTATGCATGCTCATTTTATCAAGACATTCTTGATAAAAATCTGCTGCCATATACCAGGATGATGAAAATGAAATGAGGGTGTACATTTCAGCAAGACAGTGATCCCAGACACACAGCCAAGGAAACTGTCAGCTGGTTTCAGCTATCTATGGAAAGAACTGAAGGTCATAGTTCATAGTAGAGGCCCATGGAACCTTCAAGATTTGGAGACTGTTTGTGTGGAAGAATGAGCCAAAATCACACCTGAGCAATACATGCAAATAGTTTCTCCATACAGGAGGCATCTTGAAGCTGTCACTACCAACAAAAGGCTTTTTTATGAAGTATTAAATAAGTCTGAGTAAATGTGTTCAATACTTTTTCCCTGTGTCATTTCATTATTACACATAATTCATTTCACATTATTACACAATTATTACACATAATTTACACATTTTTTATTACCAATTTAGTTTACGACATCTATGGTTTGATTTCTCTTCATGTGGATTGCATGGGTTGTTAGCAACATCTGGTGAAAATGTCATTTCAGTAGCATCTTTAGAAGTATATCTACTGAGAAAAATAGTGATCTGTTCAATACTTATTTTATCTGCTGTACCTGAAAGCAGATGCAGCTGCAAGGGAAGAGGAGCAGACCTGGGGATTATAGCACAGCGGAACATCTGAAGGAAAGAAGAAATGGAGATTAATTGAGACAGATTTTCAAATATTTTCATGCTTGAAATACACAGAACTTGCTCCATATCACTAACCCTCCAATGTTATATATCAGCTCTACACTAAAGAATTATACCATGTCACAAATTTTAACCTTTGAGAGCTTGGGACCAATTGGTGTAGTTATACCATGTAGCAAACTTTAAACTCTGAGTGTTGGGGACTAAGGGGCAGATTTACACCATGCCACAAACATTGATTTAATTAATTCTTCTTTAATATCATCAGCCTGCATACTAGATTTATTACCTACATGTTTCTTTAACTAGATAATACCCATAGCAACTGAACCTCTTCTAATAATAATTAATTCTTCCCTAAGCACTTATTATGTACCTAATTATTTTTAACTAGGCATTATCAAACCCCTGATTAAAAAAAAATGACCTCAACCACTATCAGCTGTCCATCTATAGGCCAATATCAAACCTTCTCCATCCAAGAAAAGCTTGTAGTACAGCAGTTATGCTCATACCTACTGGGAATAACATTCATGAAATATATCGGTCAGGATTTAGGCCTCATAATAGTGTGACAAGGCGATCGGCCTTGCCTTGTAGGGGAAATTGCTATGTGACCTTGGAAGACCTAAGAGCGAAAGGATCCTAGTCCCCACCCTGGATCTTTTAGCCTCAGTATGCACTATATGTGTATGTGTTTTAGCTTACACTAAGGTGAACTATAGGAATAGGAACAGGCTTCAGGCGAGCAAGTGTTTGTACGGTGACTTCCTGAAGTGTGATCATGTGAGGTAAACCATTCGATCACCCACACTCCCACCCTCCTAAATCTAATAGTGTAAGTAAGACGCCCCTACTCCAAGGTAAGTTACACAAACAATCATAGGCTGTACTGCCCATTAACAAGTAATAATTTATTCTTTTATTTTAAAGAAATGGGCTCTAGGTAAACAAAAATAAATAAAGGTGAAATAAAACAAATTAACAGGATATCAAATATTTCTGCTGGTTTAGAGAAATCATTCAACACTCATTTAACTATTCATACACAGATCTCTGGGAGTTAAGTTCAACATTAAAGCACACATTGACTCAATAACACTGGACATATCAAACAAAACTCTTAACCAGATTTTAAGCCTTGCAGTTGTATTCAAACAATCCACTCCAAATAAACTCAAAAATAGTTCGTAGTGTAGTTCTAACAACTCTTAGTTCACATTTACAATTTGTCTCAACCTATGTCAGTGGAGAGTTCATCTGTGTGTGTGTGTGTGTGTGTGTGTGTGTGTGTGTATGGGCAAAGGATGTTGGTACCAGTCAGTAGCAATCATGAAATTGATGAGATGACTTGGGATGACAATGAACAGTTGGGACGAGACAGCAAAGAGATGTCGCCGGGATGGCAGGGCACCAAAAGTAACACTCGAGCAAAACTCCGCATGGCCTAGGGAAACTCGAAACTTCCTCAAAACAATTAGCGCAGCTCCGACATGACGCATACTGACTCGGCCTATTAAAGAAAAATAATCCTCCAAAAGGGAAACGGGCCGCAGGCGGTACACAGTCTTGACGAAAAAAATTAAAAACCCTCAGAGAAAGCGGAGGTAAAATATTAACACTCCGTGAAAACTTGTTGTCAGTTCAGACACACCTTTTCGCGCGCACTACCAAGTGCATTTAGCAAAGCGCGGGAAAAACAGGCCTCCGCTCCAAACGCGGCTCACGGACAGCTCCAATGACGGCGCGCAATTACGGAAACTCCGGCTCTAGTCTAACACAATAGCTTCAGCGCTCACTTAATTTGCAAAATTCAAATTAAACGCGTATCACTACTGACTTTCACGTTTTCCACTGCAAAAATGATTGACTTCCCACTCAGCGACCGGGGTGCGCGCTTTTTAAGAGATGAAAAACTGAAAAAATAACTCCTCACCTTACCCAGGCGCCTTTGCATCTTCCTCGAACATACGGAAAATGGGGCAACTTGTCAAAATGAAAGTCCCTTAAAAATACTTTCACTACAATAGCATAGAGATAGCACTGGTTAAAGTAGTAAATTACGTGTTACTGGCCTCTGATCAGGGTTGTGTGTCCTTGCAGGTGTTGCTTGATCTTATAAATCTGCTTTTGACACCATTGGTCATACTGTACTACTTGATAGGTTAGAACATGTTGGTGTTAAGGGAACAGCCCTCTCCTGACTCAGGTCTTATTTGACTGATCATTATCAGTTTGTAGCTCTAAATGGTGACTTCTTTACCAAGGTGATGGTTTTGTTTAAGGCCCACTGCTTTTCTCCTTATATACAGTATGCTACCTCTTGGTACAATTATTTGTAAACATGGTATTAGCTTCCACTGTTATGCTGATGAGACACAGTTATATGTTTCAGCAAAGCCAGATGGGAAACAAAAGCTTATTAAAATTGAAGAATGTGTAAAGGACATTAGACAGTGGATGCTTACTAACTTCCTTCTGCTTAATTCTGACAAGACAGAGGTACTTGTACTAGGACCACATGCAGCTAGAAGTATGATTATTGTCATTTCTACATGGATTAGATTAATGATTTATTTTTTTTATTTTTTAGCTTTGATAAGAATGTCTACCAGATTTAAATGTCAAATATTTTTATTGTGCCCTTTTCAGCTCTATTTAGCTATTGTGTGTATGTGTGTGTATGGGGGGGGGGGTCATTATATGAAGAATTTCTTTTACTCCCCATCATTCACAAAGCTCAACCCCATGACCTACGATAAAGTTTATCTAGAATATACAGAGTTATCAAAATAATAATAATAATTAGAATTTGTCATCCCTGTGTAGTTTTCTGTCTTAGGTAATTAGTCAGGTTTGTTGTAACAGCAGGTTTATTTAGCATTTTTGACAAGGGATAGGAGAGTATCCCTTTTTTAGTCCCAATGAGGCACATACCTGCTTCTTTGTGGCTGGTCAAGGGTAGCTCTATATGGCCTCCACTTTTTTCAGGAGGCCCCAATCCAGTAGCCCTGACCAAGATAGGTACTGCACCTTGGTCAGCCCCATGTGGCACTTCTTGGGGTTTGCCACCAACCCTGCTTTCCTCAGGCTGGCGAACACCTCCTCCATGTGATGGAGTTGGTCCGACCAGGTGGACGAGTGGATATGCAGCCAAGTAGGCAGCTGCATAGGGCTGGTGGGATTTCAGTACTATCTCCACGAGTCTTTGGAAGATTGCTGGGGCCCCATGCAGGCTGAACAGAAGAACACGGTACTATAAATGGCCACTGGCAGTGCTGAAAGTGGTCTTTGGTTGAGCATCGGAGGTGAGAGCCAGCTGAGAGACCGTAGCGATTCAGGATGAATATGATGGGACTAAACCAGAGGCTGGCAGATTCTTCAATACTTCCCTTCCTGAGCATTTTGTCCACCTCCTCCTCGATCGCTTTCTGTCAGGCCTCTGGTACCTGATAGGGCCGCTGTTTGACCACCACTCTCGGGGGGTCTTGATCTCATTTTGTCCCAGTTGGGTAAGACCCAGTACTGAGGATCAGTGTAAGATCAGGCCCCCTTCCGATCAAGGTATGGTCTGGTAGATCTGGCAGATCACACAGGAGGTGAACACAGACAAAGCCAGCACAGGTTCCAACCACTTTTTAAGTAAATTTATTGATATATTTGGATGTCTGCTCTTTACCCAGTTTTTACAGGTATTTCTTAGGCCCCACTCATTCCACTACCATGTATGGGCCCTGCCAGCAGGCCAGAAACTTAAAGAAAGCATTGGGGACCAGCAAGAGAACTTTCTCACCATGCTGGAACTCCCTGGCAGGGAAAGACAGTTATAAACTCTTTGTTGAGCTCGTTGGGTGTTCTCCAAGTGGTCAACGACAATAGGGGCGACCTGGTTGATGCATCTCCTGGACATATTCGATGATGGAGTGGAAAGGAGAGGGTTGTTCCTCCCAGGCTTCCTTGGTCATATCTAGCAGTCCTCTTAGTCACCAACCTGAACAGGATCTGGAATGAAGTGAACCATGTGGAAGCCTGGGGAGCTTCTTGGATGGTGAAGAGGATGTTAGGGAAGGAGGAGGTCCCAGTTCCTCCCTTCCTTGTCTACCACCCAGCATAGCATCCTCTTCAAAGTTTAATTAAACTGCTTGACCAAGATTCCATATGAGAGTGATAGACAAACGTCCTCAGGTAATTGATCTGCAAAATATGATAACAGACCCACCGTTAGTTGAGATGTAAAAGGTGTATCTTGATCTGTAATGGATGTCCTCACAGATAAATAAGAGTAGGAGCTTTCTAGTGATATTGCAGGAGGTGGCCTTCTGAAGTGGGACTGCCTCAGAATACCTGGTGGCATAGTCCACTATCACTATGATGTATTCATGGCCCCGAGCAGACTTTAAAAGTGGCTACATGAGATCCATGCCCCCATGCTCAAACGGGATCTTGATAATGGGTAATGGGATTAGGGGGACAGGAGTCGGTCCTTGAGCTTCTTGGCTGTGTTCAGGGCCCCGAGTTGCTCCCCCACTGGATGGGAGTTGGCCAGGTGCATGAGGACCTGGGTGCACCAAAGCAGTATTAACAACAGGTCACAGGGTTGGCTGCAGCAGCCTGTATAATAATATAATAGTCCGCTGTTCACCAGAAAGTATGCCACTGATCAGATTGGATGCCCACTCTGTCAATCATAGCCACCTGGCAACAGCAGTTCTACAGCCTGTCATCCTCCTTCTGATCTCTGCCCGAACTCGCCTCTCCGCACAACCTGGTGATACAGGAGAGAGCTCAGGTTTGTAGGTGTGTGTGGCTCACCTTCATTAAAAGTATCCATGTCCAGCCATGCACACCCTCTGCACAGGCTTGCTGGCTCAGGGCCTATGCCAATTTGTCGGTGGCTCCTGTGGGACAGCATTGGGGAAGCCTGGCCAGTCATGGCCCAAAGGATGCATGGGCAGCCCCAGGACAACTCCTACCAGCAGGGACCATTCTCCCTCCTGACTCTGAACTCAGGTCTGTGTAGTAGGGACCTGGTGGATGTCGCCATGAAACACATTACACCATAAGGGTCCCCACCTGCTTGTCAGCTTTGGGCCCCCAAACCTTTTCCCTGGCTTTCTGCGGCCTCTGGTGCATGAAGGGCCGCTGTCCTGCCACCAGGGGGTTTATCTTTTTGTATTGGGGCCCAGCCAGGAAAGTCTGGCTTCCAAAAGGTATGGTTCTGGTAGATCTGGCAGGTCCAAGGGGGTAAAAAAGCGCCGCCCCCCCTTTTTAAGTAATTTGTAATTGGGAGCGTCTTCCCCAGTTGTTCAGGATTTCGGGCCCCTCACTCTTTCCCCATACCTGTGGGGCCCTTTTCCCGGGAAAGGAGGGAATTGGTAGGGGCCAGAAGACCATTTTCTCACCGTGAACTCCCTGGGGGGCTTTTTTTTGTTGGTCTTTGGGTTTTCCCAAGGGTAACGCTGGGGCGCCCTGGTTCCATGATCTCCTGGCAATTCCCCGATTAGGGTGGAAGGGATTGGGTTTTTCCTGCTCATGTTCCTGGTATTCTAGCACCTCTTGCCCCCTGAACAGGCGGAAAAGTAACCAAACCTGGAGTTTTTGGGGTGAAGAGTTTTGGGGTGAGGGAAGGTTTCCTTTCCTTGTTTACATTTTAAAGTTTAATTAAACTGCTTAAACCAAGATTCATAAAAAAACAAACGTCCTCAGGTAATTGAAAAGCAAAAAAAACAAAGAAATGAAAAGGTGTATCTTAGGTTAATGGATGTGCTACAGTAAATGAGTGGGCCTAGTTTTTGCTGGGGTTTGGCCTTTGCAGTGGGATTGCCTCAAATATGGCATAGATATCACTTGGATTTTATTCATCCCACATATTTTCCCCATAACCAGAATTTAAACTCATAATGGGAATTAGGGGGACAGGAGTCGGTCCTTGAGCTTCTTGGCTGTGTTCAGGGCCCCGAGTTGCTCCCCCACTGGATGGGAGTTGGCCAGGTGCATGAGGACCTGGGTGCACCAAAGCAGTATTAACAACAGGTCACAGGGTTGGCTGCAGCAGCCTGTATAATACATAATTGTACTATAGTTACATAATTGTAACTAAGTTACAATTTTACCATATAATGAACACAAATAACGATAAACAACTCATATTTCTATGATATTAATGCACTAAGTACTTTAAAACACCTGCATTTTTGACAAGGGATAAGAGAGTAGAATAAGTCAACTTTTATGGACAAACAGCGTATTTTCAATCTGAAAACACACTGAAAAAAGAACTGGGTAACTGAACTAAACCATGGCAAAGTAAATGTTGGGCAGTTAATATCAACATTAACAAGTCCAGTTCAACTTTTATGTGCTTTACAGGTAAGTTAACATTCTTTTGTCCACAGACACATTCACAGACACATTACTTCTCTTTAAAATCCTCCGCTCTTTTAAGGATTACCCATAAACCCTTGCTTCTACTATTTAATGCAGATGCATCATTGTGACAGTAGATGGCATAGTTATCCCATTTAGCAGGATTTAACATGTATAATTTTTAACTGTAGGGGCATGGTGGCTTGGTGGTTAGCATATTTGCCTCACACCTCCAGGGTTGGGGGTACAATTCCCACCTCCACCATGTGTGGGGAAAGTTTGCATGTTCTCCCTGTGCCTCGGGGGTTTCCTCCCCCAGTCCAAAGACAAGCATTGTAGGTTGATTGGCATCTCTAAATTGTCTGTAGTGTGTGAGTGAATGAGAGAGTGTGTGTGTGTGCCCTGCGATGGGTTGGCACTCCATCCAGGGTGTATCCTGCCTTGATGCCTGATGACGCCTGAGATGACCCGAGAATAGATAGATAAGTGGTAGACAATGAATGGATGAATTTTTAACTGTTACACCAGGATGCCACAACCCGCATAATGTTATTATTAGCTACAATTGACATACAAACCTGAACAGGTTCTAGGTTTGTTTGCTATAATGTTGTATCATTGTATCAGTGCATCCAGAAAGTATTCACAGCACTTTACTTTGTCCACATTTTATGTTACAGCCTTATTCCAAAATGGATTAAATTAATTATTTTGATCAAAATTCTACAAACAATACCCCATAATGACAACATGAAAGAAGTTTGTTTGAAATCTTTGCAAATTTATTAAAAATAAAAAACAAAAAAAATCACATGTACATAAGTATTCACAGCCTTTGCTATGACACTCAGTATTGAGCTCAAGTGCATTCTGTTTCCAGTGATCATCCTTGAGATGTTTCTACAACTTGACCGGAGTCCACCTGTAGTAAAATCAGTTGATTGGACGTGATTTGGAAAGGCACACACGTGTCTATATAAGGTCCCACAGTTAACAGTGCATGTCCAACCTGATGGAGCATGAGAGGTCCTGCAAAGAAGAATGGGAGAAACAGCCCAAAAGTAGGTGTGGCAAGCTTGTAGCATCACACTCAAAGAGACTTGAGGCTGTAATTGGTGCCAAAAATGCATCAACAAAGTATTGAGCAAAGGCTGTGAATACTTATGTACATGTGATTTTTAAAATTTTTTATTTTTTAATAAATTTGCAAAGATTTCAAATAAACTTCTTTCATGTTGTCATTATGGGGTATTTTTTATAGAATTTTGAGGAAAATAATGAATTGAATCTATTTTGAAATAAGGCTGTCTTCTTCTTCTTCTTTCGGCTTTTCCCTTCAGGGGTCGCCACAGCGAATCATCTCTCTCCACATACCTCCTCTTTGGCCTTCCTCTTTGCCTCCTGCCTGGCAGCTCCATGTCCAACATTCTCCTACCAGTATACTCACTCTCCGTCCTCTGAACATGTCCAAACCATCTTAATCTGGCCTCTCTAACTCTGTCCCCCAAACATCCAACATGAGCTGTCCCTCTGATGTACTCGTTCCTAATCCTGTCCAATCTTGTCACTCCCAAAGAGAACCTCAACATCTTCAGCTCTGCTACCTCTAGCTCTGCCTCTTGTCTCTTCCTCAAAGACACTGTCTCTAAACCATACAGCATGGCCGGTCTCACCACTGTCCTGTACACCTTCCCCTTGATTCTCGCTGATATTTTCCCAGTCACACAGAACTCCCGACACCTTTCTCCACCCATTCCAACCTGCCTGCACTCGCTTCTTTACCTCTTTCCCACACTCTCCATTACTCTGGACTGTTGACCCCAAGTACTTAAACTCCTGTATCTTCTTCACCTCTTCACCCTGTAACCTTACTGTTCCACTTCCCTCCCTTTCATGTACACACATGTAGTCAATCTTACTACGACTGACTTTCATTCCTCTTCTCTCCAGCGCAAACCTCCACCTCTCCAGACTTTCCTCCACCTGCTCCCTGCTCTCACTACAGATCACAATGTCATCTGCAAACATCATTGTCCAAGGAGACTCCTGTCTGACCTCCTCTGACAACTGGTCCATCACTATAGCAAACAGGAAGGGGCTCAGAGCCGATCCCTGATGCAGTCCCACCTCCACTTTGAACTCCTCTGTCTGACCTACAGCACACCTCACCACTGTCCTGCTCCTCTCATACATGTCCTGCACCACTCTGACATACTTCTCTGCTACTCCTGACTTCCTCATACAGTACCACAGCTCTTCTCTTGGCACCCTGTCATACGCTTTCTCCAAATCTACAAACAGACAGTGCAACTCCCTCTGACCATCCCTATACTTCTCCATCAAAATTCTCAGAGCAAAAATTGCATCTGTTGTGCTCTTTCTGGGCATGAAGCCATACTGCTGCTCACAAATTTCCACTTCCTTCCTTAACCTAGCTTCCACTACTCTTTCCCATAGCTTCATTGTATGGCTCATCAACTTTATCCCCCTATAGTTACTGCAACTCTGCACGTCACCCTTATTCTTAAAGATCGGCACTAACACACTTCTCCATTCCTCAAGCATCCTCTCACTCTCTAAAACCCTGTTGAATAAACTAGTTAAAAATTCCATTGCTGCCTCTCCTAGACACTTACAGACCTCCACCGGGATGTCGTCAGGACCAACTGCCTTTCCACTTTTCATCCTCTTCAAAGCCTTTCTGACTTCCTGACATCCTTTCTAATTTTATCTACTTTCTGTTCCACAGAGTTCACCTCTTCTTCTCTTTTTTCCCTCTCATTTTCCTCATTCATCAGCTCCTCAAAATACTCCTTCCATCTCCTCTGTACACTCTCCTCACTTGTGAGCACCCTTCCATATCTATACTTAATAACTCTAACTTGCTGCACATCCTTCCCATTTCGATCCCTCTGCCTAGCTAACCTGTACAAGACCTTCTCTCCTTCTCTAGTGTCTAACCTAGTGTACAACTCGTCATATGCCTTCTGCTTGGCCTTAGACAACTCCCTCTTCACTCTGCGCTGTAACTCCTTGCATTCCTGTCTATTCTCTTCAGTCCTGTCCATGTCCCACTTCTTCTTAGCTAACCTCTTCCTCTGGATACTATCCTGAACTTCCTCATTCCAGCACCAAGTCTCCTTATCTTCTTTCCTCCTTCCAGATGACACACCCAGCACCTTTCTCCCTGTCTCCCTGATTACATCTGCTGTAGTTTCCCAGTCATCTGGCAGCACTACCTGACCACCCAGAGCCTGCCTCAACTTCTGTCTAAATTCCTCACAACATTCCTCCTTTTTCAGCTTCCACTACTTGGTTTTCTTCTCTATCTCTATCTTTGACCTCTTCTTCTTACAGACCATCAAAGTCATCCTACACACCACCATCCTATGCTGTCTGGCTACACTCTCTCCCACCACCACTTTACAGTCACCAATCTCTTTCTGCTCTCTACCTTTCCCTGTCATAGTACCAACATTCAGAGTTCCTATTCTCAGTCCTACACTCTTACCTTTCCTCTTCTCTCTCTGTCTGTGCACTCTCCTCCCTCCTCTACTTCTTCGACCAACAGTAGCCCAATTTCAACCGTCAGTACGAATTTCATACCGGATTGGTTGAGGCCCGGGTTAACCACGACCGCCATCGGCACCGTTGACCTAGAGGGTGCCGATGGCAGTCGTTGTTAACCCGGGCCTCGACCGATCCGTATGAAATTCGTACTGACGATTCACCTGGTTAAATTTGGCATTGTTTTACGCTGGATGCCCTTCCTGACGCAACCCTCTCTATTTATCCGGGTTTGGGACTGGCACAAAACTCACTGGACTGTGAACCCCATGGCTAGATTTTTTAAATAAGGCTGTAACATAACAAAATGTGGAAAAAGTGAAGCACTGTGAATACTTTCCGGATGCACTGTACATGACACACATTATGTATACTTGGTCATGGCCTGTTCTTTTCTCCCTGAGACAGCATTGTTGCTCCACAATCTTTTACAGTCTCTCTCGCTCTTTCTCTTACTCTCTCACATGCGCGCACACACACGCGCACACACGCACACGCGCACACACACACACACACACACACACACACACAGGACTACTTAACAGAAGGTTGTGAGTTCAAATCCCAGGATCATCAATCCTGCCATAAGCTGCTGGAAGTTTAACAGAACCCATGACTGATGTAGTTGTTTACCATTATGTCGTGTCAGCACATGGGGCTATTACATTTTTTACAAGAGTTTCATTGTTTATCTGTGCATGGATTCAGTGTGTGTGTGTTTGCATGGATGGTGTGTTGCTTGGAATGTCTAATCAGTTGTTATTTCTCACCAGGACTTTGTTGAGGTGTGGAGAATAGGTGAAGTTGATTGGATTGGTACAAATAACAGAGACACCAATGGGTGAAACATCAGTGTTTTGAACTGACCCTGCTAGTTCACATTTAAAGAGCACTGTGTATGTGTGTTCAGTGCTTAACCTCATGATGTGAATCACATCACCCAGTACTTAAAGAAGCATTAGTCAAGAATAAGCAATTTTCAAGTCCTTGAACCCAACTCTCAAACCCACCCCTAAAAACACAAAACTATGCCCCTAAAATGTACTCTAGTCAGCAAGTTCACTTAGAGTTGACGTTTCAGAAAGAGCATGGGTCACTTGGGTCATCGTACTTGGAATAAATAGATGAGGAGAGATTGAGTCGGCTATAAAATGAACATATCTTTATCTTAAGAGAAAGGAGCCAGAGTGACAAAGCCACCATCCAAAGTCTGTGTACAGTAAGCGCCTTCAAATTCTTTGCAATGCCAACCAAAGGCAAGCGCTTTCTTTCTTATTGTTTTTAGCTCTCTACCCACACAGCTGTTTTGTTATGGTTATGTCTCGTCTCATGACTAAGTAGAAGTGACCATTTCTGTGTTCATAGAATATTCAGTCTTGTCATATTGTCATAACTAAACTTTTAAACAGTGGGTTATTTTTAATTTACTTATTCTAAGACATGATCATTCATATAA
This sequence comes from Hemibagrus guttatus, assembly GCA_033459395.1. Taxonomy (NCBI): domain Eukaryota; kingdom Metazoa; phylum Chordata; class Actinopteri; order Siluriformes; family Bagridae; genus Hemibagrus; species Hemibagrus guttatus. The sequence goes on along the minus strand of JAUCMX010000006.1, from coordinate 2,453,818 downwards.
TGGATCATTTATAGGACATTAAAAAAACAAACATTCTCCTACCAAAATACTCACTCTCCCTCCTCTGAACATGTCCAAACCATCTTAATCTGGCCTCCCTAACTTTGTCCCCCAAACGTCCAACATGAGCTGTCCCTCTGATGTACTCGTTCCTAATCCTGTCCAATCTTGTCACTCCCAAAGAGAACCTCAACATCTTCAGCTCTGCTACCTCTAGCTCTGACTCCTGTCTCTTCCTCAGTGACACTGTCTCTAAACCATACAGCATGGCCGGTCTCACCACTGTCCTGTACACCTTCCCCTTGATTCTCGCTGATATTTTCTTATCACAACAGCACAGTAATGTCTGATTAATCAGATAGGATGAATCAAGAGTACTTTAGTATGAAGGGTGTCATCGCATTCTATTTAACCGTTTCATTGTCTATCTGTGCATGGATTCAGTGCATATGTGTGTGTGCTGGCATGGATAAGGTGTTGCTTGGAATGTCTTATCAGTTGTTATTCCTCACCAGGACTTTGTTCAAGTGTGGAGGAGAGATGAAGGTGTTTGGATTGGTGCGAATGTCAGTGACAGTGAGAGGGTCTGGAAATGGGTGGATAATACAGCAGTGACCAATGGGTAAGAGATCATTGCTTTGACCTGAGCCTGCTAGTTCATGTTTCAAGAATACTGTGTCTCTAAACCATACAGAATGGCCGGTCTCACCACTGTCCTTGTACACCTTCCCCTTGATTCTTGCTGATATTTTCCTATCACACAGAACTCCTGACATCTTTCTCCACCCACTCCAACCTGCCTGCACTTGATTCTTTACCTCTTTCCCACACTCTCCATTACTCTGGACTGTTGACCCCAAGTACTTAAACTCCTGTACCTTCTTCACCTTGTAACCTTACTGTTCCACTTCCCTCCCTTTCATTCACACACATGTACTCAGTCTTACTACGACTGACTTTCATTCCTCTTCTCTCCAGTGAAAACCTCCACCTCTCCAGGTTTTCCTCCACCTGCTCCCTGCTCTCACTACAGATCACAATGTCATCTGCAAACATCATTGTCCAAGGAGACTCCTGTCTGACCTCCTCTGACAACTGGTCCATCACCATAACAAACAGGGAGGGGCTCAGAGCCGATCCCTGATGCAGGCCCACCTCCACTTTGAACTCCTCTGTCTGAACTACAGCACACCTCATACATGTCCTGCACCACTCTGACATACTTCTCTGCTACTCCTGACAGTATTAGTCCTACCAATACTGTGAATATACACTGCAAAAAATGCCCTTCATGAAACAACCTAGAAACTCTTAAATTTAGTTAAAGTCTACTAAAAACAAGCAAAAAATCTGCCAATAGGGTAAGCAAAACTGACTTGATAAGAATTCTTTAAAATCGAAAAATATCTAGTCACTAATAAACACTATAGGACATTAAAACTAGAAATATATGCTTAAAACTATTACGTTTTTTCCTTTTATAAGCATTGCATATTAAGTAATTTTAGTAAACATCGCATAAAAACAAGAATATTTGAACTAAAATCTAGTTAGTAAACATACTCTTGGGTTTTAAAAGTAGACTGTTACAGCTGGTAGTGTCCGGTTGGATATAACAGACCCAACACGAAGCTTAACGTGAAAATGGGGTTTTATTTAACATAAAGCACGAGACAGAACCATGAAAACAGAAACCACGACACCACATCGGCCTACACACAAACGAGAACTAGCAACTAAAGAAGACAAAGACAGGACTATAAATAGAGAACGTAATCAAGGAACAATCATAGAAACATTGGGAACAGGTGAACATGAATCAAGATATGATAGGACAGGGCGGGGCTTAACTAACACATGGCCGAGGTAAACAAAAACAGACATGACATAACCAACCCCATGCTGAGAGCCCCCTAGTGGTCCAACCTCAGCCCTGCTACCCGTAACATAGACAAACATGTTTAAAACTATACAGTTTTGCCAATTTTTTAACCTTAAATTGAGCTTGTTTTGAGAGTTTTTCCAAAATTTACAACAACCTAAAATGAGATGACAATTCTCAAAAAAACAAAAAAACATTATTATAAATGAAAAAAAAATAAGAATCTAAATAATCTGTTTTGAGTACCTTTATTAAAAGATCATTACCAAAAATGTGGCCACTTTAACAATTATCCAAGGCTGACAAAAAAGGGACAATAGCACAGATTAACAGCAAATGTCGCACACAGAAAACTATGCCTCAGTCTGTAAGCTATATTTAAACTACCATAATAGCAGTTATAAGCTTCAAACAGCAATTATCAATGAATGCATTGTGTTAATGTATGGCTGATTCAAGTCTGAACTGAACACCAGAAACACCACAAATCAAGTGAAAAAACAATGCAAAACAAAAACACTATATAAAATAACACTAGGAGCTACCACTGCCTCAGCCATGTCAATATATAATGGCAATTACACAAGGAACATTTTCCATTCATGCATGGCCTTCTTGTATGAGGAGGTTTCATCCTGCTCATGAATGCCATCTCCAAGTACTTGTGTTTGTAACACAGATAAGAGTGTGGCAATACACTTGGGATAGGTCAGGTGAAAAGCATGGTAATAGGCTAGGAGATAGAGAGGCCCCTCATGTAGCAAAACTTTCTGAAATTCTACAACTGGAGTTGTACCTATAACCACCAGGCAGTTGTGGCAGTTGTCCTCACCAACCAGCATGACAAGACTGGAAAGCACACGCTGATGGACGTAGGTATCTGGATCCTCTGAGGGCTAGAAAACCAATAATATGATTTTAGACTACAAACACAGCATAAAAAAGCTAAATATATTGTGGGGTGGGCCTGATTAATGAGACATCTGTTTCCAGTTTGAGTCCTAGCTCCACCTTGGTAAATAGGAAGACATCCCAGACAACAACCAAACTGCTCCAAATGTCCTTTAAGAGATGAGTTTTACTCAGATATTCACATTACATGTAACAGCATGTACACTCTACAAAATAAGTTTTTGTTTGTTTTTTTTGGATGAGCATATAAGTAATTTTATCAGGTTATTTTTAACACTGTGTGACTGTTTGAGTAGCCCAATCTTGTTTTTAACCCATTATTTAACTAAAAGTGTAGGCATCTACACCTGATAATTAGTTATCACTACAAAAGCAAAACTCTTGGGTGCTGCAGAGCCGGATGGGAAGAGCAGTGGCAGGGCGGTAAAAACAGCAATGGCATGTTCAACTAGTTGAAACACACAGAAGAGATCTATATTATTTTGCACTGAAAAACTAGGTTTGTGCATATTTTCTATTTTTGCAATTAAAACCAATAAATGAAATACAACTTTACCTCCATTTAATGTCCTTGGAGACTTCATGATTTTCTTCATGACTCTATAAAACTGAACCTTGGAGTAGAAGGTCTCCCACCTGCCCTTCACTTCAGACAGGTACAGGTGATTGTTTGGCACAATGATTCTCCGTATTGCCTAGCAAGAAATGTGTATGAAAGTTAATAAAAATCCTCAACTTGTATGTCTACAGTTAGCCAAAAAATGTGAACATATTTGTCACCATATGATGCTTCAGTATACTCACATGGTCCAGTTCTTTGAAGCATGGGTATGCCTGTAAAATTTGAGTCGGTCTGTCTTGCTCCTTCAAAGCATTAGAGTCAAAGAAATTTCTTTTTGACTGTAACTCCAAGTCTAATAGATGAGTTACTGCAGCTTTGTTTGGCTTCTTTAATTTGAACATTTTTTGTAGAGTCCCGTAATATCTTGCCTGGGTTTTCTGGCTGTCACGGCTGTTGTTTGGACCATCGGCTACAATTCAGATATACAATGTAATTAGATTAAGTTACATTATTGTAGTGAGCAATGTGCACAAAAGCAGCAATTCAAGAATGTACACCACAGAAATAAATGTGGGCATATTTAGGTTTACATATATATATATATATAAATATATATATATATTCTGGCTAAACTGAGAATCATGAATAGCATGTCATTTATGTGAGGTTCTGACCAAATTTTCATTGCTTCATTAAAAAAAAAAAGAATATTTTCAAAACAAATATTGTGAACAAAGGAGTCAGTGTCTCATTCACAAAGACTTGTTACTTTTGGATGAATCATTGTTTGTTAATGAATTTCTTGAATGAATGGTTCAATTACAAAAACAGTCAGTTGTCACCATCTCCTGGTATATGAGGATAAACATTACAATACATAATGCAGTCAAAATTCATTTATTTTGATCACTACTGTAGGCATCAGTGTTTAGGAATAAAACTGCATGGGTGTTTTAATCGAAATTGTGATCTTTTAACAATTAATCATGAAGCTCCAACAAATATATAATGTTATAATTCACTGCAAACAGTATTACTATGTATTTTACAGCACATTTTTAAATATACAAACATGCATCATCAATGCTGTCACTGTCTTGCCGTGGGGTGCTTGATCTTGAAGGGGGTGAGAGATGAACTGTTGATGCACTGGAATCAGTATCATAGTCACTTGACACTGCAGCATAAGGTTCTGTGTCAAGACATGCTCTCTTGGAAGGAGGGTGTCTGGCCTTCACGAGACTTCGGATATTTGAATGTCGCTTCATGAGTTTTTTGGCATCAGTCTCCTGTACAGCAGAACAAAAGCATCTGTGAATAGCTTTGAAACACAATGTTAACAGGAAAATATGTTTTGACTGTAAATATCCAAGTAAATAAGTCACTCATCCACTCATGACTAGATCCAGTTGACTTTTATCATAGGGTGCTCAAAGTATGAGCGTCTCACCTGTTGTAGCTCACTAACAGTGAAGAGAACATATTCTGGGCTGGGTAATATTTTGAAGTGCTGGGCTGATATCGTTTTGAACTTTCTGAATTTGAATCATCTGCTGATGAACCTTGGGCTTCAGTAGGATTGACGTGCCCCTAAAATGCTAGTGTATACATTAATCAATCAGACAAAGTCATTTATCATTTTATTGTCAAAGCACTTGAATGTGTATACTATATTATTAATATACATTTTATCATTTTATCATTAATAAACAATTTTCTGAAACCAACAGGGCAGCAATATGAATGCTATGAAACAAACACATAATAATGATAAAATATTAATATAACACTTGATAGCACATCAGTAAATGCATTATGCATTTTGACAAACCAACTTATGTTTACAGCATTTAACAAGTAAAACGTTGGTTATATATTTTAAATTACACAGTACAAATGCTCACTGTACAGTTCATAATGAAATAACTAATGTTACTGTAAAGATCTTAAATATAAAAACGTATGTTGCTGCTGACAAAGAGCTAGGCTATAAGGGTTGTTAAGAAATGTTGCAATGCAGATGACTAATGCCAAATAATACAAGTTTATTATAAAGTGTTAATGATTAACAAATTAGTAGAAGTGATTGTTTAGTTGAATTGGCCTGTGTGATTTCACAAAGACATCAAGGTCATATTTGAATAATAAGCTGCTTTTAGTAAATAAATAAGCACTACAAAATTAATACTAAATAGTACTACCAACAAGAATGAAATCTCATTATTGAACAGATCTCAAAAAAAAGACTGAACTTTGTAAAATGTTCAGCTAATTTCATTTGGTTGCAGGAACGTGTTGAATGTGTAGAATGACCAACAGAGCAAATTAATAGAATTTCAACAGCTACTAACTTTACTACTACTAACTACTCAACACACTGATGAGAAGTTCGGATCATTTTATCCACTCTGATCTTTGAATTTTGTTCAGTACAATGAACAATTTTTTTCCTAGTCTTTTCGTTAATTTCAGCATAATATAATAAAAAATAGTATGGATTAAGATGAATCCGTATGTGTCCGGAAACAAATGATTAGTTCATCTCTTGAATCTCGGGTTTCGCATGCATTTTTTCCCGACGTTTTACATGTTTAGTTAAGATAATCTGTTAAAGAAAGAAGTTAAAGAAATTGAGTTGATCTGCAACCCTCTCCTGTCCCTGCAGAACATTTTGGTGATTTTGATGCCTTTGACAATGGTGAAACTCTTTTCTCTGACTTTATTATTATTATTATTATTATTATTATTATTATTATTATTATAAATTCAAGTATTTATGTTTTTTTTCTGTTTGTAGAATGATGAGTTGTCAAATGATGTCCTGTCTAGACATGCTGCTGCTAGTGTGATGATGGCTAGAGAGAAACATCATCTCTCACAGGTAAACATCAGTAAAAGAAACAGCTTGCATAATGTATTATTAATAACCTAAATATCACCATTACAATGATGGACCATTAATTAATTGTTAATTTACATGCACATGTATATGCAGATGTATAAATATCAGTTTATACAAAAGTTTATAAATATGAAGATATGTTAATAGTCTGTTGAAAGATTCACTTCTGCTCACTAATTCTGCATTTGTTTGATCAAAAACACAATAAAACAAGTACAATTGGGAAATATTTTTTAATTTTAAAATAATTGTTTTCTATGTGGTGCTTGCTATGGCAGCACATATACTCAATTGGAACGATACAGAAAAGATTAGCATTGCCCCTGCGCAAGGATGACACTCAAAATCATGAAGCGTTACCATATTTTTGTAGGTTGGTTGGCATCTCTAAATTGTCTGTAGTGTGTGATTGCGTGAGTGAATGAATGAGAGTGTGTGTGTGTGCCCTGCGATGGGTTGGCACTCTGTCCAGGGTGTATCTTGCCTTGATGCCCAGTGATGCCTGAGATAGGCACAGGCTCCCCGTGACCCGAGAATAGATCGGATAAGCGGTAGACAATGAATGAATGAATGTTTTCTATGTGAATATTTATTTATGCAGTGATTCAGAGCTGAATTTTCAGCATCATTACTTCAGTCTTCAGTGTCACATGATCATTCTAATGTGTCTAAATTCAGTGTTTAAACCATTCTAATATGAATGCAGACAGGTGCAAAGACAAGACAGTGCAAAAACAGGAAGAACAAAAACAACACAAGACAGGACACCTAGCACCGAGAAAAGACATGTGTAGTGAACAAAATGAAATGTTATGTGCAATTACATATATGTCTGTAAACATAGCAGCATGATGATGTGGATTGTGCAAAAAAAATGCAGTAGCTTTGAAGTAGTGCAAATATACTTGTATAAATATACTAGTAAACATTATAGCAGCAGGTTGAAACATTATAACGGTGGCTGAGGTAGTGCAAATAAGTAGTAAACATTTATTTGAGTCTGTTCACACAGGTGTGTGTGTGAGTGAGTGAGTGAGTGAGTGAGTGAGTGAGTGAGAGAGTGAGAGAGTGAGAGAGTGAGAGACACAGAGATAGGAAGTTGGTATAGTTCAATTCTGGGTGTTGAGGAGCCTGATGGCTTGAGGGAAGAAATTGTTACACAGTCTGGTTGTGAGGGCCCGAATGCTTCGGTATCTCTTTCCAGATGGCAGAATGGTGAAGAGTGTGTGTGAGGGGTGTGTGAGATCATCCACAATGTTGTTGGCTTTGCGGATGCAGTGAGTGGTATGCATGTCCTTGATAGAGGGGAGAGAGACTCCAGTGATCTTTTCAGCTGTCCTCACTATCCACTGCAGTGTCCTCCGATCCGAGACAGTGCAGTTCCCAAACCAGGCAGTGATACAGCTGCTCAGGATGCTCTCAATGGCCCCTCTGTAGAACACGGAACACGGCGTGTCGAAGCATTTGGTTCTTTTGGGACAACTGGACCTAGATCAGGTCAAAAGCTTGTTTTGCTCAAAATATTGCCATTTCTGTTGGATGTGATCAAAGGTAGTAAACATTTTTCATTTTAAAAATGTCTGCAAGTCCTTGATTAGGCATAATCAAATGTTTAAATACTGTCAGAATGTAAGCAGTTCCTCCCACCCCATTTTTACTAGTGAATGTGTATTGGGGCCAGTTTCAGAAGTAAAAAATATGCCATATTTAAAACGAAAGGTAAGGGACTACTTTGGACTTGATAAAATAAATCATGCAGTATATTTTAAATGGATTACTTTGAATGGTAACAAATACATTTATCAAAATACATTTAATACAAAAATACATTTAACAAAAAACATTGCTTGCATGAACGTCAAATTCTGACCTATCCAAATTTGGACTTGTTAGGAACGTATTTGTTATCAATTCATTGTTATATTGTTTTAAGAGTCAAAGGTACAGTACAGTCTGTTTTGACAGAGATTACATGTCTTAAAAAATTGAGTTTCCCACCCTGGCAGAAGCAACTCATTCACTGTCTACCGCTTATCCGATCTATTCTCGGGTCACGGGAAGCCTTTGCCTATCTCAGGCGTCACTGGGCATCAAGGCAGGATACACCCTGGACGGAGGGCAGAAGCAACTGAACTAGTAAATGCAGACAACCTTGTAGACTTCACACCATATTACAGTTTCACTCATAGGGAAGTTACATACATCCCTATAAAAATATAATTTTAGAGATGTGACTGAATTACATACAAACCTCTAATATGTGATAAAGTTATCATAATTCATACTGATTGATTTTTAGACATGAGGGGCATGGTGGCTTGGTGGTTAGCACGTTCATTTAAAGTCCATTTATATTGAGATAACTTGTACACCAAACAGTGACTAATGTAAATCTCCAAAATTGAACATATACAGTTTTTTCTTCTTTACAACAGTAGCCAAGTATACATGAAATTAATTTTATTGATCCTTAATTAAAAAAAAGCATATATATATATTTTCTATTATATACATGCAGTCATTTTGTAAAATGAGGATTACATTCATTGTCTACCGCTTATCCGATCTGTTCTCGGGTCACAGGGAGGGCACACACACACTCTCATTCATTCAGAAACCCCCGAGGCACGGGGAGAACATACAAACTCCACACACACATGGCGGAGGCGGGAATCGAACCAAATTGGAGGTGTGAGGCAAACATGCTAACCACTAAGCCACCATGCCCCCCAAGCTTATTATTATTATTATTATTATTATTATTATTATTGCTGATTGATTTTATATGAAAACCTTCACACTGGATACATTCACTGGTTCTTTCCTTTCAGGTTCTGGAGTTCCGGGGAACCAAACAATAAAGATGAAGAGGACCGTGCTGTATCGGGCTATCGCTCTGAACCTGTACCAAATTGGGTTGATGTTTCCTGTAGTTATGAGTGTATCTGGATCTGTGAGAAGAAAATTAACAGCTGAAATGTTGTATATGAATAAAAATAAGTAAAGATGTTTTGGATCATAATTATAATCTTTAGTTTGATTTGACCGATATATTGGATGAAAGAATAGGGAAAAAAAACTGTTGGAAAATTATAAAGAAAATGTAACATGGTTATGGATGTTGTGTTTTTGACTTTCACAGATGTGCTTTTATTTTATTGATTTTTTCCTGAATGTCCATGTTTAAGCCAAAGGTGGTTTTACTTAGTATTAACCCAGCGGGGTGAATACTTATGCAACCAAAAATTCCTTTTGTTCCCAATAAAACTAAAAACCAGCTTTCACTTTGACAAATTAGATGTATTGTGTTCTCAATGAATCCCAATAAAACTAACATTACAAAATGTGGAAAGGTTCAGAAAGATCATGGGTCACTTGGGGCATTGTAGTTGTGATAAATAAGGAGAGATTTGAGTCGGTTATAAAATGAACATATCTTTAGCTTAAGAGGAAGAGCCCAGAGTGAGCAAGCCATCCTATAATGCCTACGTACGGTACGCACCTTCAAATCTTTTGCAATGTCAATCAAAGGCAAGCTCTTTCATTCTTGTTATTTTCAGCTCCCTACCCACAGCACCGTTTAGTTACAGTTCTGTCTCGGCTCATGACTGAGTAGAAAACTTACTGGAGCGACCATTTCAGTGCTCATAGAATATTCAGTCTTGTCATATTGTGGTGTTGCTGATGGCTTTTCTCAGTTTGAGTTTCAAAATGAATTACTTGCTACTGTGTATGCCATCTGTTATTAAGGGTGCTAACTTTTTTAGTATCATACAAAAACATTTTCAATTTCAATCAGCAATAATTATAATTGAGGTGAAGGGGGACACAAGTACAAAGCAAAGCAAAGCAAGCTATGGTATTACACCAAAGGACAGTCAAATAAATGTTCTTTTAATAGAAAAATGTCTGTTGATTACATTATTATTCCGCTGTTGTATAAAATTACACCAGACTGTAGCAGGGTTCTCAACTGTGTGTTTATTAATTTGCTAAAGAAGAAGCATGAAGATAGACCTTACACTACTCTTAAACGATGGGTTATTGTTAATGTACTTATTCTAAGATATGATCATACTTATAATTGATCATTTATAGGACAATGAGCAAAGCCAAAAAATAAATGGGTACACCCTGGACAGAGTGCCAACCCATCGCAGGGTACACACACACTACGGACAATTTAGAGATGCCAATCAACCTACAATGCATGTCTTTGGACTGGGGGAGAAAACCCACAAGGCACAGGGAGAACATGCAAACTCCACACACACGGCGGAGGCGGGAATCGAACCCCCAACCATGGCAGTGTGAGGCAAACATGCTAACCACCAAGCAACCATGCCCCCCGCAATAAAATACATTTTTAAAGTTATTTTTAAGGGCTAGTTTAAATAGTTAGGAAAAGGAGATGGTGGGATCAGTGGAGCAATGCTGGAGGATCTGAAGGAGCATGATGCAGTGTAGGATGTGATAAATCTTTGAAGTCAGTGCAATGTGTACAGAGACTCTAAAAAGAGTAGTTACAGACACATGCCTCCAAAAGTGGTGCATGTGTATGATGATGAGTAGTATGGTGTAACTTCCTGTCCTGAGCACAGAGAATTTCTTTTACAAAACCACACACACACAGGTCGTCTAAGCTGGAGGCTGCAGCTCCAGAGTCTTCACGGTCAGATGAGTAATTCAGTTTATGCAAACAGCACGGACCTCTATGAAGTTATATGCTTGAATGAAGATGCAACAGCAAAGCAAGTGACAAGAAGCAATAAAGGAACTTCAGGTATGCTCAAACACACTCACATTTAAACAGAGAATACTTCACATGATTCAAATAAATATTACACCATCCAATGTAGATAATACATAGAGTATGTATCACGTTCTGGCTTTAGAACCAAACACCTCAGGATGCAGATGTTACAGACTGGCTGTAGTGTGTCTGCTGGTGCTAGTTGTTCTCATGCTGGCTGCCATCGCAATACTGTGGGTCATGCTGACTACAGAGAAAGACCAGATACAGACCAGTTACAACAACATGACTACTCAGAGAGACCAGTTAGAGACCACTTACAACAACCTGGCATCTGAGAAGGAGCAGTTAGACATCAGTTACAAAATTGTGTCTGAAGAAAAAGACCAGTTTCAGAAGAAGACTCGTGAACTCCAGAAGACAACTGATGAACTCCAGAATAAGATTTCTCAACTGAGTATTTAATTTATTTTTGTTTGCATTGAACTATTTGCCCAAGGATACTACAGTGGTGTGAAAAAGTGTTGGCCCCCTTCCTGATTTCTTATTTTTTTGCATGTTTGTCACACTTTAAAGTTTCAGATAATCAAACACATTTAAATATTAGTCAAAGATAACACAAGTAAACACATCATGCAGTTTTTAAATGAAGGTTTTTATTATTAAGGGAAAACTAAATCCAAAACTACATGGCCCTGTGTGAAAAAGTGTTTGCCCCCTAAGCCTAATAACTGGTTGGTCCACCCTTAGCAGCAACAACTGCAATCAAGCGTTTTCCATAACTTGCAATGACTCTGTTACAGCGCTGTGGAGGAATTTTGGCCCACTCATCTTTGCAGAATTGTTGTAATTCAGCCACATTGGAGGGTTTTTGAGCATGAACCACCTTTTTAAGGTCATGCCACAGCATCTCAATGGGATTGAGGTCAGAAAAAATCAATTAAGAAATCAGGGCCAAAACTTTTTCACACCACTGTATATGTGGAGAATATTAAAATCTTACACCAATCAATGCATGGCTTAAGCCACAGGGTCCATAAGCCAAAGGTCTGAGGTCAAAGATTCTTGATAGAATGATAGAAACTTTAATTCATGGGCTACAGAGGTTCAGAAATTATGCAAAGATGATTGTGTTTTCTGTTCTCTGTACAGTAAAAGACATTAACAAACCAGGATGGAGATACTTCAGCTCCAGTATTTACTTCATTTCTACTGTGAAGAAAAGCTGGAGTGAGAGCAGACGTGACTGCATTGAAAGAGGATCAGACCTGGTGATCATAAACAGCAGAGAGGAACAGGTAAAAGTGAGAAGATAATAAAGAAAGAAACCAATGTTTGAAACAGATTTTTAAAAACTATGCACTCTTTCATTTTTTGACAGACTGAATAAGCTCCAAATCTTTAGTCTTGTATGTTTACATTTATAAAATCCTAAACAATGTAAAAAAAATAATACCAGAGACCACAGATATATTAGTTTTTACAGAATTATTTCTTCGAAATGTCATTCACTCTTAAAAAAGGCTATATTACATGCCATACCACAGTATAATAAAATACGGTGATGTCTTTCCCTTAAAACATCACATATTTCCAGTTTGTTCTGAGTTCTGACCAATGAGCCTAACAATTTGAGAATGGAATCTCATTACATTTCTTTCTAACTCAACAGTGTGGTAATTTCTGACCAATCAGATTGGATAAATGAAGAGTACTTTTGTATAAAAGGGATAATTACATTTTCTACAGCAGTTTAAATGTTTACTTGTGCATGGATTTAGTGTGTGTGTGTGTTTGCATGGATAGTGTGTTGCTTGGAATGTCTAATCATTTGTTATTCCTCACCAGGACTTTGTTGAAGTGTGGAGAAGAGGTGAAGCTGCTTGGATTGGTGTAAATGACAGAGACATTGAGGGAGTCTGGAAATGGGTGGATGGTACAACACTGACCAGTGGGTAAGAGATCAGTGTTTTGACCTGACCCTGCTAGTTCACTTTGCAAGAATACTCTATAGATCTGTTTAGTGCCCAACCTCATCATGAGAATCACATTACCCAGTATTTAAAAGAACTATTAGTCAAGAGTAAGCAATTTGTTAAGTCCTTAAACCAACATCTCATTCCAAACCACGAAAACAATGCCCCTAAAATCTATGCTGGTCAGCGAGTTCACTGAGAGGTGGCATTACCAAGAATTATAAGGACATCATTTTACCCAAATTTTTTAAGTCTGAGATTTCAGTCCCTTTAATCTGATCCAACTGGGGTGTTTCTATTTTATTTGAACTGAGTGTTAGCAGATTTTTAGGTTTCATTTAAACAAGGCTAATTATTATTATTATTATTATTTATTATTATTATTATTATTATTACTGTTTGATTTATTTGAAAACCATCATAAACACACTCCATTCATTCACTGATTTTGTCCTTTCAGGTTCTGGAGTTCTGGGGAACCCAACAATAAAGGTGATGAGGACTGTGCTGTATCGGGCTATCGCTCTCAACCAGTACCAAATTGGGTTGATGTTTCTTGTAGTTATGAGTATATCTGGATCTGTGAGAAGAAAATTAACAGCTGAAATGGTGTATATGAATTAAAATAAGTAGTTATTTTGGGTAATAATTTTTAGGTTTATTTGACTGATATATTGGATGAGAAAGAAACTTTAACCAATGGTCATGGCTGTTGCATTTTTGACTTTCACTGATATGCTTTTATATCAGTGGTGATATCAGTGGTCAGATATACTTTTCTTTTTAATTTGTTGTGCTCTAGTTGAGTCCGTGCTTCACTGACACAGGAAGCCGTATGTTTTTGAGGGTGCTAAAATTTTCAGATGCATACAGCAACTTTTTCAGCAAGTGGTGTGAGCTGTGGTACCACACCCAGTTGACAAGTAGATAAATGTTCTCTGTTGATTACCATATTATTCTGCTGTTGTATAAAATTACACCAGATTATGTCTGATTTCTCAGTTGTATGTTGATTAAACTGCTAAAGCAGCAGCTTGGAGATAAACCTTACATTCATTTATTGTCTACCGCTTATCCGATCTATTCTCGGGTCACAGAAAGCCTGTGCCTATCTCAGGCGTCATAGGGCATCAAGGCAGGGTACACCCTGGACGGAGTGCCAACCCAACAACAGGGCACACACACACTCTCATGCAATCACACACTACGGACAATTTAGAGATGCCAATCAACCTACAAAGCATGTCTTTGGACGAGGGGAGGAAACCGGAGTACCCAGAGGAAACCCCCGATGCATGGGGAGAACATGTAAACTCCACACACACATGGCGGAGGCTGGAATCAATCCCCCAACCTTGGAGGTGTGAGGCAAACGTGCTAACCACCAAGCCACCATGCCATAAACCTTACACTAAACTCTTAAATTATGGATTAATGTTAATGTGTTTATTCTATGATATGATCATTCCTAATAATGGATCATTCACTGGATAACCCACAAAGCCACACAAATGAGTTTTAAAAGAATTGACAAAAACAAAGCATGATGACAGATTTGTTAATAAATTTAAAAAATGTAATTGTTGACAATATCTCTCTTTGATCTTGTTGATTTTTCTATAACAGTACAACCTAATCCTTAAAATAAGCCCTTATGTTGTCTGCATGCTTTTCTTGCTGTATTACCTCCACAACAGAGGTTTTAGACTGATAGTACTCTTTCTGAATGACCTAGTGACCCAATTTCATTTTAATTTACAGCATTTGGCAGGTACCTTTATTCAGAGTGACTTACAGAAGTGCTTTGAAGTTCATTCCATCACCTAGACACCAGAACAGAGAAGAGTCTTGATGCAGGTCTTTCTTGTTCCCTGAGAGAAAGTGTGATCAATGGAACAGTGGTAGAATATCTGAGGGAGCAGGATGCAGTGCAGGATGTGATAAGAGAGTAGCTACAGACACAGGCCTCTAAAGGTGGCACATGCATATAATGATGAGTAGTGTGGTGTCACTACAACTTCCTGTCCTGAACAGTGAGCACAGAGGTTTATGTTTTTATTTTAGAAAACCACACACACACTGTTCTTCAGAGGTAGAGACACAGCTTCACAGAAATATGAGTAATTCTGTTAATGCAAATAGAGAATATCCGCATTGATTGCAGAGTCAAACAGCAAAGCAAGTGACCAGAAGCAATAGAGGAACTTATAAAATAACAATACTTAACTATAGTAAAAGTGTCTACTGGGACTCTAAAGAGAGTTGTTAAAGACACAGGTCTCTAAAAGTGGTGTATGTGTATGATGAAGAGTAGTACAGTCTCTTCTTTACTTCCTGTCCGGAGGTTTTGATTTATTTATTTTATTTTACAAAACCACACATAGTTCTTCCGAGATGAAGTGTCTTCTATGAAGATATCGACAGAATAAAAAACCTTCATTTAAAAACTGCATGATGTGTTTACTTGTGCTATCTTTGACTAATATTTAAATGTGTTTATCTGAAACATTAAAGTGTGACAGACATGCAAAAAAATAAGAAATCAGGAAGGGGGCCAACACTTTTTCACACCACTGTACATGAATGAAGATGAAACAGAAAAATAAGTGACTGGAAGCAATAAAGGTCCACAATTGTCCACATTATGGAGTTATGTTGCAGGCTTTAAACTGCATGAAGGGGAGATATACCAAATCACAAATTTTAAGGGATTTAACTGAAGTTAGATGGAGCTTAAAAAATTGTCACAAAGCATGTTTACAGAAATAAAATTTTATATAAAATTGTGCTTAAAAGTTTGCATATCCTGAAAGAAATTCTTAAATCTTCTTCTTCTTTCGGCTTTTCCCTTCAGGGGTCGCCACAGCGAATCATCTCTCTCCACCTATCCCTATCTTCTGCATCCTCAACCCTTGCACCCACTAGCTTCATATCCTCATTAATTACATCCATATACCTCCTCTTTGGCCTTCCTCTTTGCCTCCTGCCTGGCAGCCCCATGTCCAACATTCTCCTACCAATATACTCACTGTCCCTCCTCTGAACATGTCCAAACCATCTTAATCTGGCCTCCCTAACTTTGTCCCCTAAACGTCCAACATGAGCTGTCCCTCTGATGTACTCATTCCTAATCCTGTCCAATCTTGTCACTCCCAAAGAGAACCTCAACATCTTCAGCTCTGCTACCTCGAGCTCTGACTCCTGTCTCTTCCTCAGTGACACTGTCTCTAAACCATACAGCATGGCCGGTCTCACCACTGTCCTGTACACCTTCCCCTTGATTCTCGCTGATATTTTCTGATCACACAGAACTCCCGACACCTTTCTCCACCTATTCCAACCTGCCTGCACTCGCTTCTTTACCTCTTTCCCACACTCTCCATTACTCTGGACTGTTGACCCCAAGTACTTAAACTCCTGTACCTTCTTCACCTCTTCACCCTGTAACCTTACTGTTCCACTTCCCTCCCTTTCATTCACACACATGTACTCAGTCTTACTACGACTGACCTTCATTCCTCTTCTCTCCAGCGCAAACCTCCACCTCTCCAGGTTTTCCTCCACCTGCTCCCTGCTCTCACTACAGATCACAATGTCATCTGCAAACATCATTGTCCAAGGAGACTCCTGTCTGACCTCCTCTGACAACTGGTCCATCACTATAGCAAACAGGAAGGGGCTCAGAGCCGATCCCTGATGCAGTCCCACCTCCACATTGAACTCCTCTGTCTGACCTACAGCACACCTCACCACTGTCCTGCTCCTCTCATACATGTCCTGCACCACTCTGACATACTTCTCCGCTACTCCTGACTTCCTCATACAGTACCACAGCTCTTCTCTTGGCACCCTGTCATACGCTTTCTCCAAGTCTACAAACACACAGTGCAACTCCCTCTGACCATCCCTATACTTCTCCATCAAAATCCTCAGAGCAAAAATTGCATCCGTTGTGCTCTTTCTGGGCATGAAGCCATACTGCTGCTCACAAATTTCCACTACCTTCCTTAACCTAGCTTCCACTACTCTTTCCCATACCTTCATTGTATGGCTCATCAACTTTATCCCCCTATAGTTACTGCAACTCTGCACGTCACCCTTATTCTTAAAGATCGGCACTAACACACTTCTTCTCCATTCCTCAGGCATCCTCTCACTCTCTAAAACCCTGTTGAACAAACTAGCTAAAAATTCCACTGCTGCCTCTCCCAGACACTTCCAGACCTCCACCGGGATGTCATCAGGACCGACTGCCTTTCCACTTTTCATCCTCTTCAAAGCCTTCCTGACTTCATCCTTTCTAATCTTATCTACTTTCTGTTCCACAGAGTTCACCCCTTCTACTCTTTTTTCCCCTCTCATTTTCCTCATTCATCAGCTCCTCAAAGTACTCCTTCCATCTCCTCTGTACACTCTCCTCACTTGTGAGCACCCTTCCATCTCTATCCTTAATAACTCTAACTTGCTGCACATCCTTCCCATCTCGATCCCTCTGCCTAGCTAACCTGTACAAGTCCTTCTCTCCTTCTCTAGTGTCTAACCTAGTGTACAACTCGTCATATGCCTTCTGCTTGGCCTTAGACACCTCCCTCTTCACTCTGCGCTGTAACTCCTTGTATTCCTGTCTATTCTCTTCAGTCCTGTCCATGTCCCACTTCTTCTTGGCTAACCTCTTCCTCTGGATACTATCCTGAACTTCCTCATTCCACCACCAAGTCTCCTTATCTTCTTTCCTCCTTCCAGATGACACACCCAGCACCTTTCTCCCCGTCTCCCTGATCACTTCTGCTGTAGTTTCCCAGTCATTTGGCAGCACTAACTGACCACCCAGAGCCTGCCTCAACTTCTGTCTAAATTCCTCACAACATTCCTCCTTTTTCAGCTTCCACCACTTGGTTTTCTTCTCTATCTTTGACCTCTTCTTCTTACAGACCATCAAAGTCATCCTACACACCACCATCCTATGCTGTCTGGCTACACTCTCTCCCACTACCACTTTACAGTCACTAATCTCTTTCAGATTGCCTCTTCCACATAGGATGTAGTCTACCTGTGTTCTCCTACCTCCACTCTTGTAAGTCACTCTATGCTCCTCCCTCTTCTGAAAATAAGTGTTAACCACACCCATGTCCATCCTCTTAGCAAAGTCCACTACCATCTGTCCTTCAAGGTTCCTTTCCTTAACTCCAAACTTGCCCATCACCTCCTCATCCCCTGTGTTCCCCTCGCCAACATGTCCATTAAAATCCGCTCCTATCACCACTCTCTCACCCGTGGGAATACTCTCCATCACCTCATCTAATTCACTCCAGAATCTCTCTCTCATCTAACTCACAACCTACCTGTGGGGCATAACCACTAACAACATTCAACATCACCCCTTCAATCTCTAACTTCAGACTCATCACCCTGTCTGACACTCTCTTCACCTCCAGAACATTCCTCACAAACTCCTCTTTCAGGACCACACCTACCCCATTTCTCTTACTATCCACACCATAATAAAACAGCTTGAATCCTGCTCCTATACCACGAGCCTTGCTACCCTTCCACCTGGTCTCCTGTACACACAGTATATCCACCTTCCTTCTCTCCATCATATCAGCCAGCTCTCTACCTTTCCCTGTCATAGTACCAACATTCAGAGTTCCTATTCTCAGTCCTACACTCTTACCTTTCCTCTTCTCTCTCTGTCTGTGCACTCTCCTCCCTCCTCTACTTCTTCGACCAACAGTAGCCCAATTTCCACCGGCGCCCTGTAGGTCAACGGCGCTGATGGCGGTCGTTGTTAACCCGGGCCTCGACCGATCCGGTATGAAATTCGTACTGACGATTCGCATGGTTAAATTTGGCAATGTTTTACGCCGGATGCCCTTCCTGACGCAACCCTCTCTATTTATCCGGGCTTGGGACCGGCGCAGAAGTCACTGGACTGTGACCCCCATGGCTAGATTAAAAACTAAAAATTTGTATAACTCACATAAATGTAAAATAATAACAATAATAATAATAATAATAATAATAATAATAATAATAATAATAATAATAATAATAATAAACATTTAAAAAATTATACACATCTTCCAATGTCATTTTTAAACACATGAAAGAGGGGCATACAATTATTACATTTACATTCATAAATAAAAAAAACAAGCCATTATAAATACTAGATGTATTATAAAATGTTTCTCCTCCTCCATGTTCTAGAGCTACTGGGACAGTTCCCCCTCAGATCACCAGATTGGGCACTTTCAGGTGTTTTTGATCATAGCCTGCTTCGTCATTGTTGTTCCCACGTGTGTTGTGCCACGCCCTTCCTGTTGTTCCACTTTCCTACCGTGTCACCTGTTTCCCATATACCCTGAAGTTCTGTCCTAGATACACCTGTCTTGTAAACTCAGGAATCAAACATTGGAATAAAAAAAAGAATCTGACCAAAATGTTTTTGTATAAACACAAATCCAAGTCAAAACACACAGTTGTTTTAGAAGCAGAGTTACCGAAAGAGCAGCTGGTGTCCATGTCCTTTTTACATCTCAAGGAAATAAAGGATTTAACAGGATAATATTTATACAGCAATTTAAATGAAATTTCTCTCATATTGTTAGTTCAAATATATTTATAAGTCCAGATGTTTTTCTAAGGTATATTATTGACAAAACCATCCCAGTTTGACATTACATGAGGCTCACTGACAATGAGTTGTTAAAAAAGTGCTCTCAGTGTTTTATTGTGATGGCAACTGAGAAGCTCAGTTTGCTTATATTTGTTTTACTGGGTTGAATATCTGGAACAACATCAGCTGAGAAAGAAGACCCTCTCAAGAGCATAAGCACACCTGAGAGAATGGCATCAAACACAATAGAGAATTACTCTGCAGATACAGGAATAGAAAAAGCAGAGAGAAATTTTGTCCAAGTATATAATTGGCTGTTGGGTTTAAGTAATCAACTAACTAAATTTGTTATTGTTAAACCAATTTTCAAAAAAAAAAAGATTGTTTTTGTAAGTAATGTTCCTGCTGTTCCAGATAAAGTATGTGTATTGCATAAAACTGTGTATAAAAATGAGAGACCAGGAGAGTAACATCTGTCTGTGGAAGTTAGAAGGTTTGATGGAAATCCTGAAAATTTCATAGCTACAAACCAACAACAAAACAAATCAAACCACCTATTTTAGAGAAACCATAGGAGGGGATAGCATTCCAAATAGAGTTAGGAATCACTTAGCCTCAGCCAATTTATTTTAAATGTATAATTTAGAGTAGTAAAGTCAAGAAAATTCACGCCACCATGTTACTCATTATTCCCATTACCCACCATTTTATAATGAAACTTGAATGAAAAAACAAAGCAACTTTGGAAGATAATAAAAAGCATCATGTTTAGTGTTAATTTCAAACTAGGCAAACTTAGTATCATTTTAATCTATAATCTCTCAGTTATGATACTACATAGTCTCTAAATGTTTATGCTGCCTGCAGAATTGAGTAGTCAGGTCTGAAACTCAGCAGTGCAGAGGGGGCATGTTGTAACACTGTTAGAACTGGTTAGAAGAGGCTGGTTTTAAAAAAAACAAAACTATTGCATACAGTTAGCTATGTAAATTCATACAATTTACTTTTATGATTGTATTCACTGTAGTATGAGAAACACACAGGGGTATAACATGCTGATGTTTTGTCACTTTCAGGACATACAGTAATGAGGGGGAAAGTCAGTAATAGTCACATGCCATAGATTTATCACACTGAAATGAAATAAAAAATAAATAAAAAAAAGTCAGCAGTGATGGAGAAACCCTATGCTGGTTACTCCCATCATCAGCAAGTTTTCAGAGAAGATCAGGAGGTACTTACCCTTAAGGTAGTAAGCCAGTGCCTTTAGACAGCATCTGCCTGGGTAATATGGCTTGTGTATAAAGGAGGTGGATAATACATTGAAAGGATCATGTATACCTAAACTCATTCACAAATAGCCTAAACAGACAGATCATCAAGCAATAAATAAGTGTTAGTAAATAAATAAATAAACCAACTTTACTTCATGTTCCTTATTTAAGACCTACACTATATTGCCAAAAGTTTTGGGACAACTGACTTTACCTGCACATGAACGTTAATGTTCGGTTTAGTTTATTTATAAGGCACATTTAAAATAAAATTTTACACCCTCTAACTGAATTAAAACATACAGAATAAAAATGGGTTTTTAAAGTGGATTTGAACAAATAGAAGGGGAAGTTCTTATGTGGAGGGGAAGACTGTTCCAGAGCCTGGGAGTTGCCACAGCAAAAGCCTGGTCGCTTTTAGTTTTAAAATGTGAACGAGGGACTGATGGAAGAAATTGACTAGCCGACTGAGGAGATTTAGAGGTGGAAAGCAGAATGAGGAGTTTACAAATATACTGGGGAGCACAACCATGTAAAGCTTTAAAAACAAAGAGCAAAATCTTAATAACAACACAGAACTTAACCGGGAGCCAGTGTAGAGAGGCAAGTACTGGGGTAATGTGCTCACGTTTTCTGGTGCCAATCAATAATCTGGCTGCCGCATTTTGCCCCAATTGCAATCGGTCCAGAGATGATTTAGGCAAACCCAGATAAAGTGAGTTGCAGTAATCCAACGTTGAAGTTATAAAACACATGAATTACAGTTTGAAGGTCCTTCATGGAAACCATCTTCTTGATCCTAGCAATTGATCTTAATTGAAAGAAACTACTTTTCACAACGGTAATAATCTGCTTATGAAAAGACAACGTAGGATCAAATACAATGCCAAGGTTGGTCATACATGGTTGCGTACATTTGATGACAGGGGGCTAAGCTGCTTGAAAATGCCAGGAGACACAGCTGTTCAGGTCCATCCAGCATTTAATGTCCTGAAGACAAACAAATAGATTAGACATTGAACAGTTATTGTTTATAACAAGAAAATAAAGTGGAGTGTTGTCGGCATAAAGATTATATGATAAATTATTCATTCATTCATTGTCTACTGTTTATCCGATCTACTCTCGGGTCACGGGGAGCCTGTGCCTAGCTCAGGCGTCATTGGGCATCAAGGCAGGATACACCCTGGACGGAGTGCCAACCCATCGCAGGGCACATACACACTCATTCACTCACACAATCAGACACTATGGACAATTTAGAGACCCCAAAATCAACCTACAATGCATGTGTTGGACCGGGGTAGGAAACCGGAGTACCCGGAGGAAACCCCCGAGGCACGGTGAGAACATGCAAACTCCACACACACATGGCGGAGGCAGGAATCAAACCCCTAACCCTGGAGGTGTGAGGCAAACATCACCAAGCCACCGTGCCCCCCGCATGATAAATTATTTTTCTGAAAAATATAACCGAGTGGAAGCATATATAAGGAGAAAAGGAGCGGACCCAGAATACAGCCCTGTGGAACACTGTAGGACATTTGAGCCCGAGAAACAATTTCCCAAATTCACTGAAAAAGATCTGTTTTTAAGGTAGGAAGCAAACCAGTTCAGCACAGAGCCCTGAAAACCAACTACTTGATCAAGTCTTTGAAGAAGGATGTCATAATCAATTGCATCAAATGCTGCACTTACATCAAGCATGATTAAGCTACAGCAAGAACCAGAGTCAAGGGAAAGTAAAATATCATTAGTAACCTTCAACAGGGCAGATTCAAGACTATGAAATTCTCTAAACCCAGACTGAAATGTGTCAAAAATATTAACATTACTCGAATAAGATGAAATCTGAGAATAAACAACTTTTTCCAAAACTTTTGAGATAAAAGATAATTTAGATATGGGTCTATAGTTATTAATATCCTGCTGATTAAGATGATGCTTTTTAAACAGTGGTTGGACTATAGCATATTTGAAAGAAACTGGTACAATTCCATTTGTTAAGGAGCTATTAATAATAGCAATAACAACTGGACTTAAGGCTGGAAAAACCTCTTTGAAAAACTGAGAAGGCAGAACATCAGAGTGACAAAATGAAGTCTTCATACTAAGAACAATATCAAAGCTGCGAAGGTGACACAGGTTGGAAAAGAGATAGGGAGCTCAGATGAGAAGCCATTTCTTAGGGAAAAGAATTTTGAAATGGTATGTTAGACCTGATACACTCAACTTTATGGATAAAATGTTTTAAAAACTGTTCACACAAAACAGTGGAAAATTCTAATGAAGCACTAGGAGCAGGATTTAAAAAGACATTAATTGTACAAAAAGTATATAAAATAAAAAGTATCTTTGGCCTATCTGCATTTTGTGCATTTAAATCTGACATGCATTTCCTCTGAGCTTCCTTAGCAGCACTCTGATACCATTTAAGAAATTCTCTAAAAATTTCGTATGATATCTGAAGTTTATCTTTCTTCCAACTGCGCTCAGCACACCTACACTCTTGTCTAATGGCATGAATGGGCCCCTGAAGACATGGCTGTGCTTTCTTCATCTTGGATCTGTGTAACCTTAGGGGAACAACTGAGTCCAAGGTTTTTTTTGTTTCTCATACATGATCAATTTTACCAGAGGTGAACTGCTGAACATTCGGCAGAACACACCACAAAATATTTTACCAGTTTTCAATTATTCAGACGTTTTGCTGGAAATTTTAGTTGGTGGAGCAGCGGTGCTGTTCAAACACTTCAAGAAGCGCAAGCGTGGGATGCGAGCCGGCGCGCTCATCAAGCTAAGACATCGCAGCTTTAGAATGGTGCTGCCTAGCATCCATCTGGTGAATCTCCGCTCTCTTCCCTACAAAATGGACGATGGCTGATCAGATTGCACACACCACCCAACAACACCCGGACTCTATTATCATCATTCTTGGGGACTTTACTAAAGCAAACCTCTCACATGAACTGCCAAAATTCAAACACCACATTTCATGTCCCACCAGAGAAAAATATTTTGGACCATTGCTACACCACAATAAAGGATGCATAACGCTCTGTCCCCAGAGCAGCTTTAGGACTCTCTGACCACTGCCTGGTTCATCTTCTCCCAACATACAGGCCAAAACTTAAATCTGCTAAACCTGTAGTAAGGACTGTAAAGAGATGGACCAGCGAAACAGAGCAAGACTTACAAGCCTGTTCCGACTGCACTGATTGGAGTATTTGTGAAGCTGGTGCTACTGATCTGGACGAGCTCACAGAGACTATAACATTATATATCAGTTTCTGTAAAGGCAGGTGAATTCCTACCAGGACTTATTTAACATTCAACAATGATAAGCCATGGTTCACAGCAAAACTCGGATATCTTCATCAGGCCAAAGAGGATGCTTACAGGAATGGGGACAGAGTCTTGTACAATCAGGCCAGAAACACACTGAATAAGAAGATTAGGGTGGCTAAGAGGAGCTATGCTAAAAAGCTGGAAAACCAGTTCTCTTCCAACAACCCTGCTTCAGTGTGGAAAGGCCTGAAAGACATTACAAACTACAAGACACTATCCCCCAGCACTGAGGCCAATCAACAACTTGCTGAAGACCCGAATGAGTTGAATGAGTACTGTAGATTTGAAACTCCCAGTCTAACACACCATGCCCAATCTGAACATCTCTCTACACAACCGTTAACACTCCCAGCAACCCCCTCTCCCCCCTGCACTTCGGATCAGTGAAGATGATGTGCGTCAGATCTTCCTGAAGCAGAAGACAAGAAAAGCACCAGGCCCAGTTGGTGTCACACCAGCCTGTCTGAAAACCTGTGCTGACCAGCTGGCATTAATCTTTTCATAGATCTTCAATAGATCACTGGAGCTGTTTGAAGTCCCTGCCTGCTTCAAACTTTCCACCATCATCCCCATCCCAAAGAAACCCAGGATAACAGGACTTAATGACTACAGACCTGTTGATTTAATGTCTGTGGTCATGAAGTCATTTGAAAGACTGGTGTTGGCTTATCTGAAGAACATCACTGGACCCTTACTGGACCCCCTGCAGTTTGCTTAACGAGGAAACAGGTCCATGGATGATGCAGTCAACACGGGACTGCACTTCATCCTACAGCATCTGGAAAAATCAGGAACTTATGTGAGGCTCCTATTCGTGGACTTGGGTTTAGCCTTCAACACCATCATCCCAACACTCCTCCAAACCAAACTAACCCACCGCTCCATTCCTAGCTCTATCTGTCATGGATCACCAGCTTTCTGACAGATAGGCAACAGCTAGTAAAACTGGGGAAATTGTCAAACAGCCACACCGCCAGCACTGGCACCACCCAGAGTTGCATCCTCTCCCCACTGCTCTTCTCCCTTTACACCAATGACTGCACCTCTACTGATCCATCTGTCAAGCTCCAACGACACTACAGTCATCGGCCTCATCCAGGACGGTGAGGAGTCTGCTTACAGAGGTTGAGCAGCTGCCTGTCTTGTGTAGTTTTAACAACCTGGAGCTCAATACGCTCAAAACAGTGGAGATGATAGTGGACTTCAGGAAGAACACCCCTGCACTCCCCCCACAAACAACCATGAACAGCACTGTAACAACAGTGGAGTCATTCAGGTTCCTGGGCACCACCATTTCTCAGGACCTGAAGTGGGACACTCACAGACTCCCATGGTCAAAAAGGCCCAACAAAGATTGTACTTCCTTCAGCAGCTGAGAAAGTTCAAGCTGCCACAGGAGCTGCTAACACAGTTCTACTCAGCCGTCATTGAGTCTTTTCTGTGCATGTCTATAACTGTCTGGTTTGGCTCAGCTACATAATCAGACATCAGAAGACTACAGAGAATGGTTCGGACTGAAAGGATTATTGATGCTCCCCTGCCCACCCTTCAAGAACTGTATACATCCAGAGCGAGAAAAAGGATTCAGAAAATCACCCTGGACCCCTCACATCCAGGTCATCTCTTTTTGAACTTTTGCCATCTGGCTGACACTACAGAGCACTAAACAATAGGACAGCCAGGCATAAGAACAGTTTCTCCCTCCAAGCAATCTACCTTATGAACAGTTGAATGTTCCCCCCATCGTGCAATAAAACTATGTGCAATAACCTCATATGTTACCACCCTACATCTCATCTTATTCTATTCTATACATACAATTTATTTTACTTTTCTATTTAAAACGTGTGTATTTTTATTTCTCATCCTATTTTTATTTTCTGTGTATTGTTGTCCCTGTGCACTGGAGCTTCTGACAAACAAATTCCTTGTATGTGCCTTGTATGTGTTTATACTTGGCAAAAGCTCTTTCTGATTCTGAAATGCAGGTACTATTAAAAAGATCAACTAATTCATGAGGATAGACAAAAGAGGATAGAACATTCACAGCAGTTGGAACTTGGGTAGAAAATACACAAATTCTTGGATGAAGTCCTTATTAAATTTTGGAGGTCTGTAAACCAGGACACAAAGCAAGGAAGTGGGAAGATCAACCTTGAACAACTGCACCTCAAAACTTTGAAAAATTTCACCAGGCAAGCGTTTGCACTTAAAACAGTTCCTGAAATTGTTGCAATTCCACCTAGGAGAATTTAATTCTAGGAGAATTAAAAAAAAGAAGTCAGAAGGAGAGTGTTCCATTATGGCTGTAGAATCACCAGGACTAAGCCATGTTTCTGTCAATAATAAAAATTAAAAAAAAAAAAAATCCAAATAAGGAGTAGTGCAAAAGTCATTTAAGATGAATGATTTGTTGGACACAGATGTAACATTTATTAGCCCAAATTTAACAGGATGATCCACACGCCGAGAAAGAGCAAGTCTAGTTGGTGGGTGAATATTCCAGAGAAACAAGATTACAAATGTTAACTCCAGCATCTAGCCTGGAGAAGAGGACAGGAGACCAAACAACCGGTATTTGATCATCAGCAAAAGTGAAACCGGGAACGACTGGCAGTACAAAATTTTACGATGTGAGCCGCGATGAACATAGCGTCGGCAATCCCCAACCTGCGACAGAGATTCCTTCTGGTAAAGACGGTAAAGTCTTCTGCTATTCACCAGTTCAAAACCATTGTAGTTAAAAACTTGTTAAAACAAAACGAGTGAAGTCGACACGTCATGTACATTGAAAAAACAGTAAAATACCGACCAGCACGGAGAAAACGCTAAGCGATAAACAACTAAATGATAGACTTTACTGTCCCTACTACATGACCATGTTAGAAAGCGCGTTAATCTGAACACCTCCCAGAACCACGCTATTGGGTAGGAAAAGAATACCCCAGACCTTTAAAAACCCAAAACAGAGTAAACAGGTAACAGACCAGAGAGAAAGTGGAAACTTACCCACGGGTCGATATGCAACAAACTGGGGGAAATGAGGGGATCAAGGCTCGCAATAGGCCAATGAGGGAAAGGGAAAAGATTACGAGCTAACACCAAAAATTCGGTTAGTCGTTGGTACAAATAAAATATAATCCACAGGAACCAGGAAAAGAAGCGAAACCATGGCAAAAAACATCGGAAAGCAGTGACACGCCAGCCAGCGTGTGTTAGCAGTTTTCTGAAGTCCTCTAAAACAGGGTGCAAAAGCTCACAAATAATAACAAATATAGAGGGTGCAAAAATTCACAAAGAGTAAAAATACGCAGGATGCAAAGTTCACAGTGTCCACAGAGTTTAATCCAGAAAGGGAAATGAAACACCGGAGAGCAGCGGCAGACAGACACACCAGCGTTCACTCAACCGGTAATTAGCACAGCAGCCTTCTGATTAAGGACAATTAATGACATCCCATTCTTAATCCATAGGGTTTAATATGGAGTTGTCCTGCTCTTTGCAGCTATAACAGCTTCAACTCTTCTGGGAAGGCTTTCCACAAGGTTTAGGAGTGTGTTTATGGGAATTTTTGTACATTTCTCTAGAAGCACATTTGTGAGGTAAGGCAGTGATGTTGAATGAGAAGGTCTGGCTCGCAGTCTCCCCTCTAATTCATCACAAAAGGTGTTCTATGGGGTTGAGGTCAGGACTGCAGGCCGGTCAAGTTCCTCCACACCAAACGCGCTCTTTCATGTCTTTATGGAGCTTGCTTTGGTCACTGGTGTGCAGTCATGTTGGAACAGGAAGGGGTCATTCTAAAACTGTTCCCACAAAGCATGAAACTGTCCAAAATGTCTTGGTATGCTGAAGCATTAAGAGTTCCTTTAATTGGAACTAAGAGGCCAAGCCCTCCCCCTCAAAAACAACCCCACACCAGTGGCAGCGTGCTTTACACCACTACATCCAATGCTTTGCATTGCACTTGGTGATGTAACGTTTGGTTGCAGCAGCTCGGCCATGAAAAACCATTACATGAAACTCTCTGTGCACTGTTTTTAAGCTAATCTGAAGGCCACACAAAGTTTGGAGTTCAGTAGCTATTGACGCTGCAGAAAGTTGGTGACTTCTGCAGACTGTGTGCCTCAGCATGTGCTGACTCTGCTATGTGATTTTACATGGCCTATCACTTTATGGCTTGAACATGTCAAGTTTCTGTTGTTCCCAATTACTTCCACTGTGTTATAATACCACTAACAGTTGACAATGGAATATTTAGTAGTGATGAAATTTCATGACTGGACTTATTGCACAAGTGGCAACCTATCACAGTACCATGCTTGAATTCACTGAGCTCCTGAGAGCAAACCATTCTTCCACAAATGTTTGTAGAAGCAGTCTGCAGGCCTAGTTGCTTGATTTTATACACCTGTGGCCATGATCACCTGTGACGTGATTGGAACACCTGAATTCAGTGATTTGAGGGGTGTCCACAAACTTGACAATATAGTGTGTATATTTTTATTTAAGACTCTAAATGTTCAAACTGACAAATATATCATATAATATCATAGTTTATTTTGTGTTTTTTCTTATTAAATCAGATAAAATTGTTAGAGGGTGAATAAGATGTCATATGATCATATTAGAACATACCCCTCATATATCCGGGTCCTAGCTAAGGGGATCCAGAGTACACTGTATGGTGGAGTGACACAGAGAAGAGTAATAATTCAAAGTGCAGAGACATGCTGGATATAGTGTTGTTCTGTTGTTTTTTTCAGTAAAGCTATTAAGATAATTATTGCCTCTGTGTAATTTCCTACAAGACATGGTGTCAGAAGTGGGATTACCAGAGAAGAGCGAAGCTGAAATTTAAACCTCCAAAAAGTTTTAACTGACCGTCCAACGGAATGGCCGACTTAGTGATTGGCAACTAAGAGATTTGCACGCTACAGGACTGCTACAAAACTGAGTAAAGTAGATAAAGAGGTACAGATTAGCATGCTAATATATGCTATGGGCATCAATGCTGAGGACATTTTCTAATCATTTACCTTCATGGCTGAGAAAAGTGCTGAAGATTACGAGACTACAAAAATTTGCACTCTATGCACTTAGTGAGAACTGTGAATTCGGTGCAAGCCGAAATGAGCATATAAGAGACAGACTTGTAGTAGGAATCAGATATAAGGAGCTTTCTAGGAGAATGCAGCTTATAACAGCACTCACCTTAAAAATGAGGCTGAGGATGTTGCACAGCAGATTAGCCAGCAGGAGGGTCAGTCAGTGGGCAGCGTGCAGGAGGCAGCCTCCAGGGAGTCATCAAAGGTGACAAGCAGTCCCTGGATGAGAGAGAAACACAAGTGGTGATGACAGAATAGAGGACACAGAGTGTGGCCGGTGTGGTAAAACAGGACATAAAAACATCAGAAAATGTCCAGCATTGCGTAACGAGTGGACATGGGAGCACTAGCAAAAAAAGAGCATTCAGCAAACTTAAGGATGTGGTCACTAAAATTCTAGTCCTGGCACATTACTCTCCAGAAAAGGAAACAGTGGTGTCAGCGGATGCCAGGAGCTATGGCTGATGGATTCAGAAACGAGGCACACCCAAATTAGGAAGGATTTTTGATTTGGACTTGCTTGTGAAAAGTTTTAAAAGTATCTAGTAGGCATAGGCACTTTCAAATTGGTTTTCAGTGAAAAGGAGGCAGAGAAAAGGAGAAATCTCAGACATCTTCACTAAAGGAGTTCTGAAAATTAGAAGACAAGAGTTCTGAAAAGTTAAAGACAGTGGCAAGTCTAGATCAATCACCACTGAAAGCTCAGCCTTGTATGGATTCTGATTTACCTGCAGAACTGTTGCAATAAAATCTAACATCACTAAATCAGGCAGAGAGATCAAACCTACTGAACAGTTGAACAACAATAACAGAGTAATGGTATGTTTATTCATTCATTGTCTACTGCTTCCTCACTCTACTACTCCCTCACTCGTGAACAAGACCCCGAGATACTTAAACTCCTCCACTTGAGGAAAGAACTCCCCTCCAACCTGGAGGGTGCAAGCCACCTTTTTCCGGTTGAGAACCATGGCCTCTGATTTGGAGGTGCTGACCCTCATCCCAGCCGCTTCACACTCAGCTGCAAAACTCGCCCCAGTGCATGCTGTAAGTCCAGGCTGTCCTATACTCTAACCTTTCCTCTTCTCTCTCTGTCTGTGCACTCTCCTCCCTCCTCTACTTCTTCGACCAACAGTAGCCCAATTTCCACCGGCGCCCTGTAGGTCAACGGCACCGATGGTGGTCGTTGTTAACCCGGGCCTCGACCGATCCAGTATAAAATTCAGAGTACTGACGATTTGCATGGTTAAATTTGGCAATGTTTTACGCCGGATGCCCTTCCTGATGCAACCCTCTATATTTATCCGGGCTTGGGACCGGCACAGAAGTCACTGTACTGTGACCCCCATGGCTAGATTTTACTTATTCTTACACAACAGTCATAAAAGATAATGTGTTAAGTCTTGTTTTGAGTGTGGTTTAAGCTAGTTTTTAGTTCTAATTCTATGTAGCTGTTCTACATTTCAAAGACTTCTTCATTATCCTATCGGAACCTACTGATTTTGAAGGTTATTCAGTCATTCTTATAAAGCCTTGCTTCTACAGATTCACTTGCTGACACAGTGCAAAGAACTACACTTTCACAACATTCACCTTCTAGTGGTACATTTTGCAAGATCCAAGCACCAGAAAGCACAAATAAAAAAGAAAAGAATTTGACACAGATACAAAAATCACTGCTCTCCATGCTTTTCATCTAGCTCTGAACTCTGCAGTAAGTTGTTTATCTGAATAGAGAAGTGTGCTGTTTATGCTCTGCTTACTCTGTGGGTGGAGTTCGTTTAAAAATAGGTGACTGGCTAACATTACCAAGATAGGAGTGTGAGTTAAATGTTACCATCCAGTCAAAATATGTCTCACATAATTCACTCTGAGACTATAATATCCTGAACTTTTTGAAACTATATGGGCACGTCATAGTTATTGCACTTTCATAGTTATTGCACTTTACTATTGCAATTTCATGTACAATCGAAGACTTTACTGATCTTGTGCCAACAGACTACATAAAAACATTTAAGAAGCAATAAGTAGCACATTAGCTTATAAACAAAAAACAACTTAAAATCTTTGAAGATCTACACTGATTCAAACAACATTTATTTGTCACATACACACATAAAAACATGATTTTAAATAAAAAAGTGCAAACATCTTGCATATGCAATGTTTTAAAAGAAGCCCATAAAAGAGCTATCTGCTAAGTACCTTTATGACAGCTAATAAAAAACTAAACATGCCACTAAACAGTTCAATATAATTTTTTATATTAAAAATAAAAATGCCAGTGCTTTACAAATTAGCTGTTACATTTGTGTAATTGTTTTGTCATTAAGAAAATATTATTTTATTTAAACATTGGAATTGAACACTGGAAGGTTAAAAAAATGTATTAAATTGACCGGACCAGAGGTGAAAAAGCCTGCACTTCAGAGCATACAGCTTTCTAGTAGAGGGAGCCCTAGAATTCAACAGAGTGTCCACTACCTCTGATGAGAGGCCTGCCTCTAGGAACTGGTTCACCTCAGGGGCCAGACCCAGAGCTTCCATATCTTTGGGTGGGGGGTGTAAGATTGCCCCCTGTGCCTGAGAGAGGAGATCTTTCCTGACAGGAATCTCCCAAGGAGCACCTTCTAGGAGGGAGACAAGGTCCATGAATCAAACTCGAGCGGGTCAGCAAGGAGCCACTAGAGGAAGGTGGACTTGATCGTGGCGCACTCTGGCTAGGACTTCTGGAAGCAGAGCTACCAGGGGAAAGGCGTACAGGTGTAGCCTTGGCCATGTCTGTACCAGAGCATCCAGGCCCAGAGGGGCTGGGCGAGAAAGGGAATACCACAGCGGACAGTGGGTCGACTCCTTGGAGGCGAACAGATCCACTTCCGCACGTCTGAAATATACCAGATGCTCTCCACCACCTGTGGATGGAGATGCCACTCCCTGAGCCTCAGCACCTGCCTTGCCAGGAAGTCTGAATCTTGGTTTATGCACCCTGGGATGAAAATCGCTCTCAGCAAAAGAAACCTGGTCTCTGCCCAGAGCAGAGTTTGGTGCGCCAACCTGAACAGAGCACATGAACACAGACCACCCTGATGATTGATATAGGAAACTACTATAGTGCTGTCTGACCAGAGACCTTGATTGGGCGGCTGTCCAAGACTGCTCCACAGCCCGAAAGCAAGGTAT
Source organism: Hemibagrus guttatus (assembly GCA_033459395.1). Taxonomy (NCBI): domain Eukaryota; kingdom Metazoa; phylum Chordata; class Actinopteri; order Siluriformes; family Bagridae; genus Hemibagrus; species Hemibagrus guttatus. The sequence continues at coordinate 2,421,302 of JAUCMX010000006.1, read as the reverse complement.
CCATCAAAAGAGTCTTGCAATGATGATGCCCCCCTAGTGTGGGACTCAAGGGTCTTTTCCACATAAGAAGGGTATGAAGCCTGTGGCGTGTAACCCTTATGGCACTGGAGAGATTCCTGCGGGGATAAAAGCCCACACCCTTGAGCCTTGGAATGGCCTAATGTGAAGCAGACCCAGAGGGATAACGTTGGCTGCTGCTGCCATGAGGCCGAGCACTCTCTGTGCCTCAGCAACAGAGAGGCTTTGGTCTAGCCAAATAGATTTCACCACTGACAGTATGGAAGCCACCTGAGCAGGAGACAAACAGGTAGAATCCCAAAAAGGCTGAGAACCACTGTCCTAGACACTTCCACACCTCCACCGGGATGTCTGGATACCACTTTTCATACTCTTCAAAGCCTTCCTGACTTCATCCTTTCTAATCTTATCTACTTTCTGTTTCACAGAGTTCACCCTTTCTACTCTTTTTTCCCTCGTTTTCTTCATTAATCAGCTCTTCAAAGTAGTCCTTCCATCTCCTCTGTACACTTGTGAGCACCCTTCCATCTGTATCCTTAATAACTCTAACTTGCTACACATATCGATCCCTCTGCCTAGCTAGAAGTCCTTCTGTCCTTCCCTAGTGCCTAACCTAGTATACAACTCGTCATATGCCTTCTGCTTGGCCTTAGACACCTCCCTCTTCACTCTGCTCTGTAAGTCCTTATATTCCTGTCTATTCTCTTCAGTCCTGTCCATGTTCCACTTCTTCTTGGCTAACCTCTTCCTCTGGATACTATCCTGAACTTCTTCATTCCACCACCAAGTCTCCTTATCTTCTTTCCTCCTTCCAGATGACACACCCAGCACCTTTCATCCTGTCACCCTGCTCAATTCTGCTGTAGTTTCCCAGACCTGACCACCCAGAGCCTGCCTCAAATTCTGTCTAAATTCCTCACAACATTCCTCCTTTTTCAGCTTCCACCACTTGGTTTTCTTCTTTATCTCTTTACCTCTTTTTCTTAAACACCATCAAAGTCATCCTACACACCACCATCCTATGCTGTCTGGCTACATTCTCTCCCACTACCATTTGTTAATAAAGTAATTTTCATTATTTTACACCTGAACTTACAGATGGAGGGCACGGTGGCTTAGTGGTTAGCATGTTTGCCTTACACCTCCGGGGTTGGGGGTTAGATTCCCGCCTCTGCTGTGTGTGTGGAGTTTGCATGTTCTCCCCGTGCTTCGGGGGTTTGCTCTGGTTTCTTCCCCCGGTCTAAAGACATGTGTGGTAGGTTGATTGTCCGGAGTGTGTGTGTGCCCTGTGATGGGTTGGCACTCCGTCCAGGGTATATCCTGCCTTAATGCCCAATGATGCCTGAGATAGGCATGGCTCCCCGAGGATAGTTCGGATAAGTGGTAGACGATGAATGAATGAATTACAGATGGAATAAGCAACTACTACTGTTTAAAAATAAAATACTTCAACAGCATAAAGATGAAATTTTTTTAGCTTTCATATGAAATGTTACATTAAAATGAATCTCTTTATATTTCAATTCAATAATTTCAATGCATCGCACTTCACAACGGCTGTTCATGGCTAATTACAATAAATATAAGTTGATGAAGAGAAATTATATCATTTTGAATTTTTAAAATGCTAACAATTAACAGTGTCTAACACTTATTTATTCACCAGACTAACTTAGAGAGGCATTAGCAGTGTGAGGGAGCATTCAAGGTGGCAGGTGTAGAGTCCATGAAGATTTCTCCTGTCCTGTGTGCTGTGAAATCTTCAAGAATCCTGTTATACTGCACTGCAGTGACAGTGTGTGTAAAGTGTGTTTGCAGCAGTTCTGGGAGGCTAAAGGATCCAGAGAATGTCCTGTATGTAGCAGGAAGTCATCTATGACTGATCCTCCCAAAGTCTGGCCTTAAAGAACCTGTGTGAGACTTTCTTACAGGAGAGAAGTCAGAGCCCTTCATCAGGGTCTGAAACAGTCTGCAGTCTGCACAGTGAAACTTTTCTGTCTGGACGATCAACAGCCAATGTGTGTGGTGTGTCAGACTTTAAGAAAACGCAGTAACACAGTGTAAGGTAAATAAAATGTACACCTGAGGTCATGTGTAATGTAAAAAATGAGAAAGAAGCTAATATTACCTAACAATATCTATAGGTTCAGTATAACATTTTCTTTTTAAATAGTTTATTCATATAATTATAAAATCTGGGAGTCTGCTGTTCTGTCATATACACGTTTTCACCATCTGAATGTCACCTGCATAAACAGGAGCAGATAGCTATTAAATTTTATTATAAATGTATAAAAAATTAATTTCCATCTGGTGCATTTCAAAAGCTTCTATGAGTGCTTGTTAAATTAGAATATACTGTAGCTAATACAGTCAGATTATTTATCAGTTATTTATATAACTCATAGTGAACATATTTTATATTAGTTGAATCTTCTTAATAAACAGTGATCTGAGTCAACGATATGTACAATAAGAGCTGAAACACAGAGTCTCCATACAGTGTGTTGATTTGTTTCAGGAGGAGCTCAAAAACTCCTGAACCATATCAGAACCATGTTATTGATTGTAACCTTTATATGTTCTGCAGTCTGACTCCAGTTCAGTTTACTGTCTTTAAAGATCTTCAGTTTCTCCTCTAGGGGCTTCAGTGCAGTTTTATGATCAGAAAGAATGAATGGAGCATAACAATATAATAGTAGAAGTTGCTTTCAGCTGCTCCCTGTTCGGGGTTGCCACAGCTGACAAACTGGTCCACACAACAACTTGGCAAATGTTTTACGCCAGATGACCTTGTCAGAGTTTAGGCTTAGTTATGCTTTATTTTGACCACTAGAGGTCGCCATTGGACCCTCATGCCTATAATTTTCACCTTAGTTATCAGCTCTATTGTTTTCACATGTGTCTCGTTCTGTGTTGTGTATTTTAGCTGTGCTCTTTCTCTGCCTCTTTGTTTGGTTATTGTGACTCTCTAGCCAGTTGCTGCCGTAAGTGTTGCTCTTGTTCTAACGGTTTCTCCCGTGCCTTTTGGAGTATTTTCCTGTGTTTGTTTTTGGGAAGTTTTTCCAGAGTTTTTGTTTGAAGATCATTTGAATTTCCTTGTGGATTTCTTTCTTCCTTTTTGACTGGCTACTCTTATGTTTTGTGACTGCATTGAAGAAAGGGATTATTTTACCCTGTTTTCTTTGTTTCAATAAACTCTTTGGAAGCAACTTTAGAAGGCGTCTGACTATTGGGTTCATCTCCTGCCTGGGGGCTCAGTGGCAACTAAAGACTTTCACACCAGAGACCCGAGTTCAAGACCTGGTCCTGACAGCCCTTCCTGACACAACCCTCCCATTCTTCTGGGCTTGGGACCAGCACTGCCTCCAGTGACTGGGGTTGAGGCATTGGCTGAAAATCAAACCCGGGCCTTCTGCATGAAAGGCGAGAAACCTACCACTGAGCCACCAATGCCCCTCATAACAATATAACAGTAAATAACAAATGTATAAAGAGCCACACAAACAGTATAACATCCACGGATGTGTCCACAAAATGACGCCTGAGATAGGCACAGACTCCCCATGACCCGAGTATAGATCGGATAAGCGGTAGACAATGAATGAATGAATAACTGGTAAATAGAACATATACACTCACATGCAACACAGGAACGCATATCACAGAACAAAAACTTTCCTTACTTTGTAACATGTATTTACTGTCTTTCTATTTTCCAGTTGTTCATTTTAGACAGGTCAAGCAGTAAGTTTGACAAGACCTTAATGTACCAGATTTTTGGTAATGGTGATTTTTGTTATAAGACCTGTAGAAGGGAGAACAAGAATTCCTCAGATGTGGGAAACTGCGTCATTTCAGCTTTATTATAGAAAATGTTTGGATTAATGTTCCTTAACTGTAGTAACATCATTCTGACTGAAACCAGCACAGGGAGAAACCCAATGAATTCACGGCAGTTCTTCGAGGTCAGCTAATCCTGACTTTCACACATCATTCATGGGTTTGTTATGATTAATCCAGGAAGACACCAGTATGAATACATTTTAAGGCTTTTAAAAAAGCTTGAATATAAAATTTAAAGCTTTAGAAACACCTCTGGGATTGACGTTGAAATATTTCTGACAAAAATAGATATAAACAGAACTTTTGGCCAAAAGGCTGAATTATGACTAGAAACATAACTAACTAACTAACAAACAATCAATCAATCAATAAACCTACAACAAAGTGCAGAACCTAACAAATCACAATAAATAAATAAATAAATAAATAATGATAATGATAATGATAATTGTAATTGAACACTGATTTAAAAGGCTGTTTCTTTGTTTTGATCTCCAGTGACAGTCAGAAACCATACACTTCTCAGGAGGGACTTTAGACCATTAGACCTGCAATTTGTAACAGGAATATGTCAAAAATGGATTGTGTTATGCTTCTTACTGTTTACTGTGTTTACCATCCTCTGCCTTACTGCTGTATTATAAGACTGTGATTTTGTTTTATTCTACTTTTATTTTCCAAGCAATAATAGTTACCCAATAATTAGGTTTTTTTTTGTCTGTTTTTTTTTTATTTATTTTTTTTACATGAAGAGGCTTTTTAAAGTGGGCCTTTAAATACCTGTTAAGATAAATATTTAGTGGCCATATTAATTGTTTATACTGTGTAATATTATAGGAAATTAAGATTCTTCATTTGCAATAAATTGATACTATTACATCAAATTGTATTTTAGATTATGATGTTGATTCCATCAAAGGTAAATGCTGAGCAGAAGTCAGCAATAGTCCAATAAAAACAATTTCAATGATTTCCTGAATGTCCAAATGCCTAAATCAGTGCAGATTTCTGAAGCTGGACATGTCCACAGTTCAGTTATGGCTTGTACACCCACTGTGTAAAGAATTAATTGTGCCAACCAATTTTGCTGACATGACAGCTGGGATATTTCTGATCCACTGTAGCATCACCACTGGCACCCAGCTACCAGAGGGAGCCCTCGCCTGAGTTTTAGTTCCACCACAGAAGGAATACTTCCTGGATTTATGCTTCACACACCACAGTGCAAAGTATCTTTTCACCTAGCGAGGTACTGAGTCATGTGATTATCTAGAGTGGATTACCTGTGTTATGGGACTTCATCATCTGACTCTGGTGTACATTCACGTCTGCTACTGCAGAGAGATTTACCAATTGTCTCCCAGAATCATCATGCATAATTGGCATTGGCAAACACAGAACTTGATCAGGAGACTGATTACCTGGAATCAGTGTTTCACAACACCCTAGAGACTGTAGCTCCACTTAAAAGGAAAATAATTAAAGAGAAGAAACTAGCAACCAGGGGGCACAGTGGCTTGGTGGTTAGCACGTCTGCCTCACACTTGTGTGTGTGTGTGTGTGTGTGTGTGTGTGTGTGTGTGTGTGTGTGTGTGTGTGTGGAGTTTGCATGTTCTCCCCGTGCCTCAGGGGTTTCCTCCGGGTACTGTGGTTTCCTCACCCGGTCCAAAGACATGCATTGTAGGTTGATTGGTATCTCTAAATTGCCCGTAGTGTGTGTACCCTGCGATGGGTTGGCACTCTGTCCAGGGTGTATCCTGCCTTGATGCCCAATGACGCCTGAGATAGGCACAGGCTCCCCGTGACCCGAGAATAGATCGGATAAGCGGTAGACAATGAATGAATGAAAACTAGCAACCTCGTACAATGACCACACATGAACTTTAAAACAATCAACTAGGAAACTAGAACGGAAATGGTGTCATACTAAATTACTTTCCTTAAACAGATATTACCAGTAGCTACTGAACCCCTTCTAAAAATTATAAATTCTTCCCTTAACACTGGATATGTCCCTAAATCTTTTAAGTTAGCAGTTATCAAACACCTGATTAAAAAAACGGACCTCAACCCCTGTCAGCTGTCCAACTATAGGCCAATATCAAACCTGCCCTATGTCTCCAAGATCCTAGAAAAGGCTGCAGCACAGCACTACATAAGAATAAAATTCATGAAATGTATCAGTCAGGATTTAGGCCTCATCATAGCACAGCACTGCTTAAAGTGGTAAATGACCTGTTACTGGCTTCTGATCAGGGTTGTGTGTCCTTACTGGTGTTATTCGATCTTAGTGCAGCTTTTGACACCATTGACCACACTATTCTACTTGATAGGCTAGAACATGTTGTTGGTGTTAAAGGAACAGCTCTCTCTTTGCGTAGGTCTTATTTGACTGATCGTTATCATTTTGTAGATCTAGATGGTGACTTCTTTATGCATACCAAGGTTATGTTCAGTGTTCCCCAAGGTTCTGTCTTAGGCCCACTGCTTTTCTCTTTATATATGCTACCCAATGGTGCAATTATTCATAAACATGGTATTAGCTTCCACTGTTATGCCAATGACACACCGCTATATGTTTCAGCCAAGTCAGATGAGAGACAAGTCAGATGAGAGGGCTTCTTAAGATTAAGAATGTGTAACAGACATTAGACAGTGGATGCTTACTAATTTCCTCCAGCTTAACTCTGACAAGACAGAGGTGCTTGTACTAGGACCACATGCAGCCAGAAGTAAGCTTTCTGAATACAGAGTAACTGTGGATTGTCTTTCTGTTTCATTGACTGCTAAGATAAGAAATATGATGTCACTTCATGATGCAGAAAAACTAGTTCATTTTTTTTTCATTTTGCTTTTTGTTACCTCTAGGTTGGATTATTGTAATGCCTTACTCTCTGGATGTTTCAGTAGGAGCATAAGCAAGCTCCAGTTAGTACAGTATGCAGCAGCTAGAGTCTTAGCTAGAACCAGAAGATATGAACACATCACTTCTGTCCTAGCCACACTGCATTGGCTCCCAGTCAAATTTCGCACTGAATATAAAATACTATTACTGACCTATAAAGCACTAAATGGTCTCGCCCCACAGTACCTGAGCGATCTTTTGGTTATTTATGATCCACCATGCCTACTCCAATCAAAAGGGTGCAGGTTATTTAGTAGTACCTCAAGTCGCAAAGGCTACAGCATTGGACAGACCTTTTTCTTGGAAATCCCCACAGTTATGGAACAGCCCTCCAATTAGTGCTCGGGATTCAGACACAATCTCGATGTTTAAGTCTAAGCTGAAGACACATTTAATTAGTCAAGCATTCAATGTATAGTTTTTCAGTTCAAAGTATAGTAAAGGAGCTGATCTGGAAAGTTCATGGGCATAGAGTGTTTGGTGTACTGGGATGTTTGGATGCTGTCACCTTACCACCCTCACAAGTCGCTCAGGTTTGCTGACTGTGAAGTGGTTGGACGCTTTATGTCCCAGGAATCCTTCATGTCTGGCAACCTCTGGCTCTCCCTTTTATTTATGCTGTCATAGCTAGTCTTGCCAGAGTCCCTGCCTGCACTTTACTCTTAATCTATATTGTCTTTAAACATCACATGATCACAAGCATACTTAATATCTTTCTCTCTCTCTCTCTCTCTCTCTCTCTCTCTCTCTCTCTCTCTCTCTCTCTCTCTCTCTCTGTCTTTCGTTGTCGAGCTATATGTTCCACTCCAGAGATCCCAGTGTCTCACTCTACCCCTGGTCGGAGTCTCGTCGCTTGGTGGTGCTCACTGATGCTGTTGGTGGATCTGTGTGGACAGGCTCTGACCAGGAGACAATCATGGATCTGCCGTTACATCTGTCAGCTTGCGACAGCAAGGAATTATTGCCTATAATGAGTTCAAAAACTACATTGACCTAATAGTTCCTCATTGGCCATTGTTTGCTGTTGTAGAAATGACATTATTTAGTCACATTTACATTATTTACTGTTCAGTGTCACCCAAATGAGGACAGGCTCCCGTCTGAGCCTAGTTACTCTCAAGGTTTCTTCCTCATATCATCACAGGGAGTTTTTCCTTGCCACCTTCACCGCAGGCTTGTTTATTAGGGATAAAATAGGGATAAAATTGTAACTTTTATTTAAACTTATATATATTTTTTCCCACCTCTGTTTCTCTACTTCTGTAAAGCTGCTTTGAGACAATGTCCATTGTAAAAAGTACTATATAAATAAATTGAATTGAATTGAATTGAATTGAAAGTCTCATTGATCTTGCAAAGTGAGTTTTGGACCAGTGGGCCGATACAGTTACATCTTCAAAAAGCTCAAGATGAGTTCCTCCGATCAGCTTCTCCATTGGTCCATCCCACAGCATGAGGTCAGCAGCTATTCTGATCCTCTGTGGAGCCAACTGTCCTTCTTGATGGCTTATAAGAATATCAACTACATTTGGTCTTACAAGTTCGGCAAGAGGTATGTCTGGAAAGAATTTTTGCAGTCACTCAGGTGACACTACTTTGTTGATCTCAGCGATGCTTTCCAATCCATAGCAAGCCAATTGGTGTGACCTGAAAGTTCCCTGGTTGGTGCTTACCCTAATTTTCAGAAGATACCGCTTGGTCTTTATCCGAACCTTCATGCCTCTGACTCCATGGATTATGAGAGTTATCTTTTTCCCCTTTACGTACAAACGGTTTGCAGCACTGTGGGTTATGTAATTTGTGTCTGATGCCAAGTCAATTAATGTCCCAATTATCTGTCCAGCATTGGCTGTTACATTGAGAAACATCATGATTACAGGCAACTCTAGCAACCCACTTCGTGCTAGTAAACTTGGCACTTCTTTGGTCGCATTGAACACTCTTGCTGCAGTGTTTGAGAACACATTTCAGCATTGCTGTGCCAAGTTTGGTGGAAGCCTGTTGAGGAAATCCTCTTGATCTGTAGTGTAGTCCTTCCCGCCCTTGTCTCTCTTAGAACAAAGCCTACTCTTTTTCTGGCTAGCACTGCTTTCCTTTCTTTCAGCATTTGAACATAAATAATAGTGATGGTCAGGAACACTCGCACTTTTTAGAAGCTCCTAGCATTCTTACTGCAGCCTTCTTGTCTGCTAGCTTTGATGCCCAGACCTGCTTGCAAAAGTAGAGCTTCCTTCTATAATTAGTATCGTCACAGATTACACACCCTGCTTGGTCACTGTTTGATTTTCAATTCATGTTTGATGGTTCAGTTCTTACCTCTTCTTTGTTTGGTTCCTCAAGTCTTAACTGTTAAAGCTGCTTATAGATACTCTCTTGCTTTTTGAGGAATGTCAAAAGAACATCAAACTGATTGTCTGGTGTTACAGCACTCTGCTGGTCAGAGATGTGGTTGAGCCATTCCTTCTTAAGACTCTCAGGAAGTTTCCCTCCAATTGACCTTTGTCACTAGCAGGTTCTTAATGGTGCCAGAATTTCCAAGGTCACTCAAATCTCCAAGTGCCTCCTCTACCTCTTGAATTAATTAATCAACTGTTTTTCGTGGTTGGTGATTTATAGCAGGGATTTTTTGCAAGTCTTCCACTATTTCAATTGCAATTGCTGTTACGTTACCATAGCGGTTTTCCATGACACAAAAAGAAGGAAGAAGTTCCTCTCATCACCTGAAGGGACGCACCATTGCCATTTACTGTACAGATTTTTTTGCATTCCTCACCAAATTTTGAAGGTGAGTGAACATGAATTCATGACTACCATCTGGAACTACTGCTGCAACTCATTTGCTCTCAGCTTCAGCAACCTGCAATGCTGTATTCAATGCTGTGAATAGAGTTCCATCTCTCTATATCTGGCCCATAGAGTTTCTTGAAGAAGAGCTTTAGTTTCTTTCAGTTTTAACTCATTTAAATTGTCATTTACTTCCATGACTTTCTGTGCTTGCTTTGTGAGTTTATTTAAACTGCCTCAAAGATCATCCTCCATCATGTCTTTACAGGTTCTTGATATAGTGTTAATTAGACGTGTGAACACCCCTTTTGCCCACTGTCCTCTCTGCTTTGAGCTGCTCTAGTGATTTCCCTACTGCTCGCTTGACTTTTGTCAACAGGTTAGGAGGGAATATATAATTTTTCAAAAAATATTTACTTCTAATTTGTCTCATATATATATATATATATATATCAATTTATTGAGATGCACCTATATATATATATATTTTGTAGGTGCATCTATATGTATATGCACCCATATATTCATTCATTCATTGTCTACCGCTTATCCAATCTACTCTCAGGTCACAGGGAGCCTTTCCACAACATTCTAATTCATTGAGATGCACCTATATATATATATAGGTGCATCTCAATGAATTAGAATGTTGTGGAAAAGTTCATTTATTTCAGTAATTCAACTCAAACTGTGAAACTCGTGTATTAAATAAATTCAATGCACACGTATTGAAGTACTTTATGTCTTTGGTTCTTTTAATTGTGATGATTTTGGCTCACATTTAACAAAAATCTCAACAAATTAGAATATGGTGACATGCCAATCAGCTAATCAACCCAAAAGACCTGCGAAGGTTTCCTGAGTCTTCAAAATGGTCTCTCAGTTTGGTTCACTAGGCTACACAATCATGGGGAAGACTGCTGACCTGACAGTTGTCCAGAAGACAATCATTGACACCCTTCACAAGGAGGGTAAGCCACAAACATTCATTGCCAAAGAAGCTGGCTGTTCACAGAGTGCTGTATCCAAGCATGTTAACAGAAAGTTGAGTGGAAGGAAAAAGTGTGGAAGAAAAAGATGCACAACCAACCGAGAGAACCGCAGCCTTTTGAGAATTGTCAAGCAAATCCATTCAAGAATTTGAGTGAACTTCACAAGGAATGGACTGAGGCTGGGGTCAAGGCATCAAGAGTCAAGACATTTGGCTACAGTTGTTGTATTCCTCTTGTTAAGCTACTCCTGAACCACAGACAATGTCAGAGGCATCTTACCTGGGCTAAGAAGAAGAAGCCCAGTGGTCCAAAGTCCTCTTTTCAGATGAGAGCAAGTTCTGTATTTCATTTGGAAACCAAGGCCCTAGAGTCTGGAGGAAGGGTGGAGAAGCTCATAGCCCAAGTTGCTTGAAGTCCAGTGTTAAGTTTTCACAGTCTGTGATGATTTGGGGTGCAATGTCATCTGTTGGTGTTGGTCCATTGTGTTTTTTGAAAACCAAAGTCACTGTACCTGTTTACCAAGAAATTTTGGAGCACGTCGTGCTTCCTTCTGCTGACCAGCTTTTTGAAGATGCTGATTTCATTTTCCAGCAGGATTTGGCACTGCCCACACTGCCAAAAGCACCAAAAGTTGGTTAAATGACCATGGTGTTGGTGTGCTTGACTGGCCAGCAAACTCACCAGACCTGAACCCCATAGAGAATCTATGGGGTATTGTCAAGAGGAAAATGAGAAACAAGAGACCGAAAAATGCAGATGAGCTGAAGGCCAAACCTGTGCTTCCATAGCACCTCAGCAGTGCCACAAAGTGATCACCTCCATACCATGCCGAATTGAGGCAGTAATTAAAGCAAAAGGAGCCCCTACCAAGTATTGAGTACATGTACAGTAAATGAACATACTTTTCAGAAAGCCAACAATTCACTAAAAATGTTTTTTTATTGGTCTTATGAAGTATTCTAATTTGTTGAGATAGTGAATTGGTGGGTTTTTGTTAAATGTGAGCCAAAATCATCACAATTAAAAGAAGCAAAGACTTAAACTACTTCAGTCTGTGTGCATTGACTTTATTTAATACACGAGTTTCACAATTTGACTTGAATTACTGAAATAAATTAACTATTCCACGACATTCTAATTCATTGAAATGCACCTGTATATATATATATATATATATATATATATATATATATATACATAAAGTGGTGTGAAAAAGTGTTGGTCCTTATTTCTTATTTTTTTGCATGTTTGTCACACTTTAATGTTTCAGATAATCAAACACATTTAAATATTAGTCAAAGATAACACAAGTAAACACATCATGCAGTTTTTAAATGAAGGTTTTTATTATTAAGGGAAAACAAAATCCAAAACTACATGGCCCTGTGTGAAAAAGTGTTTGCCCCCCTGTTAAAATATAACTTAACTGTGGTTTATCACACCTGAGTTCAATTTATTTAGCCACACCCAGGCCTGATTACTGCCACACCTGTTCACAATCAAGAACTCACTTAAATAGGACCTGCCTGACAAAGTAAACTAGACCAAAATATCCTCAAAAGCTAGACATCATGCCGAGATCCAAAGAAATTCAAAAACAAATGAGAGAGAAAGTAATTGAGATCTATCAGACTGGAAAAGGTTATTAAGCCATTTCTAAAGCTTTGGGAGTGCCGCGAACCACAGTGAGAGCCATTATCTACAAATGGAGAAAACATGGAACAGTGGAGAACCTTCCCAGGAGTGGCCCGCCGACCAAAATTACCCCAAGAGCGCAGCGACAACTCATCCAGGAGGTCAAAAAAGACCGCACAACAACATCCAAAGAACTGCAGGCCTCACTTGCCTCAGTTAAGGTGAGTGTTCATGACTCCACCATAAGAAAGAGACTGGGCAAAAATGGTTTGCATGGCAGAGTTCCAAGACAAAAACCGCTGCTGAGCAAAAAGAACATAAAGGCTCGTCTCAGTTTTGCCAGAAAACATCTTGATGATCCCCAAGACTTTTGGGAAAATACTCTGTGGACTGATGAGACAAAAACTGAGCTTTTTGGAAGGTCTGTGTCTCATTACATCTGGCGTAAAAGTAACACTGCATTTCAGAAAAAGAACATCATACCAACAGTAAAATATGGTGGTGGTAGTGTGATGGTCTGGGGCTGTTTTGCTGCTTCAGGACCTGGAAGATTTGCTGTGATGAATGGAACCATGAATTCTGCTGTCTACCAAAAAATCCTGAAGGAGAATGTCCGGCCATCTGTTTGTGACCTCAAGCTGAAGTGAACTTGGGTTCTGCAGCAGGACAATGATCCAAAACACACCAGCAAGTCCACCTCTGAATGGCTGAAGAAAAACAAAATGAAGACTTTGGAGTGGCCTAGTCAAAGTCCTGACCTCAATCCGAATGAGATGCTGTGGCATGACCTTAAAAATGTGGTTAATGCTCGAAAACCCTCCAATGTGGCTGAATTACAACAATTCTGCAAAGATGAGTGGGCCAAAATTCCTCCACAGTGCTGTAACAGACTCATTTGCAAGTTATCAAAAATGCTTGATTGCAGTTGTTGCTGCTAAGGGTGGCCCAACCAGTTATTAGGCTTAGGGGGCAAACACTTTTTCACATAGGGCCATGTAGTTTTGGATTTTGTTTTCCCTTAATAATAAAAACCTTCATTTAAAAACTGCATGATGTGTTTACATGTGTTATCTAATATTTAAATGTGTTTGATTATCTGAAACATTAAAGTGTGACAAACATGCAAAAAAATAAGAAATCAGGAAGGGGGCCAATACTTATTTATTTATATATATATATATATATATATATGATCAGGAAAGATTGCAGTCTCGGAAAGTACAGGCTTGTGCCCAGTTACATACGTGCCCAGCTACATTATGAGGGATGACTTTTTTTGCTTTGATTGTTTGATAGTGGGTCATGCATGTGCAGCTCTTAAGGGGGCTAGCTGCGTGCACTGAGAAACTTTTCCTTTCCCGTAAACTCGGCTTTTGTTTGTTTGTTTGTTTTCTCAAGCGCCTGCACCTTGTGGCTCAGGTCCCGCATCTGCTGAGGCAACATACCGACTCTGATCATGGGTCTCACCGGTTAAGGCGGAACAAGAGACGGGCGTTCCTCTTTCTCTTGCCCTTTCTCCTGACTCAGATTTCCCCCCTTCAACTCCAGGAGCTCACTTTGCAATTTCTTCTGACCCGAACAAGGAATCATTATTGTCTTCATCAGACTCTGAGGAGCTTGATGTGGGCGATGATGAGCGGTATGCTTCTGAATTGCTTCTTGAGAGAAAGCAATTGGTGTCATTCTTGCTATTGAGTTTTGCATGCTGTCGCTAAGCTCATTCCATGTTTGCTTGCTTGTATTTCCAGCCAAGCACTTGCGCCACATTGCTTGAGTCCCGGGTCTGTCGAGGCAGTGCACCAGATTTGGACATGGCTTCACGGCTACGTGTATCACTTCGTCCTCTCAGCTGACTCTAATACCTCCGTCTCAACTCCAGGACCTCACTTTGCAATTTCTCCCAACCTAGATGAGGATATAATGCTATCTACATCAGACTCTGACAAGTTTGATGTGAGCAACAATGAGCAAACAGCATTTGAATTGCAACCGCATTCTGTGGTGTTTGAAAAGCTCCTGGAGGTGAGTACATGTGATGTTGCAAAGCTTAGCATAGATTGGCATGATGAAAGTTTGGTGTTGTCCGCTATGAGCTTTACAATCTCTGAATAACTTTACACCACCATTCACCTCCATACAAGTTTCTCCTATTTTTCCCAGACCTCCATTTGTTGAGGTGTCAAGGTTGTGGAATAATCCTTTCTGACTATTCAGCTATTTTGGGCCTTGATGAACATAGGTATGTGGCGATGCCTTGGGTTGAAGAGACACTTGTGGGCTATCTCTCCTCTTCATTGGCTGCATGGAGAAAGTCTGCATTGCCATTGAGGCCCTGTCGGGCCACATCGGCCTTAAATGGACAGTCTACAATCCTACAGGTGAAGCCATTGAGGTGCTGCACACAATGGCAGTTTTGCAATCGTACCTAGCTGACCTGCTAAAGGAGATTGTCTGTGGGAAGGGGTTTATCAATGAGGTCTGAATTCAGCCCTATGTGCCACAAAGCAGATGGCCCATTCCATCGGCCATTTCATGACTGCATTTGATTGCCACAGAGAGGCAATCTGATAGAGGTAAATGAAAGAAACAAAACCTATTTTTTTTCCTTTGTGACAGCTAGGAGCTAGGGCTGTCAACCAGTAGCCAAAAGCCCCAGACTGGCCTGCTGAGGCAATAAAATAAGGCTAGCATTGCAACTGGAGTCCCCACTTGTAAAATCTGGGTGTCTGGCCAGCACTTAGGGGCAGGTCCCCCAGGCAAAAAACAACAATCTCTTCCAGGGGGGCCAAAAAAGAATCCTAGTGCCTGGGGACTATGGTTTTAAGGGATGCCCTTTTAAGGCCATTTCCACTGCTGCCTACTGCCAGCTACAGTGCTTCAGTGTTCAGCAATGACCACCCATGCTCCTGCTCCTTATGTGTTGCCACCTCCTGGGTAAGCCCCTGCCAGCTTGCTGTTTCAGGACACTATGTGAGGTGAGAACAGCAAGAGGCTAACACATTTTTCAGAAGCTTTTGCTGGGTGTGTCACAATTGGTTCTGTGGAAAAAGGCTACAGAATCCAGTTTTACTCCCGTTCTCCTTCTTTCAGGGTGTGCTGCCACTGTTGGCACAGACCCAACCCCGTTCCTCCAGGAGGAACTTCTCTCGCATCTGAGAGAGGGGCCATTGAGTGCATTCCCCTCGCAGGTTGATATCCAGCATTTTTTGGTCCTTTTTTCGTCCTTTCTTCAAGCCTTCTGCCCTCCGCCCCATTAGTTAGAGGAACAGGAGAAACTGCACCTCCTGTGCCCAGTTTGGGTTCTTAGCACTTATGTACATTTCTCAAGAGCATGGCATAAGTCCTCTCCCTTTTTGTCTGCCTTGGCGGCTGCAACAAAAGCATTCCAGTCTCCAGAGCAGCACCTTGGGCTGGGTAGTAGTAGCTATCTCTTAGGCCTATAAGGTGCACTGTGTGGCTTTGCCTCTGGCTATGGGAGTTCCTCTCCAGGATATTTGTGCTGCAGGGGGTTGGTCCTCTCCACACACCCTCATTTGGTTCTATAACCAGGACCTGGACCCCAATCCTGTGTCCTTGGTCTTACAGGGCTAATGATGCTCTTCTCCTGGCTTGTTTGTGCTCTTTCACAATCTCCATGGCAGACATCTCCCAGAATGTAGCGGCATTGGTATTGGCATTCCCGTAGCATCAGTCATGATGCAGCGTCAACTTTTCTCAAAAGGTACCTACCCCAGATTATGTATGTTCCCTGAGAAGGGAATGAGACATTGCATCACTAGCCACACCTCGGCTGCCCACTTGCGCTTCCTTTGTAGTAGAAGTTTACCAATTACAGTGCATATGCATAGATTTCTTCCTGATTTCTTCCTCTCATGCATTCCAGCAACAACCTTTGACCCTTTTTCTGGATTAATACCCATGATGCCATTAAAAAAGGAAAATAAAATTTTTCAGTATGTTTTATCTCCATGTACACTGTAACTGGTGACACCAATCTATGTGGTTTCCACAGACCTCTCCATTATCCTATCAGAACCTACTGAAAGGTATTCACTTGTCCTTATAGAGCCTTGCTTCTACAGATTCAACTGCTGACAAAGTGAAAAGAACATCAACAGTGGTACCAAAACTAGTAAATACACACTAAAACTGAATTTGCCACAGATACTGTAACAGATGATTATTTCTATTAATTCTCAGAGGTGAGCCACCAGGAAACACACACAGCTCAGTAACTGAACGTCGATTCATTTCTTTATTCTCTTCCTAATTTCATCTGTACAACATTTCTCTGAACTAGAGCAACTTCTATTGTCTTTGTGTGTTCCACTATGTCCCCTTTTTTTAGTTTCAAAATCTCAAAAATTTTTATTATTATTATTATGCACAAATAAATTCACTCAGTTGTATATTTCTCTCCTCATGGAACAAATATCTCAACAACAAATAACATTAGACTTTCTTTTTTTTCCTTTAAAACCTTTTTTGTGCCCTTTTCTTGACAGCAGGTATTTCTATGCTAATATTCAACTTAATTCCAATCTTTTTTAGTTGCATTTTATCAGGACAGTATCACTTACATCAAACTGATCTGCAAACAAAATGTCCTTGCCATGTACACATCAAACCCCAAACCTTTACCATCTCCACATAGGGAGAGGGGAAAAAATAAAAATCAATTAATCAATCAATCAATAAATCAATAAAAAACATGGATGTTAAATATTCTCTCATAAACAACATTCAGTAATGTTCTAATATTAATAGTACTGAGTCTGTATCAGAAGAACATAGAATGCTTTTAATAAAATTCAAGAAAGGATCTCAGGTGTTACTGAAGGTTTTAAGATAACCTTAAAGCATAAACCTTCATTTCTCCAATTTAATTTAGAATAAAATATATTTGGAATCCGGGGGGGCACAGGGGCTTAGTGGTTAGCACGTTTGCCTCACACCTCCAGGGTTGGGGGGTTTGATTCCTGCCTCCGCCGTGTGTGTGTGGAGTTTGCATATTCTCCCCGTGCCTTGGAGGTTTCCTCTGGGTACTCCGGTTTCCTCCCCCGGTCCAAAGACATGCATTGTAGGTTGATTGGCATCTCTAAAAATTGTCCGTGTGTGTGTGTGTGTGTGTGTGTGTGTTGTGTGTGTGTTCTGCAATGGATTGGCACTCTGTCCAGGGTGTATCCTGCCTTGATGCCCAATGATGCCTGAGATAGGCACAGGCTCCCCGTGACCCGAGAATAGATCAGATAAGCGGTAGACAATGAATGAATGAATATTTGGAATCCATCTATTGTGAACAGGGTATACCTCCATTTATGGAAGAAATGGTACACCTCCATTTAAGGAGAATATAACTCCTGACTAATAGAGTTGTAAAAGCCACCACTTGAGCAATAGGGCTGCAGTTGCTATTGTATGGTAGTATGCCAAAAAGACGAGTCATTGGGTTTGGACTGAGTACAACATTAAGCACTTTTCCCAGTGTGTCAATTACATAAGACCAAAAAAAGTTAATAATTGAGGGCATGACCAGAATATGTGTACATGACCTGCCAGAGTTTGTCTACAATGACCATTCTTGTCTAGAAAAAATCTTGATAGTTGGGCATTTATCAGATGAGCTCTATAAAGATCCTTGCATTGTGTCACATCAAGAGGCACAGACTGATGAAGAGTGTACCCGATATAAGATACTACTTCTTGTTGTTGTTCTTTCAGCTGCTCACTGTTTGGGGTCACCACAGCAGACCATTTGGTCCACATGTTTTAGTTTGGCACAGGTTTTACGCTGGATGCCCTTTCTGATGCAACCCTCCCATTTAATCCAGGCTTGGGACCGGCACTGACAGTTAATTCTTCAGTAGCTAGGTTTGATATAATCTACTTGACCACTGGTTATCTGAGATAGGAATAGAAAGGTATTGTTCCCAAGTCTCTTTCAAAGATCAGGTGTCAAAGTGCTAAGTTATAAATGACTAAAATGAGATGTTTATCGTTGAATTAATTGTTGGATCAAAGAAGTTGTCTGATTCATATTCTGGAGGATGATTTGGAAAGTGGGGGATGAAATGTCTGATCTGAAAGTGTTAGAATTTTTAGGTTCACTTGGAGAAGAAGCCTGAGCCACACTGCTGCTGCTGCCACTAGTGATATTAGGAAAGCTAGTGTCTGTGTTTGGCAATGTTCATCAATACAGAGCAGAAAGAATTTCTCTAGCTGCAGGGTTTACAAGATATGGTTTACCAGTCTATCTGGCGGATGGTAAATACTACCTGACCTTGTCACTATTCCATCGACAACTTGTTGGGTTGATGAGCTCTGTTCCTTCTCAGTGTTCCCAGTTCACTTGTTACCTGGTATGATCTGGGTGTTGATGCTTCTCCCTGGACCATTCCGGTGGTCTTGGTTGTCCTGATCCACATTTTTTGTCCAGTTAAGGTGACTGGTAGATCTTTCATTTTGTGTCTATATTCAAATGTCTCTGTTTATTTTTATTTATTTTTTTAATATCCTGTCTTGCCTTCTGAACATTTTTAAATCACGCCATTATTGATCTTATTCTCTTCCCGATCAAGAGTTCTACAGGTGCGATTCTATGGCTCAATGGAGTCGATTTGCATGATAGAAGAGCTCTATGAGGTTTTTGGTTCTTTCTCAGCATTTGTTTCACTCTTTGCACCACTCACTCTACCTCTCCATAGCCCTTTGGGCATCAAGGACTACTTGTGACATGTTTGAAGTCATAGTCTCAAACAAACTCTGCAAACCCTTGAGATGCAAACTGTGGACCATTATCTGCCACCAGTGCTTCAGGGACTCCAAACCTGGCAAAGAAGGCCTTCAATCTTTCCACTGTTTTTATCATTATGAGTTTTGGCAAGTTTGCAACCTCAATGTTGAGAAGTAGTCAACCATGACCAGACAGTGGCCTCCTTCCCACTGAAAGATATTTCTCATTGGCAGGGTTCTGCTAGTGAAGATGTTGGCATCAATTGCTCAGTTTTCTGCTGTGACTGCTGACAACAGTTGTTACATCTTTCAACTAACTCTCTTACTTCTCTTGATAGACCAGGTCACCATGTGATTTGCTGCACTCTTGCAATGCACTTCATTATTCTTTGAGGACCCTGATGAAGTCTCTTGAGAACCTCTGTCTAAAAATCCATTCTCCTTTCCTCTGAAAAACTCTGCACTCATCCTCCAATGTTTAATTTCTCTTGCTTTTTCAGAACAAGACATCTGGAGTGAACAGTTGATTTCCTGGGGCGTGCATAATGTACTATAAAATATAAAATTCTTTGAAAAATCAGTGGATACTTGGAACATTGTCAGTAAGAACCCTTAACATAAAAAATAATCTTGTTTATAAGCCGTAAGCACTGTTATGTCCTCAATAATCCCAGGACTATCTGCTAGCAGCTTTAAAGGTAAAGAAATTGCATGATTTTATATAGAATTGTGGATCGTTTATAAAGTCACCTTTAATATTTTAACCCATTTGTAAAACTGAACAATGATTACCATATTCGAAAACTGTTTGTTTGTGTGTTTGTGTTTTTCAGCTCAAGAAAGTCATAAATTCATTAGTCATTATTTGAGTTATCATAGCCTTCCTGTCAACTTGATCCAGACTGGACATTGCACCAACAACCACACAACTGTCACTGTCTCTATTGTGATCTTTAATGTGTACAACAGGGTGCTAGCAGTAACTAAAGCTCTTCACCTCTATCAGAATGGTGTTATTCAGTGAACTGCTGCCTCATGATTGGACATGAGACAAACACAACACCCTAAGGTGCTTGTGTTAATCTCTGGGGATTTTAATCATGTTACACTGGCCACAACACTACCTGCTTTCACCCAGTATGTGGACTGTAACACTATAGGAAATAGGACTATTGATTTACTGTATGCTAATGTAATGGATGCATACAGCACCACTGCACTGCCTGCACTGGGGAAAGCAGACCACAACCTTATTCTGATTCAGCCTCACTAAACCAAAGAGTGAGGAGACTACCCACAACCACACCAGCTCATTCAGGAAGTGGTCTCCCAAGGCAGAGCAGACTCTGAGAGAATGCTTTGGGAACGCAGACTGGGATGTACTGCAGGGGTTGCACAGTGGGAACATGCACTACTGACTATATCAACTTCTGTATGGACGTTGCTGTTCCAGTAAGAACTGTACGCTGCTTTGCAAACAACAAGCCCTGGATCACAAGTGACATCAAGGGTCTTCTGAATCAGAAGAAGAGGGCCTTTAGGGTTGGTGATCAGCAAGAGCTAAAGTGTGGCCAGAGGGAACTCAAAGTCCTGCTTAGGAGGTGAAGGAGCAGTACAAGAGGAAGATGGAGCAGATGTTGCAGAATAACAGCATGAAGGAAGTATGGGACAGGATGAAGATAATCACCAGATGCATGCCAATGGTGACACCATTGAAGGAGATGTGGGAATAGCGAACAAGCTCTGAACAATTTCTTCAACAGGTTTGACCACCCCAACTCATTCACAACTCAGTACACTGCACCCCACACCTCCACTTCTGCTTTCTCTCTTGTTGAAAAGTTTTTCTGAAAATCATTCTTTTGCATAAATCAAATTCTAATCATTTATAAATCAAATTCTAGAAGAAGTTGCTTTTAGCTGCTCCCTGTTTGGGGTCGCCACAGCAGACCAACTGGTCCGCACAATAACTTGGTGAATTTTTTACACTGGATGCCCTTCCTGACACAACCCTCCCATTTTTCCAGGCTTGGGACCGGCACTGCATCCAGTGGCTGGGGCTGAGGCATTGGCTGGGAATCGAGCCCGGGCCTTCCGCATGATAGGCGAGAACCCTACCACTGAGCCACCAATGCCCCTTTATAAATCAAATTCTAATCATTTATAAATCAGATTTATGAATATAATTTCAATCTTATAAATGTAATTCCAGTTAACTTTAATTATTAAAGCGAATCTAATCTACTTTAAAATACTTAAAATTTACTCAGATTAAGCTAAATCAAATCTAAGATTGTTTTAATCCATTATCCTGAGTTAATTAACTTTATTCTTTACTTATTTTAATTCACATATATATAAATATCACTATATTATTCCCATCTTAAATCTGTGCCGAAGCAGTATAATCATTAGATTTCAGCTAAAGCTTAGTAGGTTTAGAATAGAATATAAAGAAAATAGGGACACATAATCAAGTACAAACATAAGTAGTTTATTAAGTAAAACAGTTATGTAGGGAACCCAGTGTCACGGAACGCTGCTGCAGGTGATGGTGAGTGGAACAGAGCTGATGCAGCCGGTGTAAAGGAAGCAGACCCAACGCGGAGTTAGACAGCGGACAGGGGTTTTATTAAATAAACGACATAGAAGCACACGGACATACACTAAGACGAAGACTGGCCCAGAAAGGGAGACAGACGGCCACTATAAATAAGGAACATAATTACACACACATTAGGAACAGGTGACAAGCATGAACACATTAGGTAAAGGCGTGGCTAGAACAAACACATGGATAAATAAACAAAACCCCTGCTGAAGCCCCCTAGTGGTCCATCGGGGGCACTTGCCCCCGTAACAGTACCCCCCCCCCTACGGCGCGGCTCCCGACGCGCCAACCCCTCCCCCTAGTCCGGAAAACCCTTCGGACCAGGGAAACCCAGAGAGGAGCGAAGAACACGGAGAGGCAACAAGGGGGGGGAGCGAGGAGCAAGGCAAGGCAAGTGGGGGGAGCGAGGTGCAAGGCAAGGCAGGAGGCGGGAGCGAGGAACCCGGTGAGGAGAGTGGGAGGAGCGAGGAGCAAAGCGAGGCAAATGGGGGGAGAGACGGGCACGACGGTAAGGCCGGAGGGTCCCAAACGACGTCCACAGCCGAGCGGAAGCGTCGAGCGACATCCACCGCCGAGCAGGGGGGCCGAGCGACGTCACCGCCGAGCAGCAGAACCGAACGACGTCCACCGCCGAGCAGCAGCACCGAACGACGTCCCCTGACGCGTAGTCGAGATGAGCGACGACCTCAGCCCGGCTGGGCCGAAGGCCCCCACAGGGAGGGAGGGAGGGAAGTGTGGCCGGCGATCTCCTCCGCCGATGAGGAATGAGGCGGAGCGAGTCCCGGCGATGAAGAGGAAGAAGAAGCAGGTCTCATCGGGGCCATCCTCCGCCGACAGAAGTGAGGCGGCGTCCTGTATGGAAACAGGAAGAGAAAAACGCCCCCCACAGGAAAGAGGCGGAGCAATGCACCCATACCGAAGAAAAACAAAAAACAACAATCCAAGCAGGAGACCTCACCGGATCAGGAAAACAGGTCTATAGGGAGAAAAGGAAAAAAAAAAATCCACTCCGGGAAAAACGAAAAACTCAAAAAACTGAAGCGAGGGTAGCCGGTACTCCACTCCGCCGACGGAAGTGAGGCAATACGCTCCACCGGAAACGGAGACGTATTCCTCACAGGGAAAATAGCGGAGCGAGTGCCGGCACAAAAAGAAAAAAAAAAGGCAGGTTAAAAACATCTTTCCGCTATGGAGAAAACAGACGCGGAAAGATGTGCCGGAGAGAACAAAAAATCCAAACGGGGCGTGCTAGGGAGATCAGGGGAAAAAAAAAAGGAAGCCTCGCATACCTCGCGCCGCGTTGGGTCTGTACGGTTTGGGCCAGTCTTTCTGTCACGGAACGCTGCTGCAGGTGATGGTGAGTGGAACAGAGCTGATGCAGCCGGTGTAAAGGAAGCAGACCCAACGCGGAGTTAGACAGCGGACAGGGGTTTTATTAAATAAACGACATAGAAGCACACGGACATACACTAAGACGAAGACTGGCCCAGAAAGGGAGACAGACGGCCACTATAAATAAGGAACATAATTACACACACATTAGGAACAGGTGACAAGCATGAACACATTAGGTAAAGGCGTGGCTAGAACAAACACATGGATAAATAAACAAAACCCCTGCTGAAGCCCCCTAGTGGTCCATCGGGGGCACTTGCCCCCGTAACACCCAGTAGGTTCGTTACAAAAAAATAAAAACAGAGATGAGCAATTATCGGCTTAATCATCAGCCGAGTCATCAGACAAGTATGGAGAAGGGGGAGAAGTTGGGGAGTAGGTCGGAAAGGCAGGGGAAAGTGAAGAAGCAGGAGAAGCTGGTGGAGCTGGGGGAGGTGGAGAGTGATCAGAGGAATGAGAAGAGGAAGGGGACCTAATAAGATCGATGATTTCAGAGAAACTATTGGTATCAGGATCAGGCTCGGTATCAGAGTCAGGCTTGATATAAGGATCAGGCTCAGGCTCACTCTGCTAAGTGGAGGCCTCAGCAGTTGCAGGAAGGTTAGCCAAGAGATCAGACAGGAGGCAGTTGAGTTCAGTTGCCAAGAATCTCATGAGGTGACCACTTTCTAGACAGCATCTCAGGGTACGGCGGAGGTGCATTTGGCCTGTGCAGCCATAGTCACGTCCATGCCCACGTCTTAGGACCATGGTCTAGTAAAAAAGAGAAGTCTGTCAACAAGGTCGACGTGTACATCCTTACTAAATGGATAAATATGAGTTAGGAACAGAATGTACAGCAACCTTGAGTATAGGAGAGAGGAACGTCATAACAAACCTCAGATAAGATAACAACAAGATATGAAATGCATGATAGAGCAAAACAACCAAATGAAAAATTAAAATTAGGGGTAGAAATTCATATATACTATATTGTATAGAAATTAAAGTATACCACAGAGAGAGCACAAGGCAAAGGGGATAGGTAGGAACTCGCAAGGTGGCTGTTTTTATAGGTGAGGTGAAGCCGAAGTCAAATCAAAATCGGAAACGAACCATTCTAGTGGCTAGTATTAACCAAAACATGAAAAAAGTAGCAAAAGCACCAAATGGCAGTCGAGCACAGATGTGATGTACAGGGGAAATATGAATAGGGGAGGGGAGGGGACTAGACTAGACTAGACTAGACTAGACTAAACTAAACTAAACTAAACTAAACTAAACTAAACTAAACTAAACTAAACTGTATGCAGAGCAAATAAGCTTAGGCAATATTTAAAACCAAGTAAGTAAATAAATAAGTATAGCATCCGCCCTTAAGAGTTTGGGAAATTCTTAGTGCTCTAAGTGAATGCCAGGCAGCCTCACAAAGCAAGCACACCAGTACAGCAGTGTATGGGATATAATAGTAATAAATAAGTACCTAAAATATAATTAGTAATACCTAATTTCTGCAAATGATAAAACTTCTTAAATTAACTTCTTAAACTTTTGAGCAGCTGATAAAAAGCCTGTTCGAGTTTAAATTAATTTTTTAAATGAAATGCCTGTTCTCTATTTTTTTGTCTCTTGCTCTTGTTTCTTCTTTTGGCATTTTTAAACATTACTTATAACCTGGTTACGATCCACCTGCATGAAACGTGAATGTTTGTAATGTTTTTGGTCTTAAGATTTTGTTCAGGAGCGTATACAGCACTTTTCCTAATAACTAAAGCTCAGTGGTATTTTATTTTAAACCAATCTGTTTTAAAAATGCTATAATATCAGTCACTGCCACACTGTCATGGAAATGTATTCTTAGAACACTTGGTGTGCATAAATTTACCATCCACTTTATTAGGAACACTTGAAAAAAATGTGATTTCAGTGACGTTGAAACTCTGGTCTAATGAGATTTTTGCAATTGTCTGGTTTATACAGAATGGTCTGGGGGGAAAAAACACCCTCTGTCTGGTAGCTCTGAGAGAGGTACATAGGAATTTTCTAGACTGCTTCGAGCTGACAGGAAGGCTATGGGAACTCAACTGACCACTCTTTACAACCATAGTGAGCAAAAAGGCATGTGTCACATTTCGGGAAGTTGCACGTTCCTGAACTCAGACCCATGCACAGGATTAAAACCAGGTCCTTGTTTCTATTTTTTTTTTAAATAACATGACAACACATGAAATAGAAAGTAAAAGATACTTAAGGAAATGATACATAACTACTTGGAAACTTCAGAACACAACATAGCAAAAATCAAAATAGAAACAAGGTCTAAATGAGGACAGACACAAAAGGGCAAGTATAAATAAAGCAACATATGATTGGGATGATTAACCAACAGGTGACATGACACACGACCTAAACACCTGACACTCAACACAGAATTGAAATTCACCCTGCCAGCACCCCCTCTGGTGGTCTGCACTGAATTGTCCCAGTAGTTTCTTATAACCTGTTCAAACACTTATAACCTGTTCTTTGTAAAAGACAATGCTCTGAAACACACACTGAGATGTATTTAGAAGTGATATCGCATTAATTTTGAATTTTGAATGTCTTGTTATTAATTTTAGCTCAATTAAGTTATTAACTCAAAATGCTAATATAATGTCTGGAAATATTGATATATTTTACAATTGTGAGTTATTAGATTGAAATAACGTGTTTTTTTTTTGAGTTAAAACAATAGCACATAGCCTATCATTTTTCATAACTTCAAGGTTTCCATCAACAAATGAAACACAAAATGAAATAAAAATAATTTAGTAAGTCTCTTTTGAATGTGGATTTCTCTTAATTAATTATGAATTGGGAATCTACTTCCAGAAGCTCTGGAAGTAGATGATGTGAGCTTCCACATCATTTTAGAGACAGTGGGAATTAGCAACAACCTGTGGGGAATGACAGCTAAATGCAGTTTTTGACTGTTTTAAGCTGAATTAGTCCAGTTATATAACATAATCTAGCCATGGGGGTCACAGTCCAGTGACTTCTGTGCCGGTCCCAAGCCCGGATAATTAGAAAGGGTTGCTTCAGGAAGGGCATCCGGCGTAAAACATTGCCAAATTTAACCATGCGAATCGTCAGTACGAATTTCATACCGGATCGGTCGAGGCCCGGGTTAACAACGACCGCCATCGGCGCCGTTGACCTACAGGGCGCCGGTGGAAATTGGGCTACTGTTGGTCGAAGAAGTAGAGGAGGGAGGAGAGTGCGCAGACAGAGAGAGAAGAGGAAAGGTAAGAGTGTAGGACTGAGAATAGGAACTCTGAATGTTGGTACTATGACAGGGAAAGGTAGAGAGCTGGCTGATGTGATGGAGAGAAGGAAGGTGGATATACTGTGTGTACAGGAGACCAGGTGGAAGGGTAGCAAGGCTCGTAGTATAGGAGCAGGATTCAAGCTGTTTTATTATGGTGTGGATAGTAAGAGAAATGGGGTAGGTGTGGTCCTGAAGGAGGAGTTTGTGAGGAATGTCCTGGAGGTGAAGAGAGTGTCAGACAGGGTGATGAGTCTGAAGTTAGAGTTTGAAGGGGTGATGTTGAATGTTGTTAGTGGTTATGCCCCACAGGTAGGTTGTGAGTTAGAGGAGAAAGAGAGATTCTGGAGTGAATTAGATGAGGTGATGGAGAGTATTCCCACGGGTGAGAGAGTGGTGATAGGAGCGGATTTTAATGGACATGTTGGCGAGGGGAACACAGGTGATGAGGAGGTGATGGGCAAGTTTGGAGGAAAGGAACCTTGAAGGACAGATGGTAGTGGACTTTGCTAAGAGGATGGACATGGCTGTGGTTAACACTTATTTTCAGAAGAGGGAGGAGCATAGAGTGACTTACAAGAGTGGAGGTAGGAGAACACAGGTAGACTACATTCTATGTAGAAGAGGCAATCTGAAAGAGATTAGTGACTGTAAAGTGGTAGTGGGAGAGAGTGTAGCCAGACAGCATAGGATGGTGGTGTGTAGGATGACTTTGATGGTCTGTAAGACGAAGAGGTCAAAGATAGAGAAGAAAACCAAGTGGTGGAAGCTGAAAAAGGAGGAATGTTGTGAGGAATTTAGACAGAAGTTGAGGCAGGCTCTGGGTGGTCAGGTAGTGCTGCCAGATGACTGGGAAACTACAGCAGAAGTGATCAGGGAGACAGGGAGAAAGGTGCTGGGTGTGTCATCTGGAAGGAGGAAAGAAGATAAGGAGACTTGGTGGTGGAATGAGGAAGTTCAGGATAGTATCCAGAGGAAGAGGTTAGCCAAGAAGAAGTGGGACATGGACAGGACTGAAGAGAATAGACAGGAATACAAGGAGTTACAGCGCAGAGTGAAGAGGGAGGTGTCTAAGGCCAAGCAGAAGGCATATGAAGAGTTGTACACTAGGTTAGACACTAGAGAAGGAGAGAAGGACTTGTACAGGTTAGCTAGGCAGAGGGATCGAGATGGGAAGGATGTGCAGCAAGTTAGAGTTATTAAGGATAGAGATGGAAGGGTGCTCACAAGTGAGGAGAGTGTACAGAGGAGATGGAAGGAATACTTTGAGGAGCTGATGAATGAGGAAAATGAGAGGGAAAAAAGAGTAGAAGGGGTGAACTCTGTGGAACAGAAAGTAGATAAGATTAGAAAGGATGAAGTCAGGAAGGCTTTGAAGAGGATGAAAAGTGGGAAGGCAGTTGGTCCTGATGACATTCCGGTGGAGGTCTGGAAGTGTCTGGGAGAGGCAGCAGTGGAATTTTTAGCTAATTTGTTCAACAGGGTTTTAGAGAGTGAGAGGATGCCTGAGGAATGGAGAAGAAGTGTGTTAGTGCCGATCTTTAAGAATAAGGGTGACGTGCAGAGTTGCAGTAACTATAGGGGGATAAAGTTGATGAGCCATACAATGAAGGTATGGGAAAGAGTAGTGGAAGCTAGGTTAAGGAAGGTAGTGGAAATTTGTGAGCAGCAGTATGGCTTCATGCCCAGAAAGAGCACAACGGATGCAATTTTTGCTCTGAGGATTTTGATGGAGAAGTATAGGGATGGTCAGAAGGAGTTGCACTATGTGTTTGTAGACTTGGAGAAAGCGTATGACAGGGTGCCAAGAGAAGAGCTGTGGTACTGTATGAGGAAGTCAGGAGTAGCGGAGAAGTATGTCAGAGTGGTGCAGGACATGTATGAGAGGAGCAGAACAGTGGTGAGGTGTGCTGTAGGTCAGACAGAGGAGTTCAATGTGGAGGTGGGACTGCATCAGGGATCGGCTCTGAGCCCCTTCCTGTTTGCTATGGTGATGGACCAGTTGTCAGAGGAGGTCAGACAGGAGTCTCCTTGGACAATGATGTTTGCAGATGACATTGTGATCTGTAGTGAGAGCAGGGAGCAGGTGGAGGAAAACCTGGAGAGGTGGAGGTTTGCACTGGAGAGAAGAGGAATGAAGGTCAGTCGTAGTAAGACTGAGTACATGTGTGTGAATGGAAGGGAGGGAAGTGGAACAGTAAGGTTACAGGGTGAAGAGGTGAAGAAGGTACAGGAGTTTAAGTACTTGGGGTCAACAGTCCAGAGTAATGGAGAGTGTGGGAAAGAGGTAAAGAAGCGAGTGCAGGCAGGTTGGAATGGGTGGAGAAAGGTGTCGGGAGTTCTGTGTGATCAGAAAATATCAGCGAGAATCAAGGGGAAGGTGTACAGGACAGTGGTGAGAGCGGCCATGCTGTATGGTTTAGAGACAGTGTCACTGAGGAAGAGACAGGAGTCAGAGCTAGAGGTAGCAGAGCTGAAGATGTTGAGGTTCTCTTTGGGAGTGACAAGATTGGACAGGATTAGGAATGAGTACATCAGAGGGACAGCTCATGTTGGACGTTTGGGGGACAAAGTTAGGGAGGCCAGATTAAGATGGTTTGGACATGTTCAGAGGAGGGACAGTGAGTATATTGGTAGGAGAATGTTGGACATGGGGCTGCCAGGCAGGAGGCAAAGAGGAAGGCCAAAGAGGAGGTATATGGATGTAATAAATGAGGATATGAAGCTAGTGGGTGCAAGGGTTGAGGATGCAGAAGATAGGGATAGGTGGAGAGAGATGATTCGCTGTGGCGACCCCTGAAGGGAAAAGCCGAAAGAAGAAGAAGAAGTCCAGTTATATAACATCATTTAAATATCATTCATTCATTCATTGTCTACCGCTTAATCGATCTATTCTCAGGTCACAGGGAACCTGTGCCTATCTCAGGCTTCATTGGGCATCAAGGCAGGATACACACTGGACGGAGTGCCAATCCATTGCAGGGCACACACACACACACTCTTGCAATCACACACTACGGACAATTTAGAGATTCCAATCAACCTACAATGCATGTCTTTGGACTGGGGGAGGAAACTGGAGTACCTGGAGGAAACCCCCGAGGCACGGGGAGAACATGCAAACTCCACACACACGGCAGAGGTGGGAATCGAACCACCAACCCTGGAGGTGTGAGGCAAGCATGCTAGCTACCAAGCCACCGTGCCCCCCTTAGAATTAGCGACACCCTGTGGCTCTGTAGGGAATGACAGCTAAATGCAGTTTTTGAATGTTTTAAGCTGAAATAGTCCAGTTATATAACATCATTTAAATATCATTAAATGTTATTGTGCATCTATTTAATGATAGTTAAGTCAGACACAGAATTGATAGATTTTATGTTAAATTAGCAGTGATTTTCAAGCAAAAGCACATCCTTCAAGAAGAAACTCAAAACATTTGGACAACTATCAACCATTCAGGATTTACATGCCTCAACTGAACATTGAAAAAAAAAAAACACTGCAATTTTGGTAGATAAAATTAAAAGATTTTTTTCATTAACATTTTTGCCTTTTGCTGTTAAAATGCTTTTTATTTCTCACCAAAACCACTCCTGCAATCCTCTCACCTCCTATAGTATGTAAAAGCTACCTTTGTACCTCTGGGTTTGAGGACAAGGTGCAGTAACTTTGGCTCTAAATGATTTCACTCTTCTTATTAAGATCTAGTTTATCCCACTGAGAATTAGAGCATTCTGGATCTTGTAGCCTAAACTGGAAAAGAGCCTTTTCCTTGAGTGAAATTCAACACTGAATAAATTTATACCAAATTTACAGTTAATCTGTACTCAGTGATTAAATATAAATGAAAAAAGTGTTGTGTGCATTTTCTGCTGTAACTGATGACTGTAACAGGTCATAACGTGTCTCTGTAAAACTCCTCCTATTAAGGAAGTGTGGAGTCTGAGACGACTGCAGTCCTTCATAAACAGCCTCAGTGTTCTGCTCTGGTGAGATTAGGTTTGTTTTCAGTTTATGGAGAAATCTGAGTCTCATTTTCAACACTGTGGAAAGAAGTGACTAAATACTGGACAAAAGTCATGTGTTGACTGCAGCTTGCTAAACAATCCTGAAATCAGTGTGTGTATACATCTTTTCAAAGTTAGAGTGAAACTCGAAGTGAGTGTTCAGACCGGAGAGAACAACAGCAGAAGTAAAATAAATGGCTTCTAAAGTCGGCTCTAGTACATCCACCCACAAATCTGGCCTTGAAGAACCTGTGTGAGACTTTCTTACAGGAGAGAAGTCAGTGCTCTTCATCAGGGTCTGAAACAGTCTGCAGTCTGCACAGTGAGAAACTCAAACTCTTCTGTATGGACGATCAACAGCCGGTGTGTGTGGTGTGTCAGACTTCAAGAAAGCACACCAACCACAAATTCTGCCCCATTGATGAGGCAGTAACAGACTGTAAGGTAAGAAATAAGTTTTTTGTTTTTTACCTCACAATATCTAGGTTATATAATATTAATATAATAATCAATATTACAGTTTCTTTTTGATTACTTTATTGATATAACTGCCAAAGTTGTGAGTCTGAAATTCCATCATACTATAATTTTTACCGTTTGAAGTGTCACCTGTTTTGAACATGAACAGAAATATAATATGTAAAGGTTTCTTTTGCACCTGGTGCATTTTAAAAGCTTCTCTGAGTGATTATAAAGGAGAATATACTGTAGCTAATACTGTCACAAACTCAAATTAAACAATGTAGAGTTAAATCCTCTTAATAAACAGTGATCTGAGTTAACGATGTGTACAATAAGAGCTGAAACACAGAGTCTCCATGCAGTGTGTTGATATGTTTCAGGAGGAGCTCAAAACTGCACTGAAGCCCCCTACAGGAGAAACTGAAGATCTTTAAAGACTGTAAACTGAACTGGAGTCAGACTGCAGAACATATAAAGGTTACAATCAATAACATGGTTTTGATAGAATTATATTCTCCATCATTGTAAAATCTGTTATATTTCATTTGATTTCCTCTTCACTGCAGATTCAGGCCCAACACACAGAGCGTCTGATTAAGGAGCAGTTTGAGAAGCTTCACCAGTTTCTACGAGATGAAGAGGCAGTCAGGATTGCTGCACTGAGAGAGGAAGAGGAGCAGAAGAGTCAGATGATGAAGGAGAAGATTGAGAAGCTAAACAGAGAAATATCATCTCTTTCAGACACAATCAGAGCAATAGAAGAGGAGATGAGAGCTGAAGATGTCCTGTTCTTACAAGTGAGGATCATTTAGTCAGTATTTATACTGTGAGAAAGTAAAACTTCTTTCCATCATCAGAAACGTCACATTTCAGTGGTGTAGAAATGTAAATCATATCCACTGATATTTACTTTGTTGTTTTCCAGAACTACAAGGCCACAGTGAAGAGGTGAGTGATGTGGTTCCTGTCTCTCTGGTTCTCTGTGTTTCTGAATCCAAAGCCACAGCAACACTGACTCCTGAATGTTTTTGCAGAGCTCAGTGTACACTGCAGCATCCAGAGGAGCTTTCAGGAGCACTGATCCATGTGGCAAAACATCTGACCAACCTGAAGTTCAGAGTCTGGGAGAAGATGCAGGACACTGTCCAATACAGTAAGAGTCTTTCTTTCTTTCTTTCTTTCTTTCTTTCTTTCTTTCTTTCTTTCTTTCTTTCTTTCATTCATTCATTCATTCATTCATTCATTCATTCATTCATTCATTCATTCATTCATTCATTCATTCATTCATTCATTCATTCATTCATTCATTCATTCATTCATTCATCTTATCTTATCTTGAAATGTATTAACCATTTATTTGTTTTTTAGTTCTTTTTTCACACTGTTTTTCTGCTTTTGTTGAGAAACTAAAGTGATTCTAGTGCTATTATTATTATTATTATTATTATTATTATTATTATTATTATTATTATTATTATTATTATTATGTTCATTGTGATGTGAGGGATCTTTCATTATGAAAGGCTTCTACTGCTGTCAGACTGTTCATTGTTTGAAGAGCGAGCAGAGGGACTGAGTGAAAACATGAAGAGTTTTAGCTGGTTACAAAAGTTTTAGAATTATCATAGAATTAGAATTGTTATAAAGATTGGTTACATCTCTAATTTAAACACTCTGAAAACTGAATGAGGAAAGTTGTTAATTTTATAATTACAGTTATCATTTCTTGGTTTCTGCAAATGTTAACTGATTCTATGTGAATGTAATGTTGAAGTTAGCTTAGCTCCATTGTGTGTGTGTGTGTGTGTGTGTGTGTGTGTGTGTGTGTGTGTGTGTGTGTGTGTGTGTGTATTTTCAGCACCTGTAACTCTGGACCCCAACACTGTTCATCCTGTACTCATTGTATCTGATGATCTGACCAGTGTGAGACTCAGTGATGAGAAACAGAAACTTCCTGATAATCCAGAGAGATTTGATAAATATTGGTGTATCCTGGGCTCTGAGGGCTTTAACTCAGGGACACACTGCTGGGATGTTGAAGTTGGTGACTGTGCACTGTGGACTGTGGGTGTGATGACAGAATCTGCTCAGAGGAAGGGGGAGATATCCTCCAGAAGTGGAATCTGGCGTGTGTGGTATTATGATGGTAAATATAAAGCACGTTCTACACCACAGAAATCCTCTCTCCTCTCAGTAGAACAGAAACTCCAGAGGATCAGAGTGAAACTGGACTGGGACAGAGGAAAGCTGTCATTCTCTGACCCTCTCACTAGCACACACATACACACTTTCACACACACATTTACTGAAAAATTAATGTCATATATAAGTGTTGCATCTAAAGAATCTCTTCTAAAGATCCTGCCACTTCAGTGCTCTGTAAGAGTGAATCAGATCAGTTAGAGCTGATATTGATTTTATTCTAGTTCATTCATGAAATATTGCACATTAAAAGATCCATATTCTTTGTGAAAATTTGTTTTTACAGAAGCACTGAACAGTTCATTGTGAAAAGTTTATTAAAGAGTTATGAGGTTATTTCAGTTCACCTTGTCAATTAAATCAAAATAATGTGAAAACTGGAAATATTGATAAAATAACTTATACTGATAGATATTTTACATATCAAGTTATGAAATTAAATGAAACTTGATTTTGAGTTAAAATAATGATCTATACTTTTGAAATAAAGAGTTAAATAAAAAATAATATGACATTAAGTTTAAATAACTACATAGCACTTTTTTCTCTTCGCAGCTTTCAGTTAAAGGGCTTCAACAAACATAAACCACAGGCGGAAATTAAATCATAAAAGTCTGTTTAAATGTAGAAGTTGTTATAGATGAAATAGATGATTTAATTTTATTGATGTATTTTAAGGGGGCACAGTGGCTTAGTGGTTAGCACGTTTGCCTCACACCTCCAGGGTTGGGGGTTCAATTCCCACCTCCGCCGTGTGTGTGTGGAGTTTGCATGTTCTCCCTGTGCCAGGTTTCCTCTGGGTACTCCGGTTTCCTCCCACAGTCCAAAGACATGCATTGTAGGTTGATTGGCATCTCTAAATTGTCCGTATTGTGTGATTGCGTGAGTGAATGAGGGTGTGTGTGTGTGTGGGGGCGCCCTGCGATGGGTTGGCACTCTGTCCAGGGTGTATCCTGCCTTGATGCCCAATGACGCCTGAGATAGGCACAGGCTCCCCGTGACCCGAGAATAGATCAGATAAGTGGTAGACAATGAATGAATGAATGATGTATTTTAAATCATTTGAAATAAAGTGAGACTTTGAAAGCTCATGTCTTTACTGCATTTGTACTTGTTAGCACTATGTTGTTAAACTTGAGTGAAATTTATTTTTTAGCTGGTTGTGTTTGTTGTGTGAAACTGTGCAGTGGAGGAGAATTTAAGCTCTCAGTTTCACTCAACCTGCACTTTGTGGTTTTGCAAACATCAGATGGTGTCACGTTTCGGAAGTTGCATTGAAGTCAAATCCATGCACAGGATTAAATTAAGTCAAGATTAAAGCTTTTTATTGTCATTCTTCCTATATATGCGAGACAAGTATAGATGAAAAAAACATTTCTCCAGGACCCTGGTGCTACATAGACAACATACAACACATAGTTACATTTAATTTCATAACTTGATATGTAAAATATCTATCAGTATAAGTAGATAGGCACAGGCTCCCCGTGACCCGAGAATAGATCAGATAAGTGGTAGACAATGAATGAATGAATGAATGAATGAATGATGTATTTTAAATCATTTGAAATAAAGTGAGACTTTGAAAGCTCATGTCTTTACTGCATTTGTACTTGTTAGCACTATGTTGTTAAACTTGAGTGAAATTTTTTTTTAGCTGGTTGTGTTTGTTGTGTGAAACTGTGCAGTGGAGGAGAATTTAAGCTCTCAGTTTCACTCAACCTGCACTTTGTGGTTTTGCAAACATCAGATGGTGTCACGTTTCGGAAGTTGCATTGAAGTCAAATCCATGCACAGGATTAAATTAAGTCAAGATAAGAAGCTTTTTATTGTCATTTCTTCCATATATAGCTGACGCAGTACATAGTGAAATGAAAAAAACATTTCTCCAGGACCCTGGTGCTACATAGACAACATACAACACATAGTTACAAACAGAACAATGACACAGAGCTAGGGACAGAAACTTTCTCCTAGCTACATGAAGTACAACGTGTGCAACCAGTGCAAAAACAGGAAGAACAAAAACACCACAAGACAGGACACATAGCACAGAAAAAAAACCCTGCAAAACAATGAAACAAAATGAAATGTGATGTGCACAATTGAGAAACAGTAAAAACCAGGTGTCTCATTACATATATGTTTGTAAACATATTCATAGCAGCATGATGATGTGGACTGTGCAAAAAATGCAGTAGCAGCAGTTGAAGTAGTGCAAATATAATTAAACATTATAGCAGAGGTTGAAACATTATAACGGCAGTAGTGCAAACAAGTAGTAAACAATTATTTTGAGTCTGTTCACACAGGTGTGTGTGTGTGTGTGTGTGTGTGTGTGTGTGAGAGAGAGAGAGAGAGAGAGAGAGAGAGAGAGAGAGTTGGTATAGTTCAGTTCTGGGTATTGAGGAGCCTGATGGCTTGGGGGAAGAAACTGTTATACAGTCTTGATGTGAGGGCCTGAATGCTTCAGTACCTCTTTCCAGATAGCAGGAAAAGTGTGTGTGAGGGGTGTGTGGCTTTGGCTTTGCAGATGCAGCGTGTGGTGTACATGTCCGTGATAGAGGGGCTGTCCTCACTATCCACTGCAGGGTCTTGCGATCCGAGACGGTGCAATTCC
This sequence comes from Hemibagrus guttatus, assembly GCA_033459395.1. Lineage (NCBI taxonomy): Eukaryota > Metazoa > Chordata > Actinopteri > Siluriformes > Bagridae > Hemibagrus > Hemibagrus guttatus. The sequence continues at coordinate 2,385,804 of JAUCMX010000006.1, read as the reverse complement.
TAAACCAGGCAGTGATGCAACTGCTCAGAACGCTCTCGATGGTCCCTCTGTAGAACACGGTCAGGATGGGGGGAGGTAGATGGGATTTCCTCAGCCTCCGCAGAATGTAGAGATGCTGCTGGGCTGTCTTGCTGATGGAGTTGCTGTCGAATGACCAGGTGAAGTTCTCCGCTAGATGTACACCAAGGAATTTGGGGCTCTTGACGATCTCCACAGAGGATCCGTCAATGAACAGCAGAGAATGGTCACTCTCTGCTCTCCTAGTCAACAATCTCTTTAGTCTTGTTGACATTCAGAGACAGGTTGTTGGCTTTAAACCAGGCTGTTAGCTGTTGCACCTCCTCTCTGTATGCTGACTCTTCGTTCTTGCAGATGAGACCCACCACGGTTGTGTCATCGGAGAACTTGATAATGTGAGTCAGCGGAGTGAACAGCAGTGGGCTGAGCACACAGCCCTGAGGGGCCCCAGTGCTCAGTGTGGTGGTGCTGGAGATGCTGCTCCTGATCTGGACTGACTGAGGTCTCCCACTCAGGAAGTCCATGATCTACAGTGGGGCAAAAAAGTATTTAGTCAGCCACCAATTGTGCAAGTTCTCCCACTTAAAAAGATGAGAGAGGCCTGTAATTTTCATCATAGGTACATTTCAACTATGAGAGACAGAATGAGAAAAAAAAATCCAGAAAATCACATTGTCTGATTTTTAAAGAATTTATTTGCAAATTATGGTGGAAAATAAGTATTTGGTCACCTACAAAAAAGCAAGATTTCTGGCTCTCACAGACCTGTAACTTCTTCTTTAAGAGGCTCCTCTGTCCTCCACTCGTTACCTGTATTAATGGCACCTGTTTGAACTCATTATCAGTATAAAAGACACCTGTTTACAACCTCAAACAGTCAGACTCCAAACTCCACTATGGCCAAGACCAAAGAGCTGTCAAAGGACACCAGAAACAAAATTGTAGACCTACACCAGCCTGGAAAGACTGAATCTGCAATAGGTAAGCAGCTTGGTGTGAAGAAATCAACTGTGGGAGCAATTATTAGAAAATGGAAGACATACAAGACCACTGATAATCTTCCTCGATCTGGGGCTCCACGCAAGAGCTCACCCCATGGGGTCAAAATGATCACAAGAACGGTGAGCAAAAATCCCAGAACCACATGGGGGGACCTAGTGAATGACCTGCAGAGAGCTGGGACCAAAGTAACAAAGGCTACCATCAGTAACACACTACGCCGGCAGAGACTCAAATCCTGCAGTGCCAGACGTGTCCCCCTGCTTAAGCCAGTACATGTCCGGGCCCGTCTGAAGTTTGCTAGAGAGCATTTGGATGATCCAGAGGAGGATTGGGAGAATGTCATATGGTCAGATGAAACCAAAATAGAACTTTTTGGTAAAAACTCAACTTGTCGTGTTTGGAGGAGAAAAAATGCTGAGTTGCATCCAAAGAACACCATACCTACTGTGAAGCATGGGGGTGGAAACATCATGCTTTGGGGCTGTTTTTCTGCAAAGGGACCAGGACGACTGATCCTTGTAAAGGAAAGAATGAATGGGGCCATATATCGTGAGATTTTGAGTAAAAACCTCCTTCCATCAGCAAGGGCATTGAAGATGAAACATGGCTGGGTCTTTCAGCATGACAATGATCCCAAACACACTGCCCGGGCAACGAAGGAGTGGCTTTGTAAGAAGCATTTCAAGGTCCTGGAGTGGCCTAGCCAGTCTCCAGATCTCAACCCCATAGAAAATCTTTGGATGGAGTTGAAAATCCGTGTTGCCCAGTGACAGCCCCAAAACATCACTGCTCTAGAGGAGATCTGCATGGAGGAATGGGCCAAACTACCAGCAACAGTGTGTGAAAACCTTGTGGCGACTTACAAAAAACGTTTGACCTCTGTCATTGCCAACAAAGGGTCTATAACAAAGTATTGAGATGAACTTTTGTTATTGACCAAATACTTATTTTCCACCATAACTTGCAAATAAATTCTTTAAAAATTAGACAATGTGATTTTCTGGATTTTTTTTTTCTCATTCTGTCTCTCATAGTTGAAGTGTACCTATGATGAAAATTACAGACCTCTCTCATCTTTTTAAGTGGGAGAACTTGCACAATTAGTGGCTGACTAAATACTTTTTTGCCCCACTGTAGTTGCAGAGGGAGGTGTTCAGGCCCAGCAGGCTCAGTTCCTCAATCAGGTGCTGAGGGATGATTGTGTTGAATGCTGAACTGAAGTCAATGAACAGCATTCGTACATGCTGGGTCTTGATGTGCCTCATGACAAGCCTCTCAAAACATTTCATCACGATGGGTGTGAGTGTGACGGGACAATAGTCATTGAGGCAGGAAACCATAGACTTCTTCAGCATGGGGACATGGTCCTTGTCTTGAGGCATGTAGGAACAATGGCACTGCTCAGGGAAATGTTGAAAATGTCAGTGTCATCTACTGGCTGTTCTGCACATTCCCTGAGCACTCTGCCAGCAATGTTGTCTAGACCTCCGTGGGTTAACTCTGCATAGAGTTCTCTTTGTGTCAGCCGTGGATAGACAGAGCACCTGGTCATTAGGAGGAGGGATGGTCTTCCTCGCCGCTACACTGTTCTGTGCTTCGAACCAAGCATAGAAGTCATTCAGCGTGTCTGGGAGGGAGGCATCACTATCTCAGGCAGGTGATTTGGTCTTGTAGTTCATGATCGCCTGTATGCCCTGCCACATGTGCCGGGAGTCTCCACTGTCCTGAAAGTGGCTGTAGATTCTCTGGGCATGTGCACGCTTTGCCTCTGTGATGGCTCGGGACAGTTTGGCCCTTGCTGTTTTTAGGGCCATCTTGTCCCCAGCTCTAAAGGTGGAGTCTCTCAACTTAAGGAGAGCACGAAATTTTGCAGTCATCCAGAGCTTCTAGTTGGAGCGTGTGGTGATGGTCTTTGGTTGCAGCCTCCCTGAACATGTTCCAGTCAGTGCACTAAAAACAGTCCTGAAGAGCAGAGATGGCTCCTGCTGGCCAGGTTTAGAGTGTCTGATGAGTGGTCTGTATGCTGGAATTAGCATAACAGAGTGTGGTCTGAGTAGCCGAGGTGGGGGTGGGGCTGTCGGCACGAAACAAGGTAAGCCTGAGTAGCTAAATGGCGGCATCTGGAACTCTGTCGCTGAGCCATGACTCAGTGAAAACAAAAAAGCAGCAGTTTCTGAATTCTCACTGTGTCGTTTGCTGGAGTTGGATGTACACCAGTTTATTGTCCAGTGAGCAAACTACACTGACTTAATAGCTCCTCATGGGCCCTTGTTTGCTGTTCTAGAAATGACATTATTTAGTTACATTTACATCATCATCATCATTGTCTTCCGCTTGTCCAGAGCCAGGTCGCGGGGGCAGCAGTCTAAGCAGGGATGCCCAGACTTCCCTCTCCCTAGACACTTCCTCCAGCTCTTCCGGAGGGATCCCAAGGTGTTCCCAGGTCAGCCGAGAGACATAGTCTCTCCAGCGTGTCCTGGGTCTTCCCCAGGGTCTCTTCGTGGTGGGGCATGCCCGGAACACCACCCCAGGGAGACGTCCAGGAGGCATCCAAAACAGATGCCCGAGCCACCTCAACTGTCCCCTTTCGAAGTGGAGGAGCAGCAGCTCTACTCTAAGCTCCTTCCGGGTGACAGAGCTCTCTAAGAGAGCGCCCCACCACCCTACGGAGGAAGCTCATTTCGGCCGTTTGTATCCGGGATCTTATCCTTTCGTTCATGACCCAGAGCTCATGACCATAGGTGAGAGTAGGAACGTAGATTGACTGGTAAATCGAGAGCTTCACCCCTCAGCTCCTTCTTCACCAGAACAGACTGGTACATAGACCACATTACTGCTGCCGCTGCACCGATCCATCTGTCAATCTCACGATCCATCCTTCCCTCACTCGTAAACAAGACCCCAAGATACTTAAACTCCTCCACTTGAGGAAGGAACTCCCCTCCAACCTGGAGGGTGAAAGCCACCTTTTTCCAGTCGAGAACCATGGCTTCAGATTTGGAGGTGCTGATCCTCATCCCAGCCACTTCACACTCAGCTGGAAAATGCCCCAGTGCACGCTGTAAGTCCTGGCTTGAAGGGGCCAACAGGACAACATCATCTGCAAAAAGCAACAATGAAATCCTGTGGTCCCCAAACTGGACTCCCTCCAGCCCCTGGCTGCACCTAGAAATTCTGTCCATAAAAACAACGAACAGAACCTGTGACAAAGGACAGTCCTGCTGGAGTCCAACATGCACTGGGAACAGATCTGACTTACAGCTGGCAATGTAAACCAAGCTTGTGCTCTGGTCATACAAAGACCGAACAGCCCTTAACAGAGGGCCATGGACTCCATACTCCCAAAGCACCTCCCACATAAAGCCACGAGAGACACAGTCAAATGCCTTCTCCAAGTCCACAAAACACATGTGGACTGGTTGTGCAAACTCCCACAAACCCTCGAGCACCCTGTGGAGGATATAAAGCTGGTCCAGTTTTGCACAATTAGGACAAAAACCACATTGTTCCTCCTGTATCCGAGGTTCGACTAATGGTCGGACTCTCCTCTCCTAGACTTTCCCTGGGAGGCTGAGGAGTGTGATCCCCCTATAGTTGGAACACACCCTCCAGTCCCCCTTCTTAAAAAGGGGGACCAACACCCCAGTCGCCCAGTCCAGAGGCACTGTCCCTGACCGCCACACTATGTTGCAGAGACATGTCAGCCAAGACAGCCCCACAACATTCAGAGACTTAAGGTACTCAGGGTGAATCTCACTTACCCCCGGTGCCTTGCTACTGAGGAGCTGCTGAACTACCTCAGTGACCTCAGCTTGGGTGATGAATGAATATACCTCTGAGTCCTCAGCCTCTGGTTCCTCTACGGAAGGCGTGTCAGTGGGATTGAGGAGATCCTCAAAGTTTTCCTTCCACCGTCCGACAATATCCCTAGTTGAGGCCAGCAACTCTTCGCCTCCACTGTAAACAGTGTTGGTAGAGAGCTACTTACCCTTTCTGAGGCGCCGAATGGTCTGCCAGAATTTCCCCGAGGCCATCTGATAGTCCTTCTCCATGGCCTCACCGAACTCCTCCCAGACCCAAGTTTTTGCTTCCAAGACTACCCAGGATGCAGCTTGCTTGGCCTGCACTTCAGCAGCCTCCGGGTCCCCTGAGCCAACCAGGCTCTATAGGACTCCTTCTTCAGTTTGACAGCATCCCTTACTTCCAGTGTCCACCACTGTGTTTGGTGATTGCCGACGCAACCAGCACCAGAGACCTTACGTCCACAGCTCCGGATGCCTGCATCAACAATGGAGGAGGAGAACATGGTCCACTCAGACTCAATGTCCCCAACCACCCTTCGGGATCTGGTTGAAGCTCTCCCAGAGGTGGGAGTTGAAGACCCCCCTAACAGAGGGATCAGCAAGACATTCCCAACAGACCCTCACAATACGTTTGGTTCTGCCAAGTCTGTCTGGCATCCTCCTCCGTAAGCGGATCCAACTCACCACCAGTGAGTGGTGATCGGTTGACAGCTCCGCCCCTCTCTTCACCTGAGTGTCCAAGATATGCAGCTGAAGGTCAGATGACACGACCACAAGTATGACGTGTACTGATGGGCACCCTTATGCTTGAACATGGTGTTCATAATGGACAAACTGTGACTAGCACAGAAGTCCAACAACAGAACACCACTCGAGTTCAGATCAGGGGGGCCGTTCCTCCCAATCACGCCCCTCCAGGTATCACTGCCGTTGCCCACATGGGCATTGAAGTTCCCCAGTAAAACTATGGAGTCCCCAGTTGGAGCACCTTCCAGCACCCCTCACAGGGTCTCCAAGAAGGTTGGGTACTCCACACTGCTGTTTGGCCCATAAGCCGAAACAACAGTGAGACATCTATCCCCGGCCCGAAGGCGCAGGGAAACAACCCTCTCGTTTACTGGAGAAAACTCCAACACATGGCGGCTGAGCTGAGGGGCTATAAGCAAACCCACCCCAGCCTGATGCCTCTCACCATGGGGCACTCCAGAGTAGAAGAGGGTCCAACCTCTCTTAAGGAATTGGGTTCCAGAGCCCAGGCTGTGCGTGGAGGCAAGCCCAACTATCTCTAGCCAGTACCGCTCAACCTCCCTCACCAGCTCAGGCTCCTTCCCCCTCAGTGAGGTGACATTCCATGTCACAAAATCCAGATTCTTTGTCCAGGGTTTGGGTCATCGGGGCCCCTCCCCTATGACTGCTACCCAAAGCACACTGCACCAGACCCTTATGCTCCTTCCTGCGGGTGGTGAGTTTTTAGGAAGGTGGGCCTATTTCCTTCAGGCTGTGCCCGGCTGAGTCCCGCAGGCAAAGACTTGGCCACACCCTGCTTGAAAGGTGGTTCTTTCTTTTAAAGGGTTTTTTTGGGAACCGCTCTTAGTCTGACCTGTCACCTAGAACCTGTTTGCCTTGGGAGACCCTAGCAGGAGCACTAGGCCCCTGACAACCTGGCTCCTAGGTTCAATCGGGTGCTCAAACCCCTCCAAGACAGTAAGGTGGCGGTTCAAGGAGGGGTAGTTACATTTACATTATTTATTATTTGGTGTCACCCAAATGAGTTGTAGAAACAGGTCAAGGATGATCAGTGGAAACAAGATGCACCTGAGCTCAATTTTTGAGTGTAATGGCAAAGGCTGTTAATACTTATGTACATGTGATTTTTTTTTCTTTTTTTCTTTTTAATAAATTTGCAAAGATTTCAAACAAGCATATTTTATGTTGTCATTATGAGGTTTTGTTTGTAGAACTTTGAGACAAATAATGAATCTAATCCATTTTGGAATAAGGCTGTAATATAAACTGTGGAAAAAGTGAAGCGCTGTGAATACTTTCCGGATGCAAATTTCACAAACGACTGCTCAAGGCTTGCTCAGTGGCAAAAGAGGCATTGATGAACGCACAATTAACAATGAAGAGTCATTTTGATCATAAATCTGTTTTGCATGATTTTAGAGAAGGTGATCAAGTGCTGGCTTTATTGCCAGTTGTCAGTTCTGCTCTTTCTGCAACTGTATAAAGTTCTGAAAAAATTGAGTGATACAGATTATGTGATTTGCACTCCTGACCACCGAAAGAAATCTCATGTATGTCATGTAAATATGCTGAAGGTGTATCATGCTCGAGAACAGTCATCGAGAGATGTTGCAAAGGTAAAGTAGTCTGAAGTCACTAGTGTACCTGTTGCTGCATTGGTTTGTGACGTTACTCCTGATAGTGAAGATGATGAAGCAATCATTAGACACACATACCAACAATGCGCTATGTTTAAGAACTCTGAGATTTTAGCTGACTTAAATTCTCCCCTGTCTCATCTGTCTGATCCTCAGTGGTGTGATATTAAAGAGTTGATTAGTACCTTCTCTTCACTTTTCATAATGTTCCTTCTCGTACCACTGTACTTCAACATGACATTGATGTTGGTAATGCTGTCCCGGTGAAATAGCATGCTTACAGAGTTAATGTTCAGAAATGCTCTGTGATGAAAACTGAAGTGGAGCATTTGTTTGAAAATGGTTTGGCAAAGCCGAGTTGTAGCCCATGGTGTTCTCCATGTTTAGTAGTAACTAAGAGTGATGGATCTGCTAGATTCTGTACAGATTACTGAAAGGTATATGCAATGATGGTCCCCGACTGCTTACCATTACCATGCATGGAAGATTGCATGGATACTCTTGGTTCTGCAAAAAACTCTGTGGTGAACTCTTGGTTAGTTTGTCATTAAACTGGATTTGCTAAAAGGTTACTAGCAAGTGTTTTAACAGCTTGCACATCAGACATTTCTGTGTTTATCACTACAGATGACTGATTGATTGCAAGATGGTGGAATTGATTCCAAGATGGCGCTGGTGAGGTTGGCTGCCATCGCAACTGCTCCGACCATGCTTTGTTTGTTTTTATTTATTTTTTGCACTTCGGACCACTTTAAACAATATCTACCTACACAATGGACATTATTAGATATGACAAAGCCACTCTTATTTCTATTGGTCTACAATCTACTCATCTTCCATAACAATGGAGTTGGGAAAGACAAGAGGAGGTGGAGTGTGTCTGATGGTAAACAGCTGGTGCAATAGCATGAGAATTTCACCTCTTTCACGCTCCTGCTCACCCAACCTGGAGCTTCTGACCATCAAATTTTTCCCTTTCTACCTTCCTCTGGAATTTAGTTCAGTCATAGTCAGCACCATTTATATTACACCTCAGGCAGACACTGCTCTATGGGAGCTGCATGAAGCTCTCATGCTTCACCAGACACAACACTGTGACTCTGTGTTCATTGTGGTGGGGGACTTCAACAGTGCTAACCTCAAATGTGCAGCTCCAAACTTTCATCAACACATCACCTGCCCCACCACGGTTGGAAGAACACTGGGCCACTGCTACACACAGTTCATGGACTGCTACAAAGCACAGTCACATCCACCATTTGGGAAATTGCCATACCACACTGCCATTTTCCTCATGCCTAGATATAAACAAAGGGTAAAGCAGGAAGATCCGGTTCAGCGGGAGGTCACATGCTGGATGGACCAATCAGTGCCCACTCTACAAGACACTTTTGATGACGCAGATTTAAACGCAGCTCTGATGACGTCAGTGTGTTTATGGAAGCAGTTGTGGGACTTATCGGGAAACTAGCGGATGACAAAGTTCACAAAACTATCATCAGGACATTTCCCAATCAGAAGTCGTAGGTGGATAAAACCATCCGCGATGCTCTGAGATCCTGCTCCGCCGCGTACAACTCGAGGCTTGCCAGTGGAAACATGGATGAGTATAAGACTGCATCCTACAGCGTGTGCAGAGTGGTGAAGGAGGCGAAGCGGTGCTACGGAAATAAACAATTTCATCAAAGTAGCTCTAGGAGACTGTGTCAGTGACTAAGAACTATAACGGACTACAGAACCCCAACTTCCAGAACGGTGAATGCAGACACTTATCTGGCAGGTGAGCTAAACACCTTTTACGCTCGCTTCAAGGCTGCAGCTCACAGCGCTAATGCTGAGCAGTGCTAACATCATAATAGGCAGAATGCACACGGAGAATGCCGGAGAGGAAAATGCATTCATCATCTTGGAGCATGACGTGAGAAAGGCATTCAGGAGAGTGAATAGCAGGAAGGCAGCAGGACCAGACAGCATAACAGGTCGGGTCCTGAAGGCCTGTGCCCACCAGCTTGCACCTGTGTTCACTGAAATATTCAACCTCTCCCTGGAACAATCTATGATCCTTACATGCTTCAAACAGTCCACCATTGTTCCTGTCCCCAAGAAACCCCAGCCCGCCTGCCTCAATGACTACCACTCAGTAGCCCTGACCTCTGTCGTGATGAAATGCTTCGAAAGACTTGTCAGAAATTTCATCACTTCTTCATTACCTGATACCCTGGACCCACTACAATTTGCATACCGTCCCAACCACTCTACTGAGGACGCCATTGCACACCTCCATCACACAGCCCTGAGCCACCTGGACAGCAGAAAGGGGAATTATGTTAAAATGCTATTTGTTGACTACAGTTCAGCGTTTAACACCATAATTCCCTCCATACTCACCACTAAGTTGGAGATCCTGGGCCTGTCCCTGTGTCGATGGATCTCCAACTTACTGACGGACAGACCACAGGCAGTATGTGTGGGCAAACATGTCTCACCCTCACTCACTCACTGTGTGGCCACTTCAAGCTCCACCAACATCATCGAATTTGCGGACGACACTGCTGTGGTGGGCCTGATCTCCAACAATGACAAGACGGCCTATCTAGAGGAGATCAAAAACCTGGAGACATGGTGCCAGGACAACAATCTCCTCCTGAACATCAGCAAGACTGAGCTGATAGTGGACTTCAGTACAAAGCAGGAGAGGAATTACCATCTCCCCAGTGGAGAGAGTGGACAGTTTCTGGTACCTAGGTGTGTACATCAAGCAGGTCCTGTCATGTCAACACCCTGGTGAAGAAAGCCCGGCAGCGTCTTTACCATCTCAGACGCCTAAAGGACTTTAAAGTGCCCTCAAAGGTGCTAAAGACATTCTACACCTGCACCATCGAAAGCATCCTGACGGGAAGCATCACAGCCTGGTTTGGGAACAGCACCAAGCAGGACAGGCAAGCTCTCCAGAGGGTGGTGCGATCAGCTGAATGTACCATCCGCACCATGGTCCCTGACCTGGAGACTATATAAAGTAAGCAGTGCTGGACTAAAGCCAGAAAAATAATGAAAATAATGAAGGCTATCCAAACAATAGACTCTTCTCTCTGTTGCGGTCAGGGAAACATTTCTTCCTTGAAGGCAAACACAGAGAGAATGAGGAGGAGCCTCTTCTCGCAGGCCATTCAGGCCCTCAACCAGAACAGCTAGAACCTGGACTTTTCTCTGGACTTCCATAAAATAGAATACTACCTCAGCAGACTGTTGCACACAATAACTGCACAGTTTGTTCTCACTAACCATAACCATTTATATGTACTCTGTTTTTGCACCGTCACTTTACTTTACTTTACTGTTGTCACTTTACTGGAATTGTCACTCTACTCCCTGACATTCATGCTATACCCAGGTATATATGTCTACATTTTACATTTAAAAATATATATATATATATATATATATATATATATATATATATATATATATATATATATATATATATATGCGCATACTTTATATACTATTGGATTTTCATATTTTATGATATTTCTTTCTTTCAATATTTTTATATTTTTTATATTTTATTATTTTGGTAGTTTTTTATATTTCTATCTTCTTAAATTTCTATTTTATTTATATCCTTTTTTCATGTTCCTCTCTTCTAACAAGGTCAGTCGAAAAAAGCATTTCACTACATGTCGTACTGTGTGATTTTGTATGTGACAAATAAAATTTGAACTTGAATTTGAAAAATATTCAAACTGACAAATTTACAACATAATATCATATAATATCATAGTTTATTTTGCATGGTTTTTTTTCTTATTAAATGAGATAAAATTGTTAGAGGGTGATTAAGATGTCATATGATCATGTTAGAACATAGCCCTCACATGTCCAGGTCCCAGCTAGGGGGGTCCAGAGTACACTGTATGGTGGAGTGATGCATAGAAGAGCAGAGACATGATGGATAGAGTATTGTTCTGTTGGTTTTCTCAGTAAAGCTATTAAGATAATTATTGCCTCTGTGTAATTTTCTACAAGACATAACTAAAATCTTCTACAATGTCAGAAGTGGGATAACCAGAAAAGAGTGAAGCTGAAATTTAAACCACCATAAAGTTTTAACTGACCGTCCAACAGAATGGCCAACTTAGAGGCAACTAAGAGATTTGAATGCTACAGGACTGCTACAAAACTGAGTAAAGTAGATAAAGAGGTACAGATTAGCATGCTAATATATGCTATGGGCATCAATGCTGAGGACATTTTCTAATCATGAGGAGCTTTCTAGGAGAATGCAGCTTATGACAACACTTACATTAAAAATGACAGTGCAAATGACACAGCAGGCTGAGGATGTTGCACAACAGATTAGCCAGCAGGACGGTCAGTCAGTCGGCAGTGTGCAGGAGGTAGCCTCCAAGCAGTTTTCAAAGGTGACAAACAGTCCCTGGATGAGAGAGAAACACAAGTGGTGAGGACAGAATAGAGGACAGAGAGTGTGGCCGGTGTGGTAAAACAGGACATAGAAACATCATAAAATGTCCAGCATTGCGTAACGAGTGCAGAAAGCGCAAAAGAAAAGGGCAGTGGGTGAGTGAACATGGGAGCACTAGCAAAAAAGAGCATTCAGAAAAATTAAGGATGTAGTCACTAAAACTCTAGTCCTGGCACATTACACTTTCACATTGGTTTTCAGCAAAAAGGAGGCAGGGAAAAGGAGAAATCTCAGACATCTTCACTGAAGGAGTTCTGAAAATGACTTTAAAGACAGTGGCAAGTCCAGATCAATCATCACTGAAAGCTCAGCCTCGTATGGATTCTGATTTACCTGTAGAACTGTTGCAATAAAATCTAATATCACTAAATCAGAATCAGAATCAGAAAGAGCTTTATTGCCAAGTATGTTTGCACATACAAGGAATTTGTTTTAGTCTCACAAGCTCCAGTGCACAGAGACAACTACAACAATACAAATAACAACAACAAAAAATAGAATGAGAAATAAAAATACACATATTTAAATTGGAAAATAAAGTAACCTGTATGTACAGAATAGAATAGAATGAGTTGAGATGTAGGGATGTGGGGGTGGTAACAAATAAATATGAGGTTATTGCATTTTTTATGTTTATTTTTTTTATTACCCAATGTTGGGAACATTCAACTGTTCAAAAGGTAGATTGCTTGGGGGAAGAAACTGTTCTTGTGCCTGGCTGTCCTGGTAGTTGCTTCTCTGTAGCGTCGGCCAGATGGCAAAAGGTCAAAAAGGAGATGTCCTGGATGTGAGGGGTCCAGAGTGATTTTCAGAACCCTTTTCCTCACTCTGGATGTATACAGTTCTTGAAGGGTGGGCAGGGGAGCACCAATAATCCTTTCAGCAGTCCGAACCGTTCTCTGTAGACTTTTGATGTCTGATTTTGTAGCTGAGCCAAACCAAACAGTTATAGACGTGCACAGAACAGACTCAATGACGGCTGAGTAGAACTGTGTTAGCAGCTCCTTTGGCAGGTTGAACTTCCTCAGCTGCCGAAGGAAATACAATCTTTGTTGGGCCTTTTTGATAATGGCGTCTATGTGAGTGTCCCACTTCAGGTCCTGAGAGATGGTGGTGCCCAGGAACCTGAATGACTCCACTGTTGGTACAGTGCTGTTCATGATAGTGAGTGGGGGGAGTGCAGGGGTGTTCCTTCTGAAGTCCACTATCATCTCCACTGTTTTGAGCGTGTTGAGCTCCAGGTTGTTAAGACTACACCAGGCAGCCAGCTGCTCAATCTCTTGTCTGTAAGCAGACTCATCACCATCCTGGATGAGGCCGATGACTGTAGTGTCGTCCGCGAACTTCAGGAACTTGACAGATGGATCAGTAGAGGTACAGTCATTGGTGTAAAGGGAGAAGAGCAGTGGAGAGAGGACACAACCCTGGGGGGCGCCAGTGCTGGTGGTGCAGCTGTATGATGTGAATTTCCTTAGTTTCACTAGCTGATGCCTATCTGTCAGAAAGTTGGTGATCCACTGACAGATAGAGTTAGGGACAGAGAGCTGGTTTAGTTTGGTCTGGAGGAGTGTTGGGATGATGGTGTTGAAGGCCGAACTAAAGTCCACAAACAGGAGCCTCACATAAGTCCCTGATTTGTCCTGATGCTGTAGGATGAAGTGCAGTCCCATGTTGACTGCATCATCCATGGACCTGTTTCCTCGTTAAGCAAACTGCAGGGGGTCCAGTGATGTTCTTCAGATAAGCCAATACCAGTCTTTCAAACGACTTCATGACCACAGACATTAAAGCAACAGGTCTGTAGTCATTATGTCCTGTTATCTTGGGTTTCTTTGGGATGGGGATGATGGTGGAACGTTTGAAGCAGGCAGGGACTTCACACAGCTCCAGTGATCTATTGAAGACCTGTGAAAAGATGAAGGCCAGCTGGTCATCACAAGTTTTCAGACAGGCTGGTGTGACACCGTCTGGGCCTGGTGCTTTTCTTCTCAGGCAGATATTTCTTCTCAGGCAGATAATCAGGCAGATATATCAAGCCAACACACAAATGTGTTATGTGACCAGATTTGGTTATAATACAACAGAGTAATAAATATATTGACATTTGATGTGAAGAAGTAAGAAATTGTGACATGTTACAACAATAACAGTGTAATGGTATATTTAAAGCAAAAATAAACAAATGTTGATCAGTAAGATCTAGAGTTACATACACAGCAAGTGTTGTGTTGTAAGCTTACTAGAAAAGAAGGGTAATGTGAATGTTATTATGTTCATAAAGTAAACAGAAATATAACCTGAAATATTTGATTTAAAGAAGGAAGTGTCAGGGTATTGTGTATTATCTGGGGTGTGTTATACTATCCAGCCGCTAGGGGGACCCAGAGTACACTGTATGGTGGAGTGACGCATAGAAGAGTAAGTTTGTTTAAAGTGCTGGATAGAGTATTATTCCGTTGGTTTTCTTATTAAAGCTGTAAAGATGGTGATTGATAGGGGGAGCGCTCTAGTGACATTTGTTTTGGGGTCATTTTAGCTTGGGGTGGCTTGCGGACGTATGCCGAGTTCACACTGCATGATTTTCAAAGTGGTCGGATCACTGTTGTTTTCACACTGCACGACTATCTGGGGTAGCACTCAGTCGCTGCTGTGTTCACTTGCACGATGGATCAATGTGTAACAATAAGAAGAATCGCAGACAAATCACATGTAAGATCAGAGTTCTTGTGCGAGGCTGGAAATGGAACCCCGCAAAAAAAGTTGACGATCCAAAGGTCTGTGCAGGGAACAAGGATTATGCGTTCTGCATAATTGAACAAATGAATAATTTTGCAATGTGCTGCTGCTGATGCAGCTGGTCAAGCAAATGTTTCTGCTTTATTTCTGTTTTATGTAATTGTAAAGCTTATTTATTCTGATATAACTATATTTAAGATCTCTTTCTAATAAAAACCTGTAAACTATATTAAATTATAATATTGTGCTCCAACCAAAGTCATGCTTGCTGATATTGTGGCTTATAACTCCTTCCCGAACTTCCCTCTGCCCTGTATCTTGCTCTCTCATTGGCTGTAGTTCAGCGCCAATGTAATTTTCAGTCAAAACTCCTTTCACACTGCAGGATTTTGAGTTGCCAACAGGTCCAGATATTTAGCATGCCAAATATTTCATGGGCGAGGGCATGGTGGCTTGGTGGTTAGCACGTTTGTCTCACACCTCCAGGGTTAGGGGTTTGATTCCCACCTCTGCCATGTGTGTGTGGAGTTTGTATGTTCTCCCCGTGTTTCTTCCTCCAGTCCAAATCATGCATTGGCATCTCTAAATTGTCTGTAGTGTGTGTGCGTGTGTGTGTGTGTGTGCATCCTGCTATGGGTTGGCACTACATCCAGGGTGTATCCTGCCTCGATGCCCAATGACGCCTGAGATAGGCACAGGCTCCCCATGACCCGAGAATAGATTGGATAAGCGGTAGACAATGAATGGATGAATGAATGAATGAATGAATATTTCATGGGCATTGGCAATTCTCTCAGATCGCGGTGATAGGAGCGTCTTCTAATTCACACTGCGAGATTGTCACTTGCATGCACGAGCTCTGATTTGCCTCCGATTTAGGGCATTTGTCGGAAACTTTGCAAAACTTGTCGACGGCTGAAAATCAGGGCAAAAATCGTGCAGTGTGAACTCGGCATTACTCATGTATGGAAAAACCCGCAACTGTGTCAAATGAGGGAGTGAGGCGCGGGCGGAAGTGGCAATTTAAAAAAATAATAATAAAATACATATAATTTTAAGTTATATAATATATGTGACTGTGTTGATGGTGGTGTAATAATGAATGCTGCGAGCCAGATGGGTGGTCACTCAAGGCTTGTGATTTTTATTGTCTGTGACAAACAGGACCATTGGTTGGTTACAATAACAGCTCACGATGACACAACAGTCAGCAGTGAGGCTTAACAAGACTGCTGCTCATTAAATTTTTTCTCTGAATTACCGTGAACATATAATGGTCATAAATCGCAATAAAACAACATACAAGAGAAAATGAAATATGAAACTGTACATTTCATTAATCACATCAATGCAGAGAAACAATAACCTTAAGTGACTTATATTTTATATAGTTTATTTTAAAAGAAAGAAGAAACGCAAATCTAGCCATGGGGGTCACAGTCCAGTGACTTCTGTGCCGGTCCCAAGCCCGGATAAATAGAGAGGGTTGCATCAGGAAGGGCATCCGGCATAAAACATTGCCAAATTTAACCATGCGAGTCGTCAGTACGAATTTCATACCGGATCGGTCGAGGCCCAGGTTAACAACGACCGCCATCGGCGCCGTTGACCTACAGGGCGCCGGTGGAAATTGGGCTACTGTTGGTCGAAGAAGTAGAGGAGGGAGGAGACTGCACAGACAGAGAGAGAAGAGGAAAGGTAAGAGTGTAGGACTGAGAATAGGAACTCTGAATGTTGGTACTATGACAGGGAAAGGTAGAGAGCTGGCTGATATGATGGAGAGAAGGAAGGTGGATATACTGTGTGTACAGGAGACCAGGTGGAAGGGTAGCAAGGCTCATAGTATAGGAGCAGGATTCAAGCTGTTTTATTATGGTGTGGATAGTAAGAGAAATGGGGTACGGTGTGGTCCTGAAGGAGGAGTTTGTGAGGAATGTTCTGGAGGTGAAGAGAGTGTCAGACAGGGTGATGAGTCTGAAGTTAGAGATTGAAGGGGTGATGTTGAATGTTGTTAGTGGTTATGCCCCACAGGTAGGTTGTGAGTTAGAGGAGAAAGAGAGATTCTGGAGTGAATTAGATGAGGTGATGGAGAGTATTCCCACGGGTGAGAGAGTGGTGATAGGAGCGGATTTTAATGGACATGTTGGTGAGGGGAACACAGGTGATGAGGAGGTGATGGGTAAGTTTGGAGTTAAGGAAAGGAACCTTGAAGGACAGATGGTAGTGGACTTTGCTAAGAGGATGGACATGGCTGTGGTTAACACTTATTTTCAGAAGAGGGAGGAGCATAGAGTGACTTACAAGAGTGGAGGTAGGAGAACACAGGTAGACTACATCCTATGTAGAAGAGGCAATCTGAAAGAGATTAGTGACTGTACAGTGGTAGTGGGAGAGAGTGTAGCCAGACAGCATAGGATGGTGGTGTGTAGGATGACTTTGATGGTCTGTAAGAAGAAGAGGTCAAAGATAGAGAAGAAAACCAAGTGGTGGAAGCTGAAAAAGGAGGAATGTTGTGAGGAATTTAGACAGAAGTTGAGGCAGGCTCTGGGTGGTCAGGTAGTGCTGCCAGATGACTGGGAAACTACAGCAGAAGTGATCAGGGAGACAGGGAGAAAGGTGCTGGGTGTGTCATCTGGAAGGAGGAAAGAAGATAAGGAGACTTGGTGGTGGAATGAGGAAGTTCAGGATAGTATCCAGAGGAAGAGGTTAGCCAAGAAGAAGTGGGACATGGACAGGACTGAAGAGAATAGACAGGAATACAAGGAGTTACAGCGCAGAGTGAAGAGGGAGGTGTCTAAGGCCAAGCAGAAGGCATATGACGAGTTGTACACTAGGTTAGACACTAGAGAAGGACAGAAGGAGAGAACGTTAGCTAGGCAGAGGGATCGAGATGGGAAGGATGTGCAGCAAGTTAGAGTTATTAAGGATAGAGATGGAAGGGTGCTCACAAGTTAGGAGAGTGTACGGAGGAGATGGAAGGAGTACTTTGAGGAGCTGATGAATGAGGAAAATGAGAGGGAAAAAAGAGTAGAAGGGGTGAACTCTGTGGAACAGAAAGTAGATAAGATTAGAAAGGATGAAATCAGGAGGGCTTTGAAGAGGATGAAAAGTGGGAAGGCAGTTGGTCCTGATGACATCCCGGTGGAGGTCTGGAAGTGTCTAGGAGAGGCAGCAATGGAATTTTTAACTAGTTTGTTCAACAGGGTTTTAGAGAGTGAGAGGATGCCTGAGGAATGGAGAAGAAGTGTGTTAGTGCCGATCTTTAAGAATAAGGGTGATGTGCAGAGTTGCAGCAACTATAGGGGGATAAAGTTGATGAGCCATACAATGAAGGTATGGGAAAGAGTAGTGGAAGCTAGGTTAAGGAAGGTAGTGGAAATTTGTGAGCAGCAGTATGGATTCATGCCCAGAAAGGGCACAACAGATGCAATTTTTGCTCTGAGAATTTTGCTGGAGAAGTATAGGGATGGTCAGAGAGAGTTGCACTGTGTGTTTGTAGACTTGGAGAAAGCGTATGACAGGGTGCCAAGAGAAGAGCTGTGGTACTGTATGAGGAAGTCAGGAGTAGCACAGAAGTATGTCAGAGTGGTGCAGGACATGTATGAGAGGAGCAGGACAGTGGTGAGGTGTGCTGTAGGTCAGACAGAGGAGTTCAATGTGGAGGTGGGACTGCATCAGGGATCGGCTCTGAGCCCCTTCCTGTTTGCTATAGTGATGGACCAGTTGTCAGAGGAGGTCAGACAGGAGTCTCCTTGGACGATGATGTTTGCAGATGACATTGTGATCTGTAGTGAGAGCAGGGAGCAGGTGGAGGAAAACCTGGAGATGTTGAGGTTTGCGCTGGAGAGAAGAGGAATGAAAGTCAGTCATAGTAAGACTGAGCACATGTGTGTGAATGAAAGGGAGGGAAATGGAACAGTAAGCTAACAGGGTGAAGAGGTGAAGAAGGTACAGGAGTTTAAGTACTTGGGGTCAACAGTCCAGAGTAATGGAGAGTGTGGGAAAGAGGTAAAGAAGTGAGTGCAGGCAGGTTGGAATGGGTGGAGAAAGGTGTCGGGAGTTCTGTGTGATCAGAAAATATCAGCGAGAATCAAGGGGAAGGTGTACAGGACAGTGGTGAGACCGGCCATGCTGTATGGTTTAGAGACAGTGTCACTGAGGAAGAGACAGGAGTCAAAGCTAGAGGTAGCAGAGCTGAAGATGTTGAGGTTCTCTTTGGGAGTGACAAGAACGAGTACATCAGAGGGACAGCTCATGTTGGACGTTTGGGGGACAAAGTTAGGGAGGCCAGATTAAGATGGTTTGGACATGTTCAGAGGAGGGAGAGTGAGTATATTGGTAGGAGAATGTTGGACATGGAGCTACAAGGCAGGAGGCAAAGAGGAAGGCCAAAGAGGAGGTATAAGGATGGAATTAAAAAGGATATGAAGCTACTGGATGCAAGTGTTGAGGATGCAAAACATAGGGATAGGTGGAGAGAGATAATTTGCTGTGGCGACCCGTGAAGGGAAAAGCCGAAAGAAGAAGAAAAAAAGAAGAGAAGAAGAAGAAGAAGAAGAAGAAGAAGAAGAAGAAGAAGAAGAAGAAGAAAGGCTTGATACCAAATGATCCATGGCCCAGTACCAGTCCGCGACCCAGTGGTTGGGGACCCCTGCGTTAAGACACAAGAGGTTAAACAAAATAAACTCACTATCTGCTCAACAAGTAATGTAAACTCTCATCCTCTTGATAAGGGTCTTGTGCATGCTTTTGCAAAAGTTAGATTAAAAGAAAACCTTCCAAAATGCTTTTTGTGTTTGAATTGAATTAAAAAACAGTAGAAAAAATTAAATTAAATAAAAAAAATTAGATGTGATGCAATTAAGTTGTTATTTATTTATGATTTTAAATCCACTTTCATAAACTTTAAGAAAATTTAGATGCATGGAAATGAATTTTCACACACATTTTTCTCCCCACTCATGTTATTTGGACATATTTATAAACAAGACTATTTTCAAGATTACAAGACTGGTTTAATAAAGGATTCATTTTCATCATATGTGTGTGTCGATAAAGTGCTGTAATTTTTGCTGTTTATAAAACTGCACACTAGTTCATCCCACTGAGAATTAGTGCATTCTGGGATCTTGTGTCCTAAACTGGAATAGTGACAGATTTCAGGAATTAAATCATTATTTTCAGTCCAGAAGAGAGAAATTCATCACTGGATAAATTTGTATCAAAATTACAGTTAAATCATTTGTATTCAGTAATTAAACATGTGTTGTGTGCATTTTCTGCTGTAACTGATGACTGTAACAGGTCATAACGTGTCTCTGTAAAACTCCTCCTATTAAGGAAGTGTGGAGTCTGAGACGACTGCAGTCCTTCATAAACAGCCTCAGTGTTCTGCTCTGGTGAGATTAGGTTTGTTTTCAGTTCATGGAGAAATCTGAGTCTCATTTTCAACACTGTGTAAGGAAGTGATTACTAACTGGACCTAAACAATCCTGAAATCAGCGTGTGTATAATTTTTATCAAAGTGAAAGTGAAACTCTGAGTGTTCAGACCGGAGAGAAGAACAACAGCAGTAAAAAAAAATGGCTTCTAAGTTTTCAGAGGAGGATTTCTCCTGTCCTGTGTGCTGTGAAATCTTCAAGGATCCTGTTGTTCTGCACTGCAGTCACAGTGTGTGTAAAGTGTGTTTGCAGCAGTTCTGGGAGGCTAAAGGATCCAGAGAATGTCCTGTATGTAGGAGGAAGTCGTCTCTAGAACAACCGCCCAAAAATCTGGTCTTAAAGAACCTGTGTGAGACTTTCTTACAGGAGAGAAGTCAGAGCTCTTCATCAGGGTCTGAAACAGTCTGCAGTCTGCACAGTGAGAAACTCAAACTCTTCTGTCTGGGTGATCAACAGCTGGTGTGTTTGGTGTGTCAGACTTCAAGAAAACACAACAACCACAAATTCTGCCCCATTGATGAGGCAGTAACAGACTGTAAGGTAAATAAAATGTACCAGTGGCATCATGTGACACAAAAAATGAGAAAGATGAAGTTATCTGAGTTAACGATGTGTACAATAAGAGCTGAAACACAGAGTCTCCATGCAGTGTGTTGATATGTTTCAGGAGGAGCTCAAAACTGCACTGAAGCCCCTACAGGAGAAACTGAAGATCTTTAAAGACTGTAAACTGAACTGGAGTCAGACTGCAGAACATATAAAGGTTACAATCAATAACATGGTTTTGATAGAATTATATTCTCCATCATTGTAAAATCTGTTATATTTCATTTGATTTCCTCTTCACTGCAGATTCAGGCCCAACACACAGAGCGTCAGATTAAGGAGCAGTTTGAGAAGCTTCACCAGTTTCTACGAGATGAAGAGGCAGTCAGGATCGTTGCACTGAGAGAGGAAGAGGAGCAGAAGAGTCAGATGATGAAGGAGAAGATTGAGAAGCTGAGCAGAGACATATCTTCTCTTTCAGACACAATCAGAGCCATAGAAGAGGAGATGAGAGTGGAAGATGTCCTGTTCTTACAAGTGAGGATCATTTAGTCAGTATTTATACTGTGAGAAAGTAAAAGTTCTTTCCATCATCAGAAACGTCACATTTCAGTGGTGTAGAAATGTAAATCATATCCACTGATATTTACTTTGTTGTTTTCCAGAACTACAAGGCCACAGTGAAGAGGTGAGTGATGTGGTTCCTGTCTCTCTGGTTCTCTGTGTTTCTGAATCCAAAGCCACAGCAACACTGACTCCTGAATGTTTTTGCAGAGCCCAGTGCACACTGCAGCGTCCAGAGGAGCTTTCAGGAGCACTGATCCATGTGGGAAAACATCTGACCAACCTGAAGTTCAGAGTCTGGGAGAAGATGCAGGACACTGTCCAATACAGTAAGAGTCTTTCTTTCTTTCTTACTTTCTTTCTTTCTTTGAGAAAGTGTGTGTTCATGTTTATTAATCATTAATATATTTTTTTTTCTTTTTGCCCACTGTTTTTCTGTGTTTGTTAAGTAAAGGTAAAGTGATTATTATTATTATTATTATTATTATTATTATTATTATTATTATTATTATAAATATTGTTGTTGTTATTATTATTATTATTATTTATTTATTATATGTTCATTGTGATGTGAGGGAACTTTTATTTTGAAAGGCTTCTATTGCCGTCAGTCTGTTCATTGTTTGAAGAGCGAGCAGAGGGACTGAGTGAAAACATGAAGAGTTTCAGCAGCTTACAAAAGTTTTAGAATTATCACAGAATTAGAATTGTTATAAAGATTGGTTACATCTCTAATTTAAACACTCTGAAAACTGAATGAGGAAAGTTGTTAATTTTATAATTACAGTTATCATTTCTTGGTTTCGGTAAATGTTAGCTAATTCCATATGAATGTGATGTTGAAGTTAGTTTAGCTCCATCGTGTGTGTGTGTTTTTGTGTGTGCGTGTGTGTGTGTGTATGTGTGTGTGTGTGTGTGTGTGTGTGTGTGTGTGTGTGTATGTGTGTGCGTATATGTGTGTGCGTGTGTGTGTGTGTGTGTGTGCGCGCGCGTGCGTGCGTGTGTGTGTGTGTGCGTGTGTGTATTTTCAGCACCTGTAACTCTGGACCCCAACACTGTTCATCCTAAACTCATTGTATCTGATGATCTGACCAGTGTGAGACTCAGTGATGAGAAACAGAAACTTCCTGATAATCCAGAGAGATTTGATAAATATCGGTGTATCCTGGGCTCTGAGGGCTTTAACTCAGGGACACACTGCTGGGATGTTGAAGTTGGAGACTGTACATTCTGGCGTGTGGGTGTGATGACAGAATCTGCTCAGAGGAAGGGGGAGATATTCTCCAGAAGTGGAATCTGGCGTGTGAGGTATTATAATGGTAAATATGGAGCACGTTCTACACCACAGACATTCACTCTCCTCTCAGTACAGAAACTCCAGAGGATCAGAGTGAAACTGGACTGGGACAGAGGAAAGCTGTCATTCTCCGACCCTCTCACTAACACACACATACACACTTTCACACACACATTTACTGACAAATTACTGCCATATCTATGTGTTTCTGGTAAAGAATCTCCTGTAAAGATCCTGCCACTTCAGTGCTCTGTAAGAGTGAATCAGATCAGTTAGAGCTGATATTGTTTTATTCCAGTTCATTCATGAAATATTGCAGATTAAAAGATTCATATTCTTTGTGAAAGTTTGTTTTTACAGAAGCACTGAACAGTTCATTGTGAAAAGTTTATTGAAGCGCTGTGACGTTATTTCAGCTCACCTTGACAATGAAATCAAAATAATGTGAAAACTGGAAATATTGATAGAATACCTTATACTGATTACTAAATATTAGATGTTGAATCTTGAGATACAGTTGTGCTCAAAAGTTTGCATGCCTTGGGAAAATTTGCAAAATGTGTTACATTTTTTAAAGAAAGCATGAGTGAGAAGGCAAAACAAATTCAAATTATTTCTTATAGGACTCAAGTTCATATGTACTCTATAACAGAATGGCACAATCATCAAACAAAACATGACAATAAAGAAAATGAGGAAATAATCCCTGTTCAAAAGTTTGCAAACCTTTATTTCTTAATATTGTGAATTGCCCCCTTTAGCATCAATGATGGCATGTAGTCTTTAGTAATAATTGTGCATGAGATACTTAAATCTCTCAGGTGGTATAGCTGCCCATTCTTCTTTGCAAAATGCCTCCAGTTCCGGTTTAATCTTGGTTGTCTTGCACGGACTGCAAACTGTGGCATGGGCACAGTAACAGCTTTCTCCTGGCAACTCGACCATACAGGTCATTTGTGTTCAAATACCTCCTTATTGTGCTCCTTTAAACAACAACACAACATTTTTCCAGAGCAGCCTGTATGTCTCTCGAAGTTGTTTGTGGGGTTTTTTTTGCATCCTGAGCAATTCTGGCAGTAGTGGGTGAAATCTTTCTTGGTGTACTTGACCGTGCCTTAGTATCAACAGAACCACTTATTTTCCACCTCTTTATCAGAGTTTGAACAGTACTGACTGGCATTTTCAAGTGTTGAGATATCTTTTTATATCCTTTTCCTGCTTTATAAAGTTCAACTATCTTATTACGCAGGTCCATTGGCAGTTCTTTTGTCTTCCCCATGGTACAGTATCCAGCCAAGTCAGTGCATCACCTTATTCCTGAATGAATTAATTCCTGATTTCTTTCTCTCCTGCATTCCAGCAACAACCTTTGACGCTCTTTTGGATTAATACCCATGATGCCTCTGAAATAAAATCTAAATATTGCAGTTTGTCTTATCTCCTTAAAATGTCGCCACCTCATTTACACTTTATCTGTTGACACCCATCTATGTAGCTGTCCTGCATTTCATAGAGCCCTACAATATCCTATCAGAACCTACTGATTTTAAAACTTATTCAGTTGTTCTTAAAGAACCTTGCTTCTACAGATTCACCTACTGACACAGTACAAAAAACTACACTTATACAAATATGATTTTAAATAAAAAATTGCAAATATCTTGCATGTGCTATCTTTTTTTGTTTTGTTTTTTGTTTTAAATGAGCATCCTGCTAAGTAACTTTTTTTTAACAAACTCAACATGCATCACCTCATGAGCTGAGAAACTCCCTGACTATTTATGCACAGACAATAATTATAATTACAATGAGTCACAGGTGTGGAAACTTCCCTTTAATAGCCATTTAAACCTCTGTGTGTCAAGCTGTGTGTTTATAATGTGGCCAAACATTCAAGGATATGTAAACCTTTGATGTTTGAGGGTTGTTTGAGCGATTTCAGTTATCAATAGGTTTTAAAAAGGAGTCAAACAACTATGTGATAATTGACTTCATGTGACCACTATCCTTAAATAAGAAAAAAAAAAGTATGATCTACTCTGTTGGAATAAAGATTTATTAAATCAAAATAATGTGATATTAAGTTCAAATAACTACATAGCACTTTTTCCTCCACAGCTTTCAGTTCAGGGCTTCAACAAACAAATAAACCATAGCTGGCTGTGTGTGTTATGTGTGAAACTGTGCAGTGGAGGAAAATTCAAGCTCTCAGTTTCACTCCACCTGCACTTTGTGGTTTTACAAACATCAGATGGATTTGTCACAAATTTCTAAATCATAGGATGGCAGGAGGAGACTCATTAATATTCATGAGTATATCTCCCTTAACTGGTGTGATCACTGAGAGAAACTGGGTGATGTGGAGGTACAGGAGCATCTTGATGTTGGGTTGAAATAGATGGCTACAAGTGAGAGTTAATCAGTGAGAATGATTGTTAACAATAGTTTTATTACTGCTAAGTAACAGTCTACAGAGTAATCAGTTAGCCACATAAGAAATGGGGAGATTGATGATGTCACGGAGCTGAGAGGGTGCACGGTGGCCTAGCTCCCGCATTACACGAAACTTTTCAGACTTTTAACCAGATAAAAAGTTGTTTTCACAGTGGATTTGTCATATATCCCAGAGCAACACCATGTCTAGCAAGGACAGAGGCATTATTACAACCGATAAAGGTCCAAAATCCCAGAGAAATCTTCAGAGCAGACCTGCCGACACTGATTCACAAGATGGCGGTACATGCAAATGCGGCTACTCACTAAGCTCACAAATGTTCTGGATGCTGTTTCGCTACGCACTGAAGACAACACTAAGCATATTAAAGGAATTTAGCAGCGAGTCTCTGACATGGAAGACAATGTGACTGTGACGGAGAACAAGCTAAGAGAAACAGAAAAGCTAATACAGAAGTTATTAGAGAAGGTGGACGACTTGTAAAACAGGTCAAGGTGGCATAATATTCGGGTCTTAGGGCTCAAAGAGGGGTCTGAAGGCCCTCAGCCTGTTGCTTTTTTCTTGTCTTGGCTACCTAAGGTGCTTGGCCTGAACACCGTGAAGGATCATATTATATATTAACGTATAATGTCTGTTATGAAGGCCAAACACTTCCTGGAGGTGGACGGTCAGAAAGGTTTCATTCAGCAGGACCTCTCTTCGGCTGTTAAAGAGAAGCGTCGGAGTTTCAATAACTCTTGTGAGGTGCTGATTAGGCGCGGCATCCATTTCACTATGCATTTCCCGGCAGTGCTTCACGCTTGAGGGTCGAAATGGCTTTATAACCTTTTCCAGACTGATAGATCGGTAGGTTTGTGACCTCAAGCTGAAGCGAATTTGGGTTCTGCAGCAGGACAATGATCCAAAACACACCAGCAAGTCCACCTCTGAATGGCTGAAGAAAAACAAAATGAAGACTTTGGAGTGGCCTAGTCAAAGTCCTGACCTCAATCCCATTGAGATGCTGTGGCATGACCTTAAAAAGGTGGTTCATGCTCAAAAACCCTCCAATGTGGCTGAATTACAACAATTCTGCAAAGATGAGTGGGCCAAAATTCCTCCACAGCGCTGTAACAGACTCATTGCAAGTTATGAAAAATGCTTGATTGCAGTTGTTGCTGCTAAGGGTGGACCAACCAGTTATTAGGCTTAGGGGGCAAATACTTTTTCACACAGGGCCATGTAGTTTTGGATTTTGTTTTCCCTTAATAATAAAAACCTTCATTTAAAAACTGCAGTATGTGTTTACTTGTGTTATCTTTGACTAATATTTAAATGTGTTTGATTATCTGAAACATTAAAGTGTGACAAACATGCAAAAAAATAAGAAATTAGGAAGGGGGCCAACACTTTTTCACACCACTGTATTTACCATGTGAATAAAACCACATGAAAGACACGTGAGGAAAGAAAGGTTTTATTTTTAGATCATGTGTACTAAAAAAATCAACACAAAACTAAGAATCATGAGAATCAAAATAAAAATATATATATTATTTATATTTTTGAAAATATACTAAATCACTTCAACACCATGTATATATGAATATGTTGCTGTTTAACTACTAAACCAACACTGTAGGATCATTTCCTTCTGTTCCATGTGTACCCCGAAAATCAGGCAAATTTTATAAGAGACCACTTCCAATGATCAGCTATTAAACAGAATAAAAATCTTTCAGTTAAAGAGGACACACCACACCATTCACACCATTTTTATGATGAACTTTTAAAGAATTTATAATCATGATTCGAACAACAATTTCTAAAACCATAAAAAGGCATATGTGAGATAAAATATTAAACATTATTAACAACAAGCATCCATGTGCAAAAGTTTGTACACCTTTTGGACAAAATGCAGGGAAAAAAAAGTTAACAAAAAATGTTGGTTTCCTTCATTATGTAACAAAAATCACAAAAATGCTCAATGTGCAATGTGTGTTAAAATCTTCATAATTAAGTAATAAATCACTCAGTGTGTGAAAATAATGCATGTGATGATTTGTTTTTATGCCACAGCTGTAAACACATCATACTTTATCTGTTTCTTTTTACAGTTAATGTTGCAGTAGCTATAACCAGTCAATGCCTCTACAGCCTCTCTTTTTTAGTGAATAAAATGAAAACAAGCAAACAGACAAAAAACAAAAAAACCCGGCTTATCATGTAAGTGAGAAATCACTGTTATTATAGAAACGACAATTATTAGAGCGAGCGTCTTTATATAAAGGTCTAAACAACTGTCAGAGCTGCCGTTCTAGAAAATTAATCAACACCTCCCTGGCAATCAGAATCCAGAAATAAAATGTATTAGGATACCTGGTAACATGTTAGCGCTTGTAATGCTAAATTAGCTAGTCGTTTAGCTACTCAGTTGAAGTTGGATAGCTAGTGTTAGGTAATAGTGTTAGCTTCTGACTGTGAAAAAGTGGGGATGTGGTAGCTTAGTGGTTAAGGCATTGGACTACTGCTCCACTGGACTACTGATCTGATACTGGTTGTGTGTTCGAATCCCAGGTCCACCAAGCTGCAACTACTGGGCCCCTGAGCAAGGCCCTTAACCTCAAAAAAATGCTCAGTTGTATAAAAAATGAGATGAAAAATGTAAGTTGCTCTGTATAAGGGTGTCTGCTAAATGCCGTAAATGTAAAAACAATGATGCAAATGCTAGCTTACAGAATATTAACCACTACTTAGCAAACAAAACACCAATGTTTAAAGACTTTTGCTTCAGAATAAAAGGAAGCACATCCCGAGTTACATTCATCTGTGCTTCCTGTAAGTTTACACAGGAGGTAGGAGGTAAATCGCCCAACCCACTACACCACATCTGACTTTTCAATCAGAAGAAAATGAAGTGTGAGGGAAAATCAAATGGTTGTTTAATACAGCTGTGTGAAGAGGAGCACCATCAGTAGTTACAGCTATCTCTCTTTATCTGTTTAAAAACTAACCGAGATGGGTTTTTTTCAGAAATTTTGTAGCATATTCAGAGGTGCTGACATTACTGAAAAGAAGAAAAAACAGAATTTGAACACATCCTACAACCTTACTCTAAACTCCAGTTTTACCCCCAGGGTAGAGAAAGATTTCACACCGCTTTTACAGTGTTAACTCCATATCACTGTGATAAATGTGTACAGTGTGAAATGATGTGGTGTTAGAATGTTACGGCTAGTTGCTTAGCAGCGGACATCCAATCAGAAACAGAGCTTCAGCCTCGTATCAGGTGATTTGTACAGTCACAGAAACACTGTGTGTCATTTAAACAGTAGCTGCAGCATCAGCCTGCGTGAAGAGGAGAGTTTTATTTTTACAGCTATGATCAGAAAAGTCTGTTCAGGACAAACTGGATATCAGTCAGAAATAATAACAAGAGTGATTAAGGGACTGAGTGAAAAATTAGAGGAAGTCGGATATCAGCAAACATCTGGACGACAACATGACAAACTTAAAAAGAGTAAAAAAGATGATGAAGCTGTGAAAGATTCGAGTGCAGAAACACAGACCTAATCTTTTTTCCTCACTGATGTGAACTCATGAGACGAGCCATTATGTAAAGTGGTCACGCATTGGATTTATCCAATCAGGGCTGTTGATGCTGCACATATGCAAATAAGAAAAAGGTTGCAGCAGTGTTTAAGAATGTAGAGTGTGAAGGGTCAGATTATGTAAATCCAGGATTCAGTGTTAACCCCGGGGAAAATTAGGAGCAGTGTGAAACCTTTAACTACACAACCCCAGGATTCTGTTCAGACAAAGTTTACTAGGACCCAGGGGAAAAATTTCACATGTGAGAAGCACTAGTCACATGTCTTTGGATGGGTTAATATCCTGCTGACAGCAAAAAAAAAAGTTCAGCATTTAAACTTATTTTACACAGTAATTGAAAAATATATATAATTAACCCAACACTGTGTTTTTATTACTCAACACTGAATGAGATTTCTGTTGATCCAGAAATGCAAAATACTTTTTTAATTTTTAAAAACAAGAATTTCATCTTCTTGCTAACGTTCTTGGAAATGAACTGATTTTAATTTTAGGTGTGATGGGTCTGGAGGGTGAGATTTTGGAAAGAAAGTAGAGAAGGTCACATTAGCTAGCTAATTCATCAGGCAACACAAAAAAAACAAAGAAACAAAAATTCAGTGTGCGATACTTAATAATTATCGGCTTGACGATTAGAGGTTCGTTAATCCGCAGGTCAGACTTCACTTGGATGAAGCTGCTGTGATGTGACGGTAAGTACGTTTGTCACTTCTGGCATTCTTTCCCCTTTGGTGAATTTGACCCATGTTGAGTAATGCATTTGCTGAAATTTTGGTGAAAGAGTTGGTGAAAGTGAAAATGTTGGCACCTCTGAATATTAAAACGGATACAATGATGACAGTGTAACTATGTCAAATGATCACAGTATAATGTGTTATACATCAATTATCATTAGTTTACTGAACATTCTCTGGTCACTTCACTCCTCTTTGCTCTTCGGAGTCCTCCTGAAACATTTCCTGAAACAGAAGGTGCAGGTTTTTATGGAGATAAAAATGACTACTGCGAGAACGAGCAGGAGGAAGCCAATGACGTCGAGACTGTGGTACTGAACCCAGTTGAGGTTGTGAGCGGCCGGTCTCAGGTGCTCGGCTCCTCCGTGTCTCATCACGAACTCGCTCCAGAACACGGCCAGATCCAGTGGCTCGATCGGACAGTCTTTATGGACCAGAGATAGCTCTGTTATCTTCTCCCTGTAGCTGTGAATCAAAACCAGAGCAGTCTTCATCAGTATGAAGCACAACAGAGATTGTTTCATATAAAAATAAGCTCAGGGTCATGCTGCTATTGTAAAATAATCAACGTATGGAAGAGTAGATAGTCGATAGTCAATCCCTCACCAGAATCTCTTATTTCTGTCTCTTCAAGTTTATAAGACAGCTAGTCATGTTACTATAGAAACAATAACGTACTAGATCGGAAGAATTAATATAAACTTCTGACCAAACAGATATGAGAAATAGTCCTGTGGCTAATGATGATTAGTAACATGTGGCTGCGTGTGCATTTGTTCAGCTGATGTTGATTAGTTAGCTAGTTAGTAGCTAGCTAAAAAATGCAGTTTGTCAAACTCCTCTGTCCTGAAGGTGTTCCTCTGACTTTAACAAAATCCTGACACTGGAGACTCCTTCCCTAAAGGTCTCATAAAATGTCTCCATGTCCATGATTAGTCCACTGTGAATGAGCCGTTACTATGTAAACGAGTGTCAACTGAAACTTGTCTTTTCTGTTGTTACCTCTTGTCATTGAGGACTTTCCTGAGTGCTACCAGGAGCTTCTCTGTGGTCAGGTCATACATGGTCAGACTCTCCGCAACTCCTCGCACCATCATGCGGTGAACATTGTCTCTCTGATCTCCAAACAGAGGGATCATCACCATGGGAACGCCATTACAGATCCCCTCGTAGATACCGTGGGATCCTCCATGTGTGATGAACACTTTGACCTTGGGGTGTGCTGTTTAACAGAAAAAAACAAAGTGCTTCAAAAAAATTTCTCAAAAAAAAAAAACTTTAATGAGCACGGTTCTGGGTTTTAAAATAATATATTTTTTTCATTCTTACCATCAGATCTAATATTTTAAAAATACTTTTTCTATTGAAAATGATAAACTATTAATTAATTATATTCTCTACCAAACAATGAAATTTCTGCTGTAAAGATCCTTTTGTTTAAAAATTCTAAAAAATCCTAATAATTCTAAAATTAATTCTAAAAATAAAATAAAAAATCTTTTGACAAAAATTCTTTTGTAAATAAATGTAGTCATATTATTAAACATTTTTATGTTCTGTACATCAGATGATTTTATTAATACACATTTAAACTCTTTGGTATTAAATAATCATAAATATAATTAATAAAGTTAGTATAACAAATAATTAAATAGATTTTAAGTAACAAAATTATTATATATTAAGATATGTGAAGAAGTCATTTTTTGTGGTTGTTTTTTAAAATAATTCATTCTTTTTTTCTTTTCTTTTTTTTTGGAGAGATGATAACAGGACAAAACTGAGACCTGATAAAGAGTTTTGATAATTTTTTTCTAAATTATTGAATAATTTTTTGAAGTAAACATTTAGGAGCAGTGCCATGGGCTGGAATCGTGGCAGTGTGTGATTTCAGAAAAACTAAAACAACAAACGTGTCTCACTTAATGAATGAATTAATGATCAGATTTAAATTCCTTAAAAACGTGTAAAACTTTTGAAACAGAGACCCTGTTAATCATCTACAGGGTGAGGGTTTGACCACAACATTACTGGAAACTCACACTCAATAATCACAAACCTCTGTGTGTGTATGTGTGTGTGTGTGTGTGTTTTATGAGTGTTTGTTATATGTGTGTGTGTGAGAGATAGGTGTGTATATGATAGGTGTGGGTGTGTATATGTGATAGGTGTGTGAGAGTGTGTGTGATCAGTATGCGTGTTTTGTGTGTGCGGGGGGGGGTGTATGTGCTGTGTGTGTCATATGTGGTGTGTGTGTGTTGTGTTATATGTGGTATGTGTTATGTGTTGCGTGAGCTTTGTGTGTGTGTGCATAAGAGAGAGATAGGTATGTATATGATGTGTTGTGTGTTATATGTGGTGTGTTTATGTTATGTGTGGCGTATGTGTCGTGTGTGTGTGTGTGTGTGTGTGTGTGTGTGTGTGTGTGTGTGTTATGTGATGTGTGTGTGTTATGTGTGGAGTGTTTGTGTGTGTGTGTGTGTGTGTGTGTATAAACAAACCTAAGAGGTCGTTCTGTGGAAGCCATTTCAACAGTTTGACGTTTTCAGGAACATCTTTAGGAAAAACTCCAGTGTATCGCCACAGAACCTGAAAATCAAACCATCGTCGTCATCATCATCACCATCACCATCACCATCATCATCATCATCATCATCATTATCATCACCATCATCATTAGCAGCAGCAGCAGCAGCAGTGAGTCCACTTCATTGCACCAAACACTCACTGATTATTTTCCTAGAGTGTTTGGTTCCTTCCTCACGGTGGTTTTAACTCTAATGTTTCCACCACTGTGACCCGTTCCTCAATAAATTTCACAGAAGTATGATGATGTAGAAGATGGAGTTCCTCCTCACCCTCTGAGGAATCTGTCTGAAAGCATTGAAAAACTCTCGGGTTTTGGACTCAGGCAGCTCGGACACGAAGGAGCCCAAAGTGAAGACGATGAAACCGTGATCTCCAGAGCCTTCCACAAACTCCTCCAGGTCCTGCACAGGAAACACAAATCAGTGTTATCACAATCAACCTGAGAGTGAAGATCATTCGATACGTCACTGTCAGGAAAACACGTGTCTCATCATGGACCATGGCCATGTGTTCCTGTAAGGACACCTCGCTTTGCAGAGAATAGATCTAATTAATAAATTACTTAATCTTCAGTTAAGAAATGTTTTTGATTTAATGCTAAATCTTATTTTTAACGGAATATTAATTCATGTGCTGTAAAATGTTATCGTTTCTATGGTAACGGCTCATTAACCGTGTTGTGGTGATCATGTAGGGAAGGAGACTCCGGTGTCAGAGGTGAAGCTGTAACGAGTTTCACGCTTAACAGCAACAAAAGACAACATGCTACTTTTCTATCTTCTGAGCTTCACAGAGAGAGAGAGAGAGAGAGAGAGAGAGAGAGAGAGAGGAGAGAGAGAAAGAGAGAGAGAGAGAGAGAGAGAGAGAGAGAGAGAGACAGAGAGACAGACAGACAGAAAGAAGGGCACAGAGAGAGAGAAAGAGACAGAGAAAAAGCCAGAGAGAAACACAGAAAGGGGGTAAGGGAGACTGAGAGAGACAGACAGACAGACACAAAGAGAGAGACGGAGACAGACAGAGAGACTGGGAGAGATAGACAGAGAGAAAGACAGACAGAGAGAGACTGAGAGAGAGACAGACAGAGAGACTGGGAGAGATAGACAGAGAGAAAGACAGACAGAGAGAGACTGAGAGAGAGACAGACAGAGAGAAAGACAGACAGAGAGAGACAGATAGACAGACAGACAGAGACAAAGAGAAAGACAGAGAGAGAGAAAGAGACAGACAGAGACACTGAGAGAGATAGACAGAGAAAAAGACAGACAGAAAGAGACAGACAGAGAGATAGACAGACAGAGAGAGACAGACAAAGAGACAGACAGAGAGATAGACAGAAAGAGAGAGACAGACAGACAAAGAGACAGACAGAGAGAGACAGACAAAGAGACAGACAGAGAGAGACAGACAGAGAGAAAGACAGACAGAGAGAGACAGACAAAGAGATAGACAGATAGAGAGAGAGACAGACAGACAGAGAGATAGACAGACAGAGAGACAAAGAGAAAGACAGAGAGAAAGAGACAGACAGACACTGAGAGAGAGATAGACAGAGAGAAAGACAGACAGAGAGAAAGACAGACAGAGACAGGCAGACAAAGAGACAGAGAGAGACAGACAAAGAGACAGACAGAGACAGACAAAGAGACAGACAGAAAGAAAGACAGACAAAGAGAGACAGACAAAGAGAGAGACAGGGAGAAAGACAGAGAGAGAGAGAGAGAGAGAGAGAGAGAGAGAGAGAGAGAGAGAGAGAGAAAGACAGACAGAGAGAGACAGCCAAAGAGAAAGACGGACAGAGAGACAGAGACAAAGACAGACAGAGAGAGACAAAGAGAAAGACAGAAAGAGAGAAAAAGACAGACAGAGACACTAAGAGAGAGAGATAGACAGACAGAGAGACAGACAGAGAGAGACAGACAAAGAGACAGAGGGAGAGAGAGGCTGTTATATGAAGAGAGGCTGGTTTGGGAAGGATTGTTTAAATCTGTTGTAATGTAAGAGAAATCAGGAATTACTTTGCATCATGGATTTTTCACTACACCTGCTGTAACTATAAATAGACAAAAAGTGTTATGAGGTAAATAACGAGGTAAGACTGAAGCTGTATCAGAGATTTCAGTCACTGGATCCATTCACAGGTGCAGATTTGTAAAGAGAGGATTAAAGAGCACTGGTTCAGGGATTTACTCAGTTAAATGAGTGAGCTGGTGTTTTGCAATGCAGTCTGGTTTTATGTGTCAAAATGCTTCGACAGCTAGCTGATAAAAGCACCAGAGCGCTCCCTGATAACGCCGACTAGATCAAACACACTGAGCTTCAGATCTCTTCAACGTCTCATTACATCATTTAACGCTTTCTATAACAGAGCTGAAATGTTACGGTGCCGTTGAACCGGCTGCAAGACATGACATCGAGTTCAAATCTCTTTAATCTAAGTCTGATTTATCAACTATTTCTTATCACAAGATCAAAAATAAACCTAGGTCTAGACATAGCTGACTGTTTTTCGGCTTTAAATGTTCTTTTTTTTTCAGCATTTTAAACATTAACTAGCTAACTAACTAATTAATTAATTATTTAATTTATTAGTTAATTAATTAATGATTAATTGAGGAATTAGCTTAGCAGCTTAGCTGAGAATAGAATCGACAAGCTTTAATTATCTTAGCTTTAGTTTCTTGTATCTTATAAAGTAAAGAAATCTGACTCTCCCTCTCTCTCAGAGGTTTTAACTTTTGCACTCTGATTTCTTTGTGATGATTTACCATACAAATATCTTCCTCCCTCAGGAACATGAATTAGCTATGATTTTGCACACACACACACACACACACACACACACACACACACACACACACACACACACACATACATGCTCAGAATCAGATTACAGTGAGGATTTAACCTTCACCCAGATTTTTCACTGATGGCAAAGTTTAAGTTTTATCAGGAGTTAGAACTCAGAGTGACTCAGCAACACTGGGATTCTCTCCTGCTTTATGTGGATATGAACCCTGAAACATACACACACACATACACACACACACACACACACACACACACACACACACACACACACACACACAAAAGGTTAAACCGCAGTTATTTTGACCTCTTTAACCTTTAATTACTCTCTGCCTTTTAAAGTGGATGAACTTCAGCTGCAGAAAGAAACATGTGCTCTCTCTGTACTGCTGATGTGTATATAAAAAACATTCTAAAGTCACTTTACTGTACTTTATTCCAAACATAGCTAAGTGCTACAGAATGTTAAATTCTGAATGTTGAGAAGGACTCAAGTTGAGTTATTCCTTCAACTTATATGTTCAATAACATACTTTTGAGTTCTGGACTGATTGGTGGATCAAGTGGTGATTAATTCTCTGGAAGCTCAGAAGCTCTGACAGCAGCGCAGGTTAATACTGATGCACTCGCTCTGATACGTTATTGTCTCCATAGAAACAGCTCATTCAAAGAGACATGTACAGCGACATGGTGAAGTTTTCTGTAAGGATGTTCATGGTATGTTTCTGTGTCAAGTGTGGAAGGAGTCTCCAGTGTCAGGGCTTCATAACAGTCAGAGGTGAAGCTGAAACTTTACATACATACATACAGAAAGAAAGAAAGAAAGAAAGAAAGAAAGAAAGAAAGAAAGAAAGAAAGAAAGAAAGAATGATGTAATGTACAGTAAGTGAGAACAGCTGAGTAACATGTTACTCAAGATTAAGTGTACCTATAAGTGGATAAAAAGTATTTATGTGCTGTTCTTAATAAACACTCAACTGTGATCGGTATGAACTTGCTGTGGAAGTGTAATAGAGTAATAAAACACTTAGGAATGTTATATTTTGGGAGAATAATGTATTGTTAAGTGGCTGAATTCAGATCGTCATTAAATTCATTCGTCTGATTAATAGAAAGCAAGGACTAACTGATTGATTGAC
>JAUCMX010000006.1:2285214-2345214 GCA_033459395.1 Hemibagrus guttatus | reverse complement strand
ACCTACAGAGACACATTAACACCTACAGAGACACATTAACACCTACAGAGACACTAACCTACAGAAAATTAACACCTACAGAGACACATAACACCTACAGAGTCACATCAACACCTACAGAGACGCATTAAAACCTAGAGAGATGCATCAACACCTACAGAGTCACATCAACACCTACAGAGACACATTAACACCTACGGATACACCTTAACACCTACAGAGACACTTTAATCTCTACAGACGCCTACAGAGTCACATTAACACCTTCAGAGACACATCAACACCTACAAAGACACATCAGCACCTACAGAGACACATAAACACCTACAGATTCACATCAACACCTACAGAGACGCATCAACACCTTCAGAGACACATTAACACCTACAGAATCACATCAACACCTACAGAATCACATCAACACCTACAGAATCACATAAAAACTTGCAGAATCACATCAACACCTACAGAGTCACATCAACACCTAAAAACTGAAGCACTTTTGTACGTCGCTCTGGATAAGAGCGTCTGCCAAATGCCAGAAATGTAAATGTGAATGTAAGAATCATATTAACACCTACAGAGTCACATCAACACCTACAGAGTCACATCAACACCTACAGAATCACATCAACACCTACAGAGACACATTAACACCTACAGAATCACATCAACACCTAAAGAATCACATCAACACCTACAGAACCACATCAACACCTACAGAGATCACATCAACACCTACAGAGACACATTAACACCTACAGAGACACATCAACACCTACAGAACACATTAACACCTACAGAATCACATCAACACCTACAGAGACACCTTAACACCTACAGAGACACTTTAACACCTACAGAGACACTTTAACCCCTACAGAGACACCTTAACCCCTACAGAGACACTTTAACACCTACAGACACCTACAGAGACACATTAACACCTTCAGAGACACATCACTACAAAGTCACATTAACACCTACAGAGACACATTAACACCTACAGAGACACATCAAACCTACAGAGACACATCAACACCTACAGAGACACATCAACACCTACAAAGACACATTAACACCTACGGATAAGACGTCAGCAACACCTACAGAGACACATCAACACCTACAGAGTCACATCAACACCTACAGAGACACATCAACACTACAGAGTCACATCAACACCTACAGAGAGCGCATTAACACCTACAGAGACACATTAACACCTACGGAATCACATCAACACCTACAGAGTCACATCAACACCTACAGAGACAGCATTAACACCTACAGAGACACATCAACACCTACAGAGACACATCAACACCTACAGAGACACATTAACACCTACAGAATCACATCAACACCTACAGAGACACCTTAACACCTACAGAGACACCTTAACACCTACAGAGACACTTTAACTCCTACAGACAAACCTTAACCCCTACAGAGACACCTTAACCCCTACAGAGACACTTTAACACCTACAGAGTCACAGTAACACCTACAAAGTCACATCAACACCTACAGAGACACATCAACACCTACAGAGTCACATCAAGACCTACAAAGACACATCAACACCTACAGAGACACATCAACACCTACAGAGTCACATCAACACCTACAGAGACGCATCAACACCTACAGAGTCACATCAACACCGGCAGAGACACATTAACACCTACAGAGTCACATCAACACCTACAGAATCACATCAACACCTACATAGTCACATCAACACCTACAGAGACACATTAACACCTACAGAGACACATCAACACCTACAGAGACACCTTGACACCTACAGAGACACTTTAACCCCTACAGAGACACCTTAACCCCTACAGAGACACCTTAACCCCTACAGAGACACTTTAACACCTACAGACACCTACAGAGACACAATAACACCTTCAGAGACACATCAACTACAAAGTCACATTAACACCTACAGAGACACTTTAACCCCTACGGAGACACATTAACACCTACAGAGACACTTTAACACCTATCGAGACACCTTAACACCTACAGAGACACTTTAATCTCTACAGACACCTACAGAGACACATTAACACCTTCAGAGACATATCAACTACAAAGTCACATTAACACCTACAGAGTCACATCAACACCTACAGAGTCACATCAACACCTACAGAGACGCATTAACATCTACAGAGATGCATAAACACCTACAGAGTAACATCAACACCTACAGAGACACATTAACACCTACAGAGTCACATCAACACCTACAGAGTCACATCAACACCTACAGAGACGCATTAACATCTACAGAAAATCATAAAACACCTACAGAGACACATCAACACCTACAGAGACACATTAACACCTAAAAGAGACACATCAACACCTACAGAGACACATCAACACCTACAGAGACACATTAACACCTACAGAGACACATTAACCCCTACAGAGACACTTTAACCCCTACAGAGACACCTTAACCCCTACAGAGACACTTTAACACCTACAGACACCTACAGAGACACATAACACCTTCAGAGACACATAAACCCCTAAAAGAGTCACATTAACACCTACAGAGACACTTTAACACCTACGGAGACACATTAACACCTACAGAGACACATCAACACCTACAGAAGTACACATTAACACCTACAGAGACACTTAACACCTACAGAGACACCTTAACACCTTCAGAGAAAACTTTAACCCCTACAGAGTCACCTTAACCCTACAGAGACACTTTAACACCTACAAAACCACCTACAGAGACACATAAACACCTTCAGAGTCACATCAACACCTACAGAGACGCATTAACACCTACAGAGTCACATCAACACCTACAGAATCACATCAACACCTACAGAATTCACATCAACACCTACAGAGACACATCAACACCTACAGAGATCACATTAACACCTACAGAGACACATCAACACCTACAGAGACACATTAACACCTACAAAAGTCACATCAACACCTACAGAGACACATCAACA
Source organism: Hemibagrus guttatus (assembly GCA_033459395.1). Lineage (NCBI taxonomy): Eukaryota > Metazoa > Chordata > Actinopteri > Siluriformes > Bagridae > Hemibagrus > Hemibagrus guttatus. The sequence goes on along the minus strand of JAUCMX010000006.1, from coordinate 2,342,206 downwards.
CCTACAGAACACATCAACACCTACAGAGTCACATTAACACCTACAGATCACATAACACCTACAGAGTCACATCAACACCTACAGAGACACATCAACACCTACAGAGTCACATCAACACCTACAGAGTCACATCAACACCTACAGAGACACATCAACACCTACAGAGACACATCAACACCTACAGAGATCAACATCAACACCTACAGAGACACATTAACACCTACAGAGACACCTTAACACCTACAGAGACACTTTAACCCCTACAGAGACACCTTAACCCCTACAGAGACACTTTAACACCTACAGACACCTACAGAGACACATTAACACCTTCAGAGTCACATCAACACCTACAGAGACGCATCAACACCTACAGAACCATCAACACCTACAGAATCACATCAACACCTACAGAATCACATAACACCTACAGAGCACATCAACACCTACAGACACATAACACCTACAGAGACACATCAACACCTACAGACACATAACACCTACAGAATCACATCAACACCTACAGAAGTCACATCAACACCTACAGAATCACATCAACACCTACAGAGTCACATCAACACCTACAGAATCACATCAACACCTACAGAGTCACATCAACACCTACAGAGACACATCAACACCTACAGAGACACATCAACACCTACAGAGTCACATCAACACCTACAAAGATGCATCAACACCTACAGAGACACATCAACACCTACAGAGTCACATCAACACCTACAGAGACGCATTAACACCTACAGAGACGCATCAACACTTACAGAGTAACATCAACACCTACAGAGACACATTAACACCTACAGAGACACATCAAAACCTACAGAGACACCTTAATACCTACAGAGACACCTTAACCCCTACAGAGACACTTTAACACCTACAGACACCTACAGAGACACATCAACTACAAAGTCACATTAACACCTACAGAGACACTTTAACACCTACAGAGACACATTAACACCTACAAAGAAACATTAACACCTACAGAGTCACATCACCACCTAGAGAGACACATCAACACCTATAGAGACACATTAACACCTATAGAGACACATCAACACCTATAGAGACACATTAACACCTATAGAGACACATTAACACCTACAGAGTCACATCAATACCTACAGAAATACATTAAGACAAAATAAGAAAAGATTCTTTTTTTTTTTTTACAAATGAGAGAATGGTGATATAATGATTTTTATCATGATATAAGAAGTTTTCTGTAAAAGACATTTATGTAACCTGTGTCATGTGGAAGGAGTCTCCAGTGTCAGAGGCTAAGCTGTAACTTTAGGTTCTCTCACATCTTCAGGATAGAGAAGTTTACTCTTTACCCTTGTTTTTGGCTGTTTTGCAACATTAAATGTAACTATAAATGGATAAAATCTATCATTTTGAATACATTTTATATTGATGACATCACAGTTCTGGAATAAACAGGAATAAATCACGTTGGGGACATGCTGAAACTGGAAACTAATGAAACCACGGCTCTTTATCACTACCACGTCATGGTTTTGTTTATTTTTCACACACAGTTTTCTATTTCTTCCTCAGACATTCACGGTGTATAAGTGAATGCACTTATTAGGACAGAAGCATCAGGTCCAATCTGGCAACCCAGGATGGAGGTTTGTAAAGAGTTAAATGCCTGAAGAGAGCTGCTGAGCTCCAAATCTGCTGTGTGAGTGAGAAGTCTTCACAGAGGGAAGCTCGCAGCTCTCCACCGAGCGTCAGTGGAGCTCTAGCAGCACATGATGGCACTTTTTCACCACGGATTCATTCAGGAACAGTGAAGAGAACTCGTATCAGCATCATCTCGCATTCCCTCCACAGCATTCCGTAACATCTGACTCCTGCAAAATGCCACCACACTGAAGCTCAGACAGCTGACCAAAGACAGATTTCACTGTCCCAGGGTTTTACTCCTGTCCATCTTCGCTAATTCTCCAGGTTTATTTAGTTTATTTTTTTTTCTCAGAGGAACCTGTGTGAGGGATCAGGAACTCTTCTCTGACATCTTTCACTGCTCTGAAGGTGAGTTCTGCTTTACACTACACCTGAAGATATATAGGAGCTCTGAATTTTGATCTCTGAATTTTGAGCTCTATTATTATAATGAAAAAAATACAATATTTTATATATTGTATTTTCTTACACCACAGTGACTTTATTTTAGCATCTGATCTGATCTCATCTTCTCACATCACACGTCAGTTTACCTTCTAATTTGAAAAACATAAATTAATAATAAATAAATAAATAAATCGCACATTTAAGTTTTAAATCCTTTCGATATTTAGTATGATTTTATTCATGTTTTTAGGAAACGTTTATATTTGTGTCACAGCTTTACATGTAAATAGTTTTGTTACATGTAAATCCATTTTGTCCACCAAAAATAAATCTCCTAATTCAGATCTGTGTATTTCTGGACATTTTCATTATTTCATGGTTTGTTTATTTTATTTCATTAAAATTCCACAAAGAATGAAACTTAAATGAGTTTATTTTTTGCTTCTACTATTCATCATTTTTGATCAAAACAGTGCCAAAAACATTGCTTCGTGTGTGCTTACAGACACGAAGACCTAAATAAATATTATAGTTTTTTTTCATTTTCTGTGTTTTATTTATGATTTACTTTTACTTTCCTGCACTTGTTATTTATATATATATATTTTTTTTTCCTACAGCGTTATAAACAATCAATATTTATTTATTTATTTATTTATTTATTTATTTATTTATTTACTTTTATTTTTAAAAGATAAGCAGGTTTCATGTATGTATTTTAATGTGTCTTATTTATTTAGTAGTTTATATTTTTTTAAAACCTGCAGTGCTTCTCTCATGTTCAATCCAAGCACGCTAATACATGTGAACATGTTTCTGTTATATGTCTTCTTGTTGATGTTTCCATGTTTTGCTTGTTTCTTGAAATAAAAATAAAATTTCATAAATTGCTGTCATATTTTCATAATGATGTCGTATTTCCTGGAAATAAATGAACGCTAAATGAAGCAACATAACTATTTTGTGAATTTTCCTACATCTGAAAGCTTTAATTCTTTAAGATCTGCATTTATTTGGATTGTTTGATGGATTGTTCTTGGGGATGATTTTATTACTCGCTTTGAAATGTTGCCATACGCTGAGCTCCTAGAGATGATCATATGGTGAAGAATAAACCAGGAAGTTGATGTATTTATATGTTTCTGAAATATATTGCTTTAATAGTAAAAGGGTCTGTTTATTTATTTATTTATTTATTCATTCATTCATTTATTTATTTATTTATTTATTTAAAAAATTATTTATATTAATTTAAAATATTAATTAATTTTAATTAAATAAATTATATTAAATATTTATATCATTATACAACTATTTGTATTTAAATAATTTGCATTTATTTAAATATTTATTTTTTTGATTGATTTGTAGAATTGATTTGATATTATTTAATATTCCACTTGAAAAATGTGCAGCTTTTCTCCAATTTAAAATATTATTTTCTATATAAGCTACAGATCTTCAAGAACATCTGTATTGGAAAATGTGTGTTAGTTTTTATTTAGTATTTATGTCATAAACTCCATCTGTATTCCTGAAATATTGTTTTCCATTTTTAAGATTTTTCACTAACCCTTGTTAGATTTGCTCCTGCAATAATTACACACAATTTAAATTATTGTACGTTTGTATCCGAGTGTGTTGTCTGTGTCCGAGTGTGTTGTCTGTGTCCGAGTGTGTCGTCTGTGTCCGAGTGTGTTGTTTGTGTCCGAGTGTGTCATCAGTCAATAGTTCTGATTGTGTTTTATGTCTCGAGGATTTATGTGGTTTAGGATCCTGACTGCGTCGTGTTAGAGTTAATATGATGTAGTTTTATTAATGCTAATGCTGAGTGTTGCTATCTTTAATGATTTACTTTTTTTGCATTCTTTTAAAGTACATTACTTTAGAAAAGCTGTGTCACTTTGACAAATACACAGTTAAGTCTTGTGCACAGTGTGTGTGTGTGTGTGTGTGTGTGTGTGTGTGTGTGTGTGTGTGTGTGTGTGTGTGTGTGTGAAGTCAGTGCTTTACCTCATCACACAAATTTACAGAAACGTCAACACTTTCAATACAAATGTTTCAGGGATCTGAATCACTCCCATGGATTTTGTGTTAAATTGATTGAACATATTTCTTCCCAGTGCAGGAGTGTGTCTGTGTTTTAAAAAGTGGTTTTTTTTTTTTTTTGTGTGTGTAGATTCTTTCCTACATTCCTAAATACATGCACTCTTTTTCCACACAGATCCTTCTAGTAATGGCATTTCCTAATGGCTGTGTAAGAAATCTGGATTTTCTCCTCCTCGTCTAAGACTCTGGAGAAAAACAAAAGCATCCAAGATGCGAAAAATCCAAACCATCTTGCTGTTGCTGTGTTTGCACAAGGTGAGCGCATTGTGAGGATTTCTGCAGATCAATTTTATTAAGGCGGATTTTTTGTGTCTCCATATGGAATGACGATTTTTTCATTCATTTATGGCTTGTAAATGTGACACAGTGATGATTAGTTGAAAAATATGAAATATATGCGAAATATCACATTACAGATACAAACGATAATTAGCGTGTAATTAGGCGGACAGTCATGGTGGATCGTAGTCTCAGTCCAGTTGAAAGACCTTGGTTTTAATGGAGCAAGCAGCGAGGACGATGCCACGGTCTAAATTAACATGCAGAATGCAATTAAATTTCTTAATTGTATCTAAATGAAGCATGTCACACTGAGTTTAATGGTGGCAGGGGTAACAAAGAGCCCTTTTTCCGACAGCAAACTGTATTTTTTACTTAAGCGCTGTTTAAAAAGCAGAAATATATCTATTTATTTAATCGTTTATTTGTTTAATCTGTTTTTTATGTATATTGAACAATCATCCACACTCTAGATAATGGGCAGTTTTCCAACTCTTCTAATCTTTCAGACTAAGGACCTAATTCCTCAAACACTCATTTGTTTTTCCAAAGAAATTTTGTACTCTTACTTCTATTTGCTTTCATCATCATCATGATCATCATCATCCTTCTCCTGGAATTCTACAGGACTATCATTTTCTCATTCTTCTAATCTGAAAGATCCATCCTCACTCACAAACTGAAGAGTCCATCATTATTCCTCTATCACAAAGTGAAGGCCCTAACACCCCCCCCCCCCCCCAAAACAATCTGGAGGAACCATCCTCATCCCATTCTCACAATCTGGAGGAACCATCCTCATCCCCCTCTCGCTATCTGGAGGAACCATCCTCATCCCCTTCTCACAATTTGGAGGAACCATCCTCATCCCCCTCTCGCTATCTGGAGGAACCATCCTCATTCCCTTCTCACAATCTGGAGGAACCATCCTCATCCCCTTCTCACAATCTGGAGGAACCATCCTCATCCCTCTCTTGCTATTTGGAGGAACCATCCTCAACTTCTTCTCACAATCTGGAGGAACCATCCTCAACCACCTGTCGCTATCTGGAGGAACCATACTCATCCTCTTCTCACAATCTGGAGGAACCATACTCATCCACCTATCACAATCTGAAGATTCTACTCTCATTCCACTTTAACAATTTAAAAAATCCATCTTCACCCCTTCTCGCAATCTTAAAAGTCTATCAGTATCTCCTCTTGTGATCTAAAGGAACCATCCTCATCCTTCTCTCACTGTCTAAAGAGTCCATCCTCATCCCTCTCTCACAAACTGAAAAGTCCATCTTCATCCCCTTGTCACAATCATAAGAGTTTATCTTTATTCCCCTCATGCAATCTAAAGGAATCATCCTCATCCCTCTCTCACAATCTGAAGAGTCTATCCTCATCCCCTATCCCTTATATGTCTTTCCCTTAAACATGTTGTTATATATGTTATTTCCCTTAAACACCCTATCCTTATATTTCTTTCTTGAAGCATCCATCCTCATCCTTGTCTCACAATCTGAGTGGTTCATCCTTATCCCTCATTCACACTATCCTCTTCCCTTTTTTATACTCCACTGGAAATGTCCTTATGACCTTCGAGGATGAAACCATTTAACTCATTTTCTACATATTAAAGGGGCCATAATTATCCACGATAATGGATAATCCTGAAAGGGACTGTCATTATCACTATTCCTCACTCTTAAGGAGCATTTCTGATTCCACTTCTCTACTGCACTCACAAATGGCAATCCTTCTGCTTCTGTTTGTCTTCCCTACTGACAACAGACCATCTCAGGTCAACAGACATCAGATAACCAGATCATCCTTCTCTCAGACACCAACGGGACTACCTTTATACCTCTAACATACTCTAAAGGAACCCATCCTCACTCATCTTTCACATTCAGAAGGGTTCATCATGCCTGTTTCACAATCTGAAGGGCCCATACTCATCCATCTTGAATATTCAGAAGGGACCTTATCCCTCTCTTGCACTTTGATGGGTCTATCCTCAAGCTTCTTTGATGATCTTGATCCTTGGTATGGCACTTGCAAAGGGTTCATTTTTATGACTCTCTTGAACTTGAAAGATTCCATCCATCCCCTGCACACTCACAGACCACCCTCATCACAATATTATCTCATTATCACAATATTAATGGTTCACCCACATCCCTTTTACTCTACGTAAAGGATTCATCCTCATTTCTCTCTTACAGTCTGAGAGGTCTATGCTATTTCCTTTATCACAAACTGATTTTGTCCATCCTCATTTAATTTTAAACTCTTTGAAGATGCTACCTCTAAAGGGACCATCCTCATCCCTTTTTCACTCTTGAAGGGACAGCTGTTCCCCTTCTTCTATATATATTCCTTTTTTTTCCTATGCACCAGACTCATTGAGGATGCTTCCATCAAAAGGACCACCATCATCCCTCTTTCACCCTTGAAGAGACTGTCCTCATCCCTCTTCTGCTCTCTTTATGAACCATTCTCATTTCACTTCCTCACCACACTCATAACGGGCAGTCACCATCCTTTTTCCACATTCTTCCTTCTCAACTGACAACAGACCATCTTTATCCCTCCCTCACACTCCAGTGTGTCCTTCTCATCCCTATTCCATACTCAGACGGGTCGTCTTTATCCCTCACCAAAGGGACTAACCATTCTCATGTTTCTTCCACACTCAGAAGAGGCCATACAAATCCCTTTTTCACAGTCCTAAAGGAACCATTATCATCCCTTGGTTCATTCTACTGTCCAAACAGATCATCCTCATTCCTTTTCTATACTCACAAGGAACCATCTTTATCCCTCTCAACACTCCAAACAGACCTCTGTCCTTATTATACCTCTTATTTTCCAAGGAGACTTCCAGCTGGCTATTATTTCTGTACGGATCCTCCAGGGAAGACACACACATCTGCTGAGAGACACAAATGCATACACACTCTCACACACTGATTCCCAAAAATTCACATGCATTATAGCACTGATGCATGAACATACGTACACACATAGCTACATACATAAACCCTCATTTGCACACACGCATACTTGTATACTTTTGCAGTCAGATAAATTTTACGTGAATATTGCAGAACTTTTTTAAAGTTTTAGCTTAACCTGTTATAAAGCACTAACACTGGAGACTCCTTACCTACATGGACACTGTCTCAAGACCACATTCATATAAACCTGAGATTACTGTTAAAGTTGTTATGGAAAATTTCTGTTATAGAAAAATTAAATAAACATTAATAAATATTAAATATACACACACACACACACACACACACACACACATATATATATATATATATATATATATATATATAATAAACTGCTATTATATTTTACTGTAACTTGTGAGATTTCGGTCTGGACTACATTATAGTCATGTAAAGCTCCACCTCTGATACTTACACACACACACACACACACACACACACAGACACACACACGCACACACACAAACGCTGTACATTTCACCAGTGTAATAAATAGTCCAGTGTCAGGATTAAAAGGAGTGGTTTAATCTCACAGCTCTCATAACGCCGGCCTGATTGATTAGTTTTCTTTTTTCCAGGAAGCTTATGTCAACAAGGGGAAAAAATAAACCTAATCCTTCTTCGGAGTGTGCCAGCCTTGTAAGGTTTTCCCACCATGCCACTTTATCATGGCACTGAATTCCAGAGCTGCTGGGTGCCGATAAGAGGCTCACTGCTTTTCACACTCTCGTCCCGCTGGACAATACGATGCTTGTGTGTATTCTTCAGACTCGGAGCGTTTCCATCAAAAAGCCCTCTCGCTGGGTTTGCCTTTTTTGTGAAACAAACTCAAAACCTACAGACTGAAGTAAAGGAGCAGGACAAGAAAAAATAGAGGAAAAGAAAACAGGAGTAAATTTGCTAAGAGTGTTAGCAGGAGCCCACACACTCTTCTGGGAAAGATTACACAAGGATTTAAGTGAGTGGGTATACGTGAGCGTGCTGTTCTACACTGGCATTATCAGCACTCAGTTTTGTACACCGCTGATGCGTATCTGGTCCTATATTGAGGTCATTTCGTGTTGCCAGAGGCTTCGATAATCCCTCATAAATGATGTTGACTGTGACATTTGTCTCATACAGTATATCGATGCTTTACAGCTGGAGGTTATAAGCTTCCTCCTCATCAGACGCTTTCCCAAACCCATCCCAAGACATCCTGCTTCTCCATTATTCCCATGTTTACGCTCATAATTCCACTCTGATCCATTTCTTACAGCAAACGTTCCTGGCTTTTGAGGTTTCCTTGTGTTCTGATATTAGCTTGCGAATTAACTGCTAGATTTAAACCAAAGCTAGCACATGCATGCATTTGCTCATGTGATATGTACAATGTAGACTCAACATCGATGTTGGAAGAGAGTCAGGTTTGTACAATCCAACTCCTGACTTATACAGAATGCTGCTGATGTTTAAAAACAATGTGGAATCAAAACTTTTTAGCTCATCAACTTTAAAAAACTTTCACGATTCATCAGAATTAATCATTTAAAATGAAGAAATTCTGTTTCCTTTGACGGTAATCTTCCACTGAACCATCTTTAGACTGTGTCACTGTGGAACTTTTGTCACTCAACTGATTACGTCATTGAAATACATCATTCACACAACACATTCACCCAACCAACATCAACACCAACACTAACACCATCACTAACATCAACACTAACACCATCAATAACACCAACACCAAACAACCAACCCCTAACATCAAACACCAACCCCCTATCACTAACACCAACACCAACACCAAAAATCACTAACCCCAAACCCCACCAACACTATCACTAACACTAACACTAACACCAACACCAACACCAACACTATCACTAACACCAACCCCACCAACACCATCACTAACACTAACACCAACACCAACACCAACCCCTATCACTAACACCAACACCAACACCACACCATCACTAACACTAACACTAACACCAACACCAACACCATCACTAACACTAACACCAACACCAACACTAACACTAACACTAACCCCTAACACCAACACCAACACTACACTACAACACCAACACTAACACCAACCCCTAACACTAACACCAACACCAACACTAAAAAACCCAACACCAACACCAACACTAACACTAACACCAACACATCATACACCAACACCAACACCATCACTAACACTAACACTAACACCAACACCAACCCCAACCCCACCTAACACCAACACCAACACCATCACTAACACTAACACCAACACCAACACCAACACCATCACTAACACTAACACCAACACCAACACCAACACCATCACTAACACTAACACTAACACCAACACCAACACCAACACCAACACAACACCAACACTATCACTAACACCAACACCAACACCAACACCAACACTATCACTAACACCAACACCAACCCCAAACACCAACACTATCACTAACACCAACACCAACACCAACCCCAAACACACTAACACCAACACCAACACCAACACCAACACTAACACCAACACAAACCCCAACACCAACACTAACACAAAACCCCAACCAACACTACACACACCAACACCAACACCAACACCAACACTAACACCAACATCAACACCAACACCAACACTAACACACACACACTAACACTAACACTAACACCAACACTATCACTAACACTAACACCAACACTAACACTAACACCAACACCAACACCAACACCAACACTAACACCACCACTATCACTAACACCAACACCAACACTAACACCAACACCAACACCAACACTATCACTAACACCAACACCAACACTATCACTAACACCAACACCAACACTATCACTAACACCAACACCAACACTAACATTAACACCAACACTATCACTAACACCAACACCATCACTAACACTAACACCAACACCAACACCAACACCAACACCATCACTAACACCAACACCAACACCATCACTAACACTAACACCAACACCAACACTATCACTAACACTAACACCAACACCAACACCAACACCGTCACTAACACTAACACCAACACCAACACTATCACTAACACCAACACCAACACCAACACCATCACTAACACTAACACCAACACCAACACCAACACCAACACTATCACTAACACTAACACTAACACCAACACCAACACCAACACTATCACTAACACTAACACTAACACCAACACCATCACTAACACTAACACCAACACCAACACCATCACTAACACCAACACCAACACCAACACTATCACTAACACTAACACTAACACCAACACCATCACTAACACTAACACCAACACCAACACCAACACCATCACTAACACCAACACCAACACCATCACTAACACTAACACCAACACCAACACTATCACTAACACTAACACTAACACCAACACCATCACTAACACTAACACCAACACCAACACCAACACCATCACTAACACCAACACCAACACCAACACTATCACTAACACCAACACCAACACCAACACCATCACCAACACTAACACTAACACCAACACCAACACCATCACTAACACCAACACCAACACCAACACTATCACTAACACCAACACCAACACCATCACCAACACTAACACTAACACCAACACCAACACCAACACCATCACTAACACTAACACCAACACCAACACCAACACTATCACTAACACCAACACCAACACCATCACTAACACTAACACCAACACCAACACTATCACTAACACTAACACCAACACCAACACCAACACTATCACTAACACCAACACCAACACCAACACCAACACCATCACTAACACTAACACTAACACCAACACCAACACTATCACTAACACCAACACCAACACCATCACCAACACTAACACTAACACCAACACCAACACCATCACTAACACCAACACCAACACCAACACTATCACTAACACCAACACCAACACCATCACCAACACTAACACTAACACCAACACCAACACCAACACCATCACTAACACTAACACCAACACCAACACCAACACCAACACTATCACTAACACCAACACCAACACCATCACTAACACTAACACCAACACCAACACCAACACTATCACTAACACTAACACCAACACCAACACCAACACTATCACTAACACCAACACCAACACCAACACCAACACCAACACCAACACCATCACTAACACTAACACCAACACCAACACCAACACTATCACTAACACCAACACCAACACCAACACCAACACCAACACCATCACTAACACTAACACCAACACCATCACCAACACCAACACCAACACCAACACCAACACTATCACTAACACCAACACCAACACCAACACCATCACTAACACTAACACTAACACCAACACCAACACCAACACTATCACTAACACCAACACCATCACTAACACTAACACCAACACCAACACTATCACTAACACTAACACTAACACCAACACCAACACTATCACTAACACCAACACCAACACTAACACTAACACTAACACCAACACCAACACCAACACCAACACTATCACTAACACCAACACCAACACTAACACCAACACCAACACTAACATCAACACCAACACTAACATCAACACCAACACCAACACTAACACTAACACCAACACTAACATCAACACCAACACTAACACCAACACCAACACCAACACTAACACTAACACCAACACCAACACTAACACTAACACCAACACCAACACTAACACCAACACCAACACTAACATCAACACCAACACTAACATCAACACCAACACCAACACCAACACCAACACCAACACTAACACTAACACCAACACCAACACTAACACTAACACCAACACCAACACTAACACTAACACCAACACCAACACTAACATCAACACCAACACTAACACTAACACCAACACCAACACCAACACTAACACTAACACCAACAGCAACACCAACACTAACACTAACACTAACACCAACACCAACACTAACACCAACACCAACACTAACATCAACACCAACACTAACATCAACACCAACACCAACACCAACACCAACACTAACACTAACACCAACACTATCACTAACACCAACACCAACACCATCACTAACACCAACACCAACACCAACACTATCACTAACACCAACACCAACACCAACACTATCACTAACACCAACACCAACACCAACACTAACATTAACACCAACACTATCACTAACACCAACACCATCACTAACACTAACACCAACACTATCACTAACACCAACACCATCACTAACACTATCACTAACACCAACACCAACACCAACACCAACACTAACACCAACACTAACACTAACACCAACACCAACACTATCACTAACACCAACACCAACACCAACACCATCACTAACACTAACACCAACACCAACACTATCACTAACACTAACACTAACACCAACACCAACACTAACACTAACACTAACACCAACACTATCACTAACACTAACACCAACACCAACACCAACACTATCACTAACACCAACACCAACACCATCACTAACACCAACACCAACAGCAACACTAACACCAACAGCAACACTAACACCAACAGCAACACCAACACCAACACCAACACTAACACTAACACTAACACTAACACCAACACTATCACTAACACTAACACCAACACCAACACCAACACCAACACTATTACTAACACTAACACCAACACCAACACCAACACCAACATCAACACCAACACCAACACCAACATCAACACCAACACCAACACTAACACCAACATCAACACCAACACCAACACCAACACCAACATCAACACCAACACCAACACCAACATCAACACCAACACCAACACTAACACTAACACCAACACTATCACTAACACTAACACCAACATAAACACTAACACCAACACCAACACTAACATCAACACCAACACCAACACCAACATCAACACCAACACCAACACCAACACCAACACTAACACCAACATCAACACCAACACCAACACCAACATCAACACCAACACCAACACTAACACTAACACCAACACTATCACTAACACTAACACCAACATAAACACTAACACCAACACCAACACTAACATCAACACCAACACCAACACCAACACCAACATCAACACCAACACCAACACCAACACCAACACTAACACCAACACCTACACCAACACTAACACTAACACCAACACCAACACTAACATCAACACCAACACCAACACTAACACTAACACCAACACTATCACTAACATCAACACCAACACCAACACTAACATCAACACCAACATCAACACCAACACCAACACCAACACCAACACTAACACTAACACCAACACCAACACTATCACTAACACTAACACTAACACTAACACCAACACCAACACCAACACCAACACTATCACCAACACCAACACCAACACCAACACTAACACCAACACCAACACCAACACTATCACTAACACTAACACTAACACCAACACTAACACTAACACCAACACCAACACTATCACTAACACCAACACCAACACCAACACCAACACTATCACTAACACCAACACCATCGCTAACGCTAACACCAACACTAACACTAACACCAACACCAACACTAACATCAACACCAACACCAACACTAACACCAACATCAACACCAACACCAACACCAACACTAACACTAACACCAACACTATCACTAACACTAACACCAACACCAACACTAACACCAACACCAACACTAACATCAACACCAACACCAACACCAACACTAACACTAACACCAACACCAACACTAACATTAACACCAACACCAACACTATCACTAACACCAACACCATCACTAACACTAACACCAACACTATCACTAACACCAACACCATCACTAACACTATCACTAACACCAACACCAACACCAACACCAACACTAACACCAACACTAACACCAACACCAACACCAACACCATCACTAACACTAACACCAACACCAACACCAACACTATCACTAACACTAACACTAACACCAACACCAACACTAACACCAACACCATCACTAACACTAACACCAACACCAACACCAACACTATCACTAACACCAACACCAACACCATCACTAACACCAACACCAACACTAACATCAACACCAACACCAACACTAACACCAACATCAACACCAACACCAACACCAACACTAACACTAACACCAACACTATCACTAACACTAACACCAACACCAACACTAACACCAACACCAACACTAACATCAACACCAACACCAACACCAACACTAACACTAACATCAACACCAACACCAACACTAACACCATCATCAACACCAACACCAACACCAACACCAACACTAACATCAACACCAACACCAACACCAACACTATCACTAACACCAACACCAACACCAACAGCAACACTAACACCAACAGCAACACTAACACTAACACCAACACCAACACTATCACTAACACCAACAGCAACACCAACAGCAACACCAACACCAACACTAACACCAACACCAACACTATCACTAACACCAACATCAACACCAACACCAACACCAACACCAACACTAACACTATCACTAACACCAACAGCAACACCAACAGCAACACCAACACCAACACTAACACCAACACCAACACTATCACTAACACCAACATCAACACCAACACCAACACCAACACCAACACTAACACCAACACTAACACTAACACCAACACTATCACTAACACTAACACCAACACTAACACTAACACCAACACCAACACTAACATCAACACCAACACCAACACTAACACTAACACTAACACCAACATCAACACCAACACCAACACTAACACCAACACCAACACCAACACTATCACTAACACCAACACCAACACTAACATCAACACCAACACCAACACTAACACTAACACCAACATCAACACCAACACCAACACTAACACCAACACCAACACCAACACTATCACTAACACCAACACCAACAGCAACACTAACACTAACAACAACACCAACACTATCACTATCACCAACATCAACAGCAACACCAACACCAACACCAACACCAACACTATCACTAACACCAACACCAACACCAAGACTATCACTAACACCACCACCATTACTAACACCAACACTATCACTAACATTATCACTAACACCAACACCAACACTATCACTAACACTAACACCAACACCAGGGCCAGAGCACATAAAAGCAACTGAATCTCCATACATTGGAACCATGAACATCACTAACAAAAATGGCAGATAAAAGAAGACCCGTAAACCCAATGCTATCTCTCATCACATTAGTGTCACTCATCATTCTAAAGTCACTCATCACATGTTGATGGCACATAGGTTGACTGCACTTTATTAGCTGCTATGTAACAAATAATTAATTACCTGAGATGAGTTCTGATATATATTCTAAATCAAGATTGGATGCGTTCTGCCTTTTGTTATGTCACACAGCCTTGGGAGTTAGATATAATAAATAATATATAATATTGTATTGCTAATGCAGGTTCTGTAGTAACAATGCTAAAATAAGGGCAAATGATGCTAATAAAAAAACATGTCTCTAAAAGCCAGTGAAGATGAATAAACCCTCTTTATACAATAAAACAATAAAACAGATCACACCACCGGTTCTCATGTGAGTGCAGTGTCTCAGCCTGTAGTGCACGTCTCTTCTCCTTTTTAGCTTCTAAATCGGATTCGTTCTATATTTCACAGCAGGAAATATTCCTCACTGCATTGATCTCGGTGTCTAAAAGCGTGTCACTGTCAATGACCTTCATCTCCGTTAATATGGAATCAATACGGATAACACCTGATTGATGACCTGGAAAGGCGTCTGAGGAGCCGAAATGGACGCATCACAGTTATAAATCTGCAGTGTAAATACCGCTACGGTGTGGCAGGTCAGGAGGGTCATGTGATCAGGCAGAGAGCATTGTGGGAATGTTTAACGTTTAATGTGCTGCTTGTTGGAAATTTAATCACAGAGCCGGTGTTTTCTAAAGGAAAACAGATTGTTTTCATAGCTTTCAGAATAGGGTCAGGGATAATCTTTGGTGTAGTGGGAGCGGCTAAGCATCAAACTTTATTGCTTAGTAGAATTAAATCCTAATAAATATGTTTAATAGTAAAGATATGAGTGTTGAGAGGGAATAATACCAATCTGGCAACCCAGGGCAATCAATTATAGTCACATTTATTATGTAAACTGCTTTATGAAGTAGCAGTGCAGCGTTTCTACAAAGAGCAATGTTCCAGTAGCTCTCAGCTTATCTTGAGTGTGTGTATGTGTGTGTGTGTGTGTGTGTGTGTGTCAAGGCTGATAAGACCAAAGCATCTTCCCTCCTTAATTAGATCTCCAGCACTCGTAACTGGAGAAGCAGGAGTGGAGATAACAGAGGAATAAACTCTGCACACTTTCCTTAATCATCTGCTGTTTTCTGGACATCATCATTTCTTTTTCATCACGTCTCCTCCATTCACACCCTCCTTCCTTTCTTACACATGCTCTCACGTACACACACTTCTCAGTCCTCGAGTGCTGGTCCTCACACTAGAAAGTGTTTCTTCTTCTGCCTGATGTTCTCCAATAAAAACACATGCTGACTCTTTACACTCTTTTAGAGCAAGAAAATTCTAATTATAAACCAAAATGTGATGCGAAAACATCCGGAAATATCAGAGGCTCATCTGTGGAATCATTTAAATATTTTTTTAAATACCTGAAGTCTGCTTTTACACTTTTTTCATTATTTCTGAATTTTCTGAACGCACCTTTTACACACAACCCTATAGGAAGCTCTTTTTTTTCCCATCACAGCTCGACTTCATTTCAGAAACGTGTTAAATGACACAAAAGCTTTTTCACCTCCAGAGTGATGAGGTCACAAGTAAGAAAAACAAACACAGAGGACGAAGTGATGGTGAAAGATGTGTCTTGATAGCAAGAGCTCTAACAACTGGACAGTCCAGATGTTTAAAAGAAAACGATTTGGAAAATATCTTAGTTTATAGATCAATCAGTGGCAATTAAATGATAATTGGGTGATGATGGGGTGGTCAGATATCCTCGTCTTAAGAATCAAAAGTTTTTCGATTCAATTCAATTTATTTGTATAGCGTTTTTAAAAATGGACATTGTCTCAAAGCAGCTTTACAGAAGTACAGAAACATAGAATAATGATAAAGTTTAAAGTTAAGTTATTATTTATCTCTAATATTTATGCCTAATGAGAAGCCTGAGGTGACGGTGGTGAGGAAAAACTACCTGAGATGATCTGAGGAAGAAACCTTGAGAGGAACCAGACTCAGAAGGGAACCTCATCCTCATCTGGGTGACACTGGACAGGAAACAATGCAACTGTTGATAATGTCCTTTCTACAACAGCAACCAAAAGCTCTTGAGGAACTAATAAATCAGTGTAGTTTCTGAGGTCATTATAGACTTAGCACTAATTCCTTCCTGCTGAAAGCTGACCTATGCAACGGCAGTTCAGAGACGGCGTGATAGTCTCCAAGTGGTTCTATCCACAGCAGTTCCCTGGGTCACAGGCTCTCTGCGCAGATCTATCCCCAACAGCAGTGACCACCACCAAGCAACGAGACATTCCAACCAGGGGTAGAGTGTCTGGATGGATCAGGCAGGTCCAGAAGGAAGAAGTGGTCACACTGAGAACACTGGGAGCTCAGGAGTGGGACGTGTAGCTTGACAGAGAAAGACAGAGAGAAATACATTAGGTATGCTTGTGATCATGTGATGTTTAAAGACAATGTAGTTTATGTGTAAAGTGTAGGCAGGGACATGAAGTGCAGACAGTGCAGACAGACATGAAGGTCCTGTTGTATTATGAGGAGATTTATTGTCGTGGTTAAATATCGAATTGTTGCTGAATTGTTGAATCACAACATATTCAGAGGTTCAGAGGCTTAAGAGCTCTTAAGCCATTTAAGGTTCTTGCCGTTCTAAACCCTGCTTTAACATTTCACACATGTAATTTTGCAGCCAAACAAAATAACCCAGGATTCTGTTTAGTCAGAGTTTTGTAAAAAACCTTTTATTGTATCCTACCATGTTCAGTGCTATCATTAAATAACTTAATATTGCAAGTGAAATTGTATCGTAGCAGCATGGAGTCAGCAGCACATCACAGAACAGTTACAATCATTTTGTATCATATGGCAGAAGATTCTGTGGTTTTGTCAGATATCATATGCTAGATGAGAAAAGAATTCTTAAGATGGCAGACGCTGTACAGTGAACGAGACATCTTAACGTAGCTGTGTGACTTATTTTTTAACATTGTGTAAATTTACAGTATTCTGCTAAAGCGGCAGCGCGTACTACATTTAACGTCATTTGCCATCGACTGGTGAATGGCTTCTATTTCCTGTTAGCGTAAAAGTAGCATTAGTAACAAAATAAAATGTTATTTTGAGATGTGTTATTAAAGTGTTATTTTAGATCAATCATACACTAGATGCTAGATAGTGCATAGTGTAAGTGTGTAGTGTGTATTACAGCATTTGGGACACAGCTATTGATTGTAAAAAATAAAAAATAAAAAAAACACTAATAATGAATTTAATTTAGATTTCAAAGATCCAGAGTAAATACTTTCGAATGTAAGCTCATGACAACAATCAAAAAGATGGCAGAACGGCTTTATAAGGATTGGAGAGCAAGATCCATATGCGGTGCAAACACCTTTAATGGAACAGGCAAACAAATCCAAAACGGCAGAGCAAACCGTTGTCGTAAATCAGGGAAGGAAAGTTTGGTAACAAGGAAACGATCCAAAAAAGGCAAAGACAGAGCAGCAAAGGCTACTTCGCATTGTGTTGCAGCAACGCTACTGATTATACGTCCGTAAACCCGGAAGTGGAAACCAGAAGTGAACTGGAGAGGTCAGAATTCTGGCAGAATTCTGATTGGAGCTTGGGCTATTGTAGCAGGTTTAAAGAGAACCAAACAAAGCTCACAGTCATGACAGAAAACACACGTTATAGAAGTGATAAGATATCGTAACGAGCGCATCAATACAACCCTGTGATTAGAGCCGCTGATAGAGTAACCCCTTCGACCAATCAGAACCCAGAATCCAACAGCGAATGGAAATCTGCTGGAGTCCTGAGAGTGAGAACGATGCGAGCGAATGGTTACTTTCTTTTCCGCTGCATCGTCATATTTCTGGTGGCTGTTATTGCGTCTGAGAGCGAGTCAAACACCTCAGCCACAGAGCTTTGTAATGGGATTATGGAGGTGTTGACGTGCTGATAGCTTCCACCTGCTGAGTGAGGATAGAGCTGGAACATCTCACACACTCACAGAAAACACACACACACACACACACACACACACACACACACACACACACACATGCCCCCAAGCCTTCAGCATACACATGCCATTGTTAACTGGTTATCACACGCAGTATAATCACATCATATCCTTCGCAGCTCAGCACTTTAACATGCGGTTATTTAACGAGCCTAAAAGCAGGTCCTCACTTTGAGTGTTAACACACTGAGACACAATTCTCAGACACTGAGCTCGTAAATCATGTCTCCGTCCTCAACATATCCTCATTACAGCGGGATGTTTACATGTGATATACTTAATAAACTTGTCAAATTAACGCTTCAAATATATATATATATATATATATATATATATATATATATATATATATATATATATATATATATATATATATATATATATATAAAACCAGGGATATTTAATATACAGGTGCATCTCAATAAATTAGAATGTCGTGGAAAAGTTCATTTATTTCAGTAATTCAACTCAAATTGTGAAACTCATGTATTAAATAAATTCAGTGCACACAGACTGAAGTAGTTTAAGTCTTTGGTTCTTTTAATTGTGATGATTCTGGCTCACATTTAACAAAAACCCACCAATTCAATATCTCAACAAATTAGAATACTTCATAAGACCAATAAAAAAACATTTTTAGTGAATTGTTGGACTTCTGGAAAGTATGTTTACTGTACATGTACTCAATACTTGGTAGGGGCTCCTTCTGCTTTAATTACTGCCTCAATTGGGCGTGGCATGGAGGTGATCAGTTTGTGGCACTGCTGAGGTGGTATGGAAGCCCAGGTTTCTTTGACAGTGGCCTTCAGCTCATCTGCATTTTTTAGTCTCTTGTTTCTCATTTTCCTCTTGACAATACCCCACAGATTCTCTATGGGCTTCAGGTCTGGTGAGTTTGCTGGCCAGTCAAGCACACCAACACCATGGTCATTTAACCAACTTTTGGTGCTTTTGGCAGTGTGGGCAGTGCCAAATCCTGCTGGAAAATGAAATCAGCATCTTCAAAAAGATGGTCAGCAGAAGGAAGCATGAAGTGCTCCAAAATTTCTTGGTAAACGGGTGCAGTGACTTAATTTTCAAAAAACACAATGGACCAACACCAGCAGACGACATTGCACCCCAAATCATCACAGACTGTGGAAACTTAACACTGGACTTCAAGCAACTTGGGCTATGAGCTTCTCCACCCTTCCTCCAGACTCTAGGACCTTGGTTTCCAAATGAAATACAAAACTTGCTCTCATCTGAAAAGAGGACTTTGGACCACTGGGCAACAGTCCAGTTCTTCTTCTCCTTAGCCCAGGTAAGATGCCTCTGACGTTGTCTGTGGTTCAGGAGTGGCTTAACAAGAGGAATACGACAACTGTAGCCAAATTCCGTCTGTGTGTGGTGGCTCTTGATGCCTTGACCCCAGCCTCAGTCCATTCCTTGTGAAGTTCACTCAAATTCTTGAATGGATTTTGCTTGACAATCCTCATAAGGTTGCGGTTCTCTCGGTTGGTTGTGCATCTTTTTCTTCCACACTTTTTCCTTCCACTCAATTCTCTGTTAACATGCTTGGATACAGCACTCTGTGAACAGCCAGCTTCTTTGGCAATGAATGTTTGTGGCTTACCCTCCTTGTGAAGGGTGTCAATGATTGTCTTCTGGACAACTGTCAGGTCAGCAGTCTTCCCCATGATTGTGTAGCCTAGTGAACCAAACTGAGAGACCAGTTTGAAGGCTCAGGAAACCTTTGCACATGTTTTGAGTTGATTAGCTGATTGGCATGTCACCATATTCTAATTTGTTGAGAGAGTGAATTGGTGGGTTTTTGTTAAATGTGAGCCAAAATCATCACAATTAAAAGAACCAAAGACTTAAACTACTTCAGTCTGTGTGCATTGAATTTATTTAATACATGAGTTGTATATATATATATATTAAAAAGAAGCAGGGACTGAGAATAAAAGCCATTGTCATTTCACTGCTAATGTATTCAAATGAATTCAGAACTTTCAGGTTTGTCGAGTCGAGTCATTTCGTGTCGTTTTATCAGAACGACTCGGCTGCAGACGTGTCAGCGTGCTACGTTTATTCCACACACTCCTCACCTGTGCGCGGAACTGAAGCGTAAACTCCATTTAAATTACACTCTCTTCTTTAGAATAATCACGGCCACGCCGTGGGGACTGTGGCACATGCAGGTGTGTGCTTGTTTCCTCTACACCAGAGTCAGGTGTGTGATCTGTGTGTCGTGTGTATTCTGATTCCTGTTGGGTTTTAAGATAGGAGTGGTGTAAAGGGAAGAGTTCTCACCTGAGTTTCTTTACACACCTGAGTTTCTTCATACGGAACTCTTAATAACTGATCATTTCACAAGAAAATGATCCAGATGTAGATTTAGATCCCTTCCGAAAAAAAATCCCTGAAATGCCACGAGGAAAAGCATGGACTCATAATGAAAGTGTGTGTGTGTTTGTGTGTGTGTGTGTGTGTGTGTGTGTGCGTGAGATCATAATCATAACAGTGTACAGGTGTGGATGTAAAGAGCAGCAGCACTGAGTGTGTGGAGAGAGAGTTCAGGACGAGCAGCACATCAGATTCAGATTCCAATTAATGTGCGTTTTTAGTTAAGTGCTCACACACCTCACAGTCATCATCATCATCATCATCATCATCATCATCGTCATCGTCGTCGTAGTCATCATCATCATCATCATCATCATCATCGTCATCGTCGTCGTAGTCATCATCATCATCATCATCATCATCATCGTCATCATCATCATTAGCATCATTGTTGTCATTATTATCATCTTCATCATCTAGTGTTGGCTGCTTGACGAAGACACACAGGCAGACAGCAGAGTTAGTGGCTCTATTGAGAGGAATGAAGGAGAAATTAACTTGAGTCAAGCAAAAGTGTGTATGTAAGTGTGTTGGTGTGTGTGTGTGTGTGTGTGTGTGTGTGTGTGAGAGTGTGTGTGTGTGTGTGTGTGTGTGAGAGTGTGTGTGTGTGTGTGTGTGTGTGAGTGTGTGTGTAAATGAGTGTGTGTGTGTGTGTGTGTGAGTGTGTGTGTGTGTGTGTGTGTGTGTGTGTGAGTGTGTGTGTGAGTGTGTGTGTGTGTGTGTGTGTGTGTGAGTGTGTGTGTAAATGAGTGTGTGTGTGTGTGTGTGTGAGTGTGTGTGTGTGTGTGTGTGTGTGTGTGTGAGTGTGTGTGTGAGTGTGTGTGTGTGTGTGTGTGATCTGATCTGAGCAAAACAAAGTGAATTACACAACGAAGTATGTGGTGTAAAATTCAGGACTCTTTATGATTACTGCTTAAAATATTTGCTGAAGATGAAGTTACAATTTATTTACTCATTATAAAATGAGATTTTTTTTATCTGTTTCTAGTTACATTTAGTTACATTAGTTAGTTAAAGTTAGTGATCACTTCCTGTAAGTGCTCTGATTTCTCCTCCCCTGGTGGGGCGGGGCATGACTCGGGTGGAGCTTCAGTACGAGGTTTAAGTGTAAACTTGCTCTGATGGTAAATATTACAGCTGTGAAATGTTGAGAGAGAGCGAGGGGCGATGGCACACGACAACCACTGTTAAGTAGTGAGAGCTACAGGGGGGTTAATGGTGCGACAGCTGGGATTTCACACACACACACACACACACACACAGACACACACACACACACACACACACACACACACACACACACACACACACACACACACACACACACACACACAAGGCTCATGAGCGCTGCAGTCCACTGAGCCCAGTCAGTGTGTCAGAACGCTGATGAAGAGTGATGGTGATGGTTTCGGTGCGTGATCCTACTCTCAGCCGTTAGAGCTCCAATTAATTACTGACTCCTCATGTTCCTCAGACACCTGAACCTCAAACCCACTGCTGAGGAAACATGGCCTCCATGAGAGAGAGAGAGAGAGAGAGAGAGAGAGAGATGAGTGCAGTATGAATGAGAGAAATGAGTATAAGAGAAAGTAAGAGCTCTGAAATCAGTCATGAATTCGTTTTCATTTCATTTCATAAACAAGTGAAGGGGTGGAGATGAAGGTGCGGAGATGAAGAGTGGAGATAAACATCTCTGATTTTAAAGAGCTTCTGATTACCGATGATCAAAAATGAAGCAAAAATCAATTACTTAAACAATTACATCAGGGCTTCAGTGAAATGAGAAAATTCCTTAAACAAACAAAATTCTGAACCAATGTAATCTTTGAGAAATGGGGACTAAGGGGCGGAGTTATACCATGTAGAAAATGTAAACTTTGTAAGGCGGGGACAAGGGGTGGAGTTATACAATGTCACAACATTTAAACTACAAAGGAAGGGAATAAGGTCGGAGCTAACATTGCTTCTGAATATACTGTTTTAAATGTTTAAGGAAGTGTGGGTGAGTGACACGATGGCTTAGTGGTTAGCACGGTCGCCTCACACCTCCAGCATCCTGGGTTTGAGTCTTGCTCTCGCTCATGGTGTGTGCAGAGTTTGCATGTTCTCCCTGTGTATAGTGGTGATGAAGATGATGATCCTGATGAAGATGGTCATTAGTCACATGCCTCTCTCTCCTTCACTTTTGTCCATCGATTAATAGTGAACATGGGAATGATTTAAGACTCAGCGAGTGTTACGAGCGTCCAGAAGAATGGCTCCCCCACACATCCTGCTCCACAGTTCTGCTCCATTATTAGAAGAAAGAACAAACACATTCAGTGTCACAGGATAAGTGATGCGAGATAATAAAACAACAAGCACACAGGAAGTGACTCTGTGTCCTAATAACCACTGAAGAACTGCAGATGGCGTCTAACTCGTTAGCTAGGTTAGCGTCGTAGCTCACGCTAGAGAGAAGGAGAGAAAGACAGGAAGTGAGTGAGTTTGAGAGAAACGGTGTTGATCTGATCGCAGAACACAGATTGTAGCCGCTGGCTGAAATAAAACGAACTGCACAAGAAACACATTCCTGCAGCAGCATCATCCTTCTGTCTGCCTGCGGGACCACGCCGACTTTTAATAACCACCTCCAGGGCTTGGGCAGGTCGCCATGGCGATGACCTCTCGTAAAATAACCTGTCTACACGAGAGACGGATCGACGCGGCACCTCGTCGCGTCTAACCTGTAGAGTTTGTTAAGATACTTACATTTTTTAGACTCTGTACTAAAGAAGGTGACGATGTTAAAGTTCTGTTAAATAATCAGAATCCTGACCGCAGTGTGGAGAGAAAAAAAGAAGAACCAGGGCTGCCAGATTTGCACAATATACCCCTATTTAATGACATTTCAGAATCACGATGATTCACAGATATTCAGAACAAATCAATCCAATCTGGCAACATCTGAGTGCATTTTTATTCTGATTGGAAAATATCACACACACACACACACACTCTCTCTCTCTCTCACACACACACACACACACACACTCACTCTCAAGAAATTATTATAAATTTCTTTGTAAGAATAAATTCAAATCAATTATAAATAAATTCATTAATTTAAATTAAAATGCTGTGCTGCTGTGTTTTCTGTGATGAGAAGTAACATTGGTACAAAAGTTTAAAAAATATGTATAAAAATGAATAAAAAATAATCAAATACAGTCCCACAAAACATTAATTATCTCCTGAAGTAATTATGTTAAAGATCATTAAGCAAGATAATTATTAGAAATAGTTTTTATTTACAGAAGAACCTGAACCACAAACAGCAGCACTGAGCGATGAGGTGCTGAGACTTTTCCAGTGCTCAGTGTTTTCTCTGGTCATTAGTTTGGTCATGACCGTGCTGCGCACTGAAAATGACATCAGCTTTTATATTTTTGCTGAAAATTTCAAGGTTATTGTTGAAATGTTGTGTGATTTGAGGAAGTGGAACTCGCCCGCAGCCCAGCGCTGCAGATTAACTAAAGCCGTCTTAATTAATCTTTCTCGCTGTTCTCCTCTAACAGACCTTCCCTAGCTTTACCTTTATATCCAAACAAACTGCAACAGAGTCTAACCTTCCTCATACACACCACAACAAAAACTTTGGAGTTTTTTACTGATTGTTCTCTCTCTTTCTCTCTCTCTCTCTCTCTCTCTCTCTTTCTCTCTCTCTTTCTCTTGCCCTCTCTCTGCCCCCCCGTCTCTGCCCTCCCCCTGCCCCCTCTCTCTGCCCCCCCTGCCCCCCGCCCCCCTCTTTCTCCCTCCCTCTCCCTCTCTCTCTCTCTCTCTCTCTCTCTCTCTCTCACACACACACACACACACCTTTGTGACAGGGTGAGAGAGTTTTCTTTCCCTCCTGTCTCACCTTGAGCAGAGTCTCACGCTGTGTCAGCTGGGAACTAAAGGCTCACACGGAGACTCAGGGGATTCGGCAGTGTTTGACAGACGTTTCACAAATTCCCCAAACATGCTGGAGCGACATAACACCTCATCTGTATGCTGATGGTTCCAGTCACAATTCCTCACCTCACAGTAACATCAGCACCACTGAACTAGGGGCAATTAATATCATCCAAGCACAGGAACACACACAACAGAAATATAAACCTAATCAAATTCTGTCCATTTGTAGACTTCAGAGAAGAAAAGATGTGGAAAAGGTGAAACTTTTAAATGTGAGATTTGGAAAAGTAAAACAAAATGTGGAAATGTGGAATGTGGAAAGGTGAGTTATAAGATGTGGTAAGATGTTGAAAGATGAGATATTGAAAGGTGAGATATTGAATGGTAAGATATTGAAAGGTGAGATGTGGAAAGGTGAGATGTGGAAAGGTGAGATATTGAAAGGTGAGATATTGAAAAGTGAGATACTGAAAAGTGAGATATTGAAAAGTGAGACATTGAAAGGTGAGATGTGGAAAGGTGAGATATTGAAAGGTGAGACATGGAAAGGTAAGATATTGAAAGGTAAGATATTGAAAGGTAAGATATTGAAAGGTGAGGTATTGAAAGGTGAGACATGGAAAGGTGAGATATTGAAAAGTGAGATGTGGAAAGGTGAGATGTGGAAAGGTGAGATATTGAAAGGTGAGATATT
Organism: Hemibagrus guttatus; assembly: GCA_033459395.1. Classification (NCBI taxonomy): domain Eukaryota; kingdom Metazoa; phylum Chordata; class Actinopteri; order Siluriformes; family Bagridae; genus Hemibagrus; species Hemibagrus guttatus. Next base: position 2,315,286 of record JAUCMX010000006.1, on the reverse strand, counting down.
GAAAAGTGAGATACTGAAAAGTGAGATATTGAAAAGTGAGATCATGAAAAGTGAGATATTGAAAGGTGAGATATTGAAAAGTGAGATGTGGAAAGGTGAGATGTGGAAAGGTGAGATATTGAAAGGTGAGATATTGAAAAGTGAGATACTGAAAAGTGAGATATTGAAAAGTGAGATGTGGAAAGGTGAGATATTGAAAGGTGAGATATTGAAAAGTGAGATATTGAAAAGTGAGACATTGAAAGGTGAGATGTGGAAAGGTGAGATATTGAAAGGTGAGACATGGAAAGGTAAGATATTGAAAGGTAAGATATTGAAAGGTGAGGTATTGAAAGGTGAGGTATTGAAAGGTGAGATATTGAAAGGTGAGACATGGAAAGGTAAGATATTGAAAGGTGAGATATTGAAAGGTGAGATATTGAAAGGTGAGATACTGAAAGGTGAGATACTGAAAGGTGAGATATTGAAAAGTGAGATCATGAAAAGTGAGATATTGAAAGGTGAGACATTGAAAGGTGAGATATTGAAATATTTGAGTAAATATACATATGGAGTCTCAGGCCTGATGCAGTTTGTTGCAAGTGAGGGAAATGCAACCAAATATTAAGTGTCATTTAGTTAAGGATGATTTGTTTCAATACTTTAACATCACATACTTTAACATGTCTAGAGGTAAATATCAGGAAAATGCTGATCTTTTGCTCTCATTCATCTTCTGATCTCAAACACACATGTCCTCAGTGTCTAGAAGAATCCTCCGGGTGGGGGATGGACGTCTTGGGTCTTGCTCTATAGTAGTAGCTCTTTACTATCAACACGGTTCATGGCTGTGTTTTTGGCTATATGTTGTTCCACGTTTCTCTTGGAGGCTGAATGCTTGTTCACAATCACAGCATTTTCCATCAGTAAGAAATGCTAATATTAGTTTTATCTACCATCAGATGTGAAGGTGGCATCACTCAATAAAATATATATATATAAATGAATAAATAAATAAAAACACAGCATCTTGTTGTCTAGGAATCTGAGAGAAATCCTGAAAAAAGGTTTTTATTAAACTTGTCACTCTTCTCCATGTTCACTAAGCTACATTCAGGTGTATCAGGTGTCTCTTATGCTATCTACGACTTCCTGTTTCAAAAGGAAGTGCACCAACATACGGAATGAAATCACGTCTCTGGCATTGAATGTAATGTTTAAAACAGAAAACATTAACATTTTCATTATCTTCTCTCTCTCTCTCTTTATTTCCACGGACACACCGTGATAATTAGGCTGCGTGTGTGAACTGATAAACGACGCGACCCTTCAGATCATCGATTTCACATTAAACACAGAGCTCTCAATTGCCGAGTCATTATGGCCTGTTTGTGTTGTTTGTGCAGGTGTGTCTAAGGTGAACGAGCTTTCTGAGATAAAACCACAACGTATAAGCAACTATAGGCTTGCACACACTCACACTCTCACACACACACACGTTATATGCTAACGTTTTGTTATCTTGCTTCTGCAGAGCTCTGCCCCTGCTCCGATGATTTTACAGGGTAATGTTTGCGACAAGCGGACGGCTTTGCAGACTGAATTCGCATATGACTCAATTAAGCTTACAGCAAAATGTGTAATTAGCACAGCACTGTCTCTGTGTGTGTGTGTGTGTGTGTGTGTATGTGTGTGTGTGTGTGTGTGTGTGGGTGTGTGTGTTTTCAAACAGCCCTACTTAAAGCTTTCACATCTGCCGCAGCAAATGATCCCCTCCGCTGTGCCTTGGGACGACAGCCGCCGCTAATTACCAATAAAACTAAGTTTGGATTATTTCTACAAATTATTAAGACTTTATCTTAAGTGGACCAGAACTTGACGTCCCAAAGCAAAAAAAAAGAAAAAAAGAAAAAATGGTGATTTGGTGCGTGGGACGGCTGCGGCACGATGGCGGGGCTTATGAGCTGACTATTTGTGTTTTGCAGACTTTCTGTAATGAGTTTTGAGGCATTCACACAGTGAGGAATATTGAAATCCTGGAAAAGCCTGGAAGGATTCATATTGGGGGAAAGAATTCCAGCAAGCAATGACTAACTATAATATGCGTATTAACATTTATTTGTTTCTTATTAGCTGGCTGCTTGTATCAGGACGCTGACATATCGATTCAGTGATGAACTTTGTGCTAATTCACTGCAACTCTTTCCAGAATTTTTTTTATCATTTCAGTAACACGGAGTTTCCTTACATGCTGATAATCCTGGCACGTTACAGAATTTAGCCACACCCACAAAATCTCTATAAAAGGCAAACAAAATCTTCCACTAATGCAGCTCAGCCACTGCAGCGCATGTATGTATCTGATATGGCTGGAAAATTTTCTTTCCCTTTTATGGAGATTTGTGGGTGTGGCTAAGTTCTGCTATGTGTCAGGATTATCATCAGCATATAAGAAAAGTGTGTGTGTGTGTGTGTGTGTGTGTGTGTGTGTGTGTGTGTGTGTCTGTGTGTGTGTGTGTGTACTAAACATATGCCTAACAACCCGAATCCTGTATCCTTCAAATGCATGCTGATTTAATATCACTCCTTTAGAAGAGAGCAGTAAATATTGAGCTAATGTTTGCCATAGCAGCATATCAGAAAATAACACCCTTCTTCATGTTATTTTGAGTGCGCCTAATTCGTTTTTTTTTTTTTTTTTTTAAAGTATTTTTCTACCACAAAACCTGAAGGCTGGATTTTCCTGCTCCATACCCTTTATTATGTTAATTTCATGCTTGATTCAAAAATAAATAGCTTCTACTGGGAGTTCATGCTCTAACGCTTGCTGTGTCTTGTTTTTTTTGTTTTGTTTTTTTGTTTCTCTTTTTGTGAAGGTCACATGCAGGCGTCTGCAGATTCCCGAGCTAGGCATTATGGACTGGGGAGAGAGCGATAACGAGGGCAACCATTCCCCCAAAGGACCAAGCAGCCGCACGCCAAACCCTCTGCGCTTGTTCTCTAGAGGATATCGTGCTCTCAAGAGCAACATGAGACAGATGACATATTTGGAAAAAATGGAGGACTCGTGGGACTGGTTATCTAACCAGACAGCTGCTGGGGCGGCGCAAAGCAGGACTAAACGCAGACCCATCGTGAAGACGGGAAAGTTCAAGAAAATGTTTGGCTGGGGAGATTTCAACTCCAACATCAAAACCGTGAAGCTGAACCTCCTGATCACCGGGAAGATTGTGGACCACGGAAACGGGACCTTCAGCGTTTACTTCCGACACAACTCCACCGGCTTAGGGAACGTCTCGGTGAGTTTGGTTCCTCCGTCCAAAGTGGTGGAGTTTGAAATGGCACAGCAGAGCACGCTGGAAACAAAGGATGCTAAATCCTTCAACTGCCGAGTTGAGTACGAAAAAACGGACCGGAACAAGAAATCGGGGATGTGCGGCTTTGACGTGTCAAAAACGTGCTACCAGGAGCAGACGCAGAGTCACGTCTCGTGGCTGTGCTCCAAACCGTTTAAGGTCATATGCATCTACATCTCTTTTTACAGCATCGACTATAAACTGGTGCAGAAAATCTGTCCTGATTATAATTACCACAGTGAGACTCCATATACCTCCACAGGATAATCTTAGAACCTGAACGAGACTCGAACTGACCTGGGTCAAACACGCAGCCCAGACCAGACCTGACCCATTACACACAACCACACCATCTCCTGAATCACTGCTACTGTACAGCTCCTCCACAGGGTAAAGTCTTACCCCAAACCTAACACAACTTTGGTCCAAAACCTGGCACGATCCTGAAGGTTTACCTGGGATCCAGACCCACCAACCAAACTTGGCCCAAACTCAAGGGCTGACTCGCTACTAACCTCGGTCCAAATCAATTTCAAAAACCAAACACAAAAGGACTCGCTCCTCACCTCGGCTCGAACTGTCTTTTAGTCTAAACTCACATTCATGACTTTATCAAAACATCTCAGAGACCAATCTGACTCGAACTTACGGGCAGATTTGTGTCCAGCCTCGGCCCACAATCCCAGCCCAAACTTTAACAGACTTGCTCAAACCCGTGGACTGACTCGGTCCTAAGCTTGGCTGAAAACTATTGATGTAACTGAGAAACCCGAACTCCTCCAACGGTTTCCGGTCAAACCGACTCTCCCTACAGCACCGAGCTCCTCCACATGTTCTGCATATTTCAGGCACAATTAAAAACCAATCCAGATGTTCCGCATCAGGCAACACCGCCGGACAAGCGCCTGCTTTTCACCTGAGTGAAATGATGGGAACGTCCTGAGCTGTAATTAAGTTCAAGATTTGTTTACAACGAAGGCGCCACGTACCACACCGAGACGTTTCCTTGGGACAATAAAGATCAACCCAGCTACCAAGGACAAAACACATGTGGAATTAAAGTAGAACTGTTTTGGTGTGTATGTGTCTGTGTAAGTGTGCTAACCCCATCAGTACCGATTCTCTGATTCTCATTGTAGTGACGTTGTTGGTGAAGCCGCCAGGTTTAGCATCGTGATCTGGTTCAATCATCTTTCAGGGGGTAAAAAAAAAAAAAAAAAAAAAAAGAAAGAAAAAAAAAGGAAAAAACTAAACTCCAGGTTGCCCCACGAGAGCTCTATTCATCGGACAGGTTGGTTTAGTGAATCTGGCAGCCAATTAACGACACTTTGTCATGGTCTTGCCACAGTGCTCCGCATTTCCAGGCTCTAATTATCATTAATTACACTGGGAAATTTCACTCGCTCACGCTAAATGAAGGGACTGAAGCCAAAAAATGAAATTTAACCTGTCAGTCATGTCAGCAGTCCGGGAGAAAAAGAAGAACCGGAGATAGTTTGTTTTGTTTTTTCAAACTTACACACAACACCAGCTTTTCTTCTCTGGAGAAATTTTCACTATTTATCCTGAAGAACTGTTATTCACCAGAAACATATCGTGATGTAGTTTCCTGAAATACGTAGTAACACAATCACTACACAACAACTCAGTTCATTTCATTTAGAGCAGACAATTAAACTGGTGATTGATAAAGTTTCAGAAACAGTCATGTACGGTGAAGAGCTACGAGCTGTGAACGTCACCTTCACAGTATAATCGTCATATAATTGTCTGGAATTTATTTTAGATACTCTTTAAAGGTTCCTTATTTATTTATTTATTTTTGTGTGTGTGTGATAATACGAGCAATGAAACTTCAAATTTACACAACCGAAATTTTAGATTTGGAAATTTGGAGCTAATTTACGCTCCTTAATCCAAAAATATACATATTCTCTTATACCTAATATTCTACTTTCCCCTTGTGCATTTTTAGTGAGTTAATTATAACAGAACTGTATTTTTTCCCCTTGTATTGAAATTTCCTAGTCTAGATATAACGAGGATCTTTACCTCATTTTGGTGTGGACTGTAAATGAAATGAAAAGCCTCACTGTGGACTCCCTCTTCCTGCAGTATTATTTTCCGAGACGTTCCTCCTGTACTGTCTGATTCCTCTGTATAAAAAAAAAAAAAAAAAAAACACACACAAAAGAAATAAAACATTCATCTGTGTTCATGTCGATGTTCAGGTGCTGTTCCGACTAAAATCAATTCAAATTCCTATGCGTTTTGTTTGCTTTTAACTCCATCACTCAGACCTTGATCCGAACAGGACAGAGATGAGGACTGCATTCAGACTTCAGGATGATGATGATGATGAAGATGATGATGAGCTAAAGAAAATAAAATCTTCCTCTGTGTGCACACTCATGGTTTTTTATGTATTATTCTGAATCACAGCTCAAGTGGTTAAGGCTCTGGGTCATTGACTGGAAGATCAGGGGTTCAAGCCCCAGCACTGCCAAACTGCCACCATTGGGCCAGGGAGCAAGTGAGCAAGGCCCCCAACCCACTCTGCTCCAGGGGTGCTGTATCATGGCTGACCTTGTGCTCTGACCTCAAGCCCCAAGGATGGGATATGCAAAGAAAAGTATTTCACTGTGCAGTAATATATATGTGACAAATAATACATTATTTGTAAGCTCGGATAGCAGCGCAGGTTTGAATATGTTATCGTTTCTATGGCAACACTGTAGACGCTCCACATCCATATCGAGGATTTCTTTTTTGTAGAAAGGTGTGTAATCGTTGACATGGTGAAGTTTTCCTAAAGTAAGGAGATGTTTATTTCATGCATCATGTATGGAAGGAGTCTCCAGTGTCAGCGCTTTGTTTTCAGGACATAGGAGTTTACACTTCTTTGCAGTTTCTCTGTAACACGAGCTGTTCTAGGAGGAGAAGTAACTTTAAGCAGGTGATTATTTTACTCCAGCATCCTGACCCTCACTGTGTTATTCTTTACTCAGGACACAACAAGCTTTATATATATATATATATATATATATATATAGTCTTTTGAATATTTGTTGATGTTTTTGAGCTAATAGCAAAGCAAAACCAGCTGTTTAAAAGCAGCTCACTGTACATCCAGTGGGAAGTGATGGTGTTTTATTAACAGGGTGAAGCAGCGGTGGTGCTAATCAACTGAAAATCTTAACACACTTTTATCTTCAGACAAATAGAAAGTCAATAACAGTCAAGAATTTAAAAAATAAATAAATAAATAAATAAATAAATAAAATCCTATATCCTGTGGTGTGATACTGTACAAGATGCAACAACCAGCTGTTTAAAGCAGAGCATAGAGCATAAAGATTGAGAAACAATAACAGGGAGCTTTAAATAAAAGATTTTGCTGAACAAATGTAATATTTTATGGAACAAATTTCAGCTAATTTACATAATAAAATAATAATTATTATTATTATCATTATAAAATGTATTTTTACTATTATTATTATTATTATTATTATTATTATTAATTGACCCTTTGTATTTATCATAAATAAATCCAAATAATTGATACTCAGCAGGTCAATATAATATTTATAATAATAAATAAAATATGTGTTTCTGGGCTTCATGAAAAATACAGAAAACTTCAGATCTTTTACATCATGAGCAGTTAGAAATCAATTTTCTTCAAATACATTTATTTATCTATCAAATATAGTTTGTCAAATGCTTTATAAATCAATTTTATATCTATATGGAGTAAATCTGCACCCTGACACACTGTGATGTACTGGTTCTGTGTTGGTTTTGCCGGACGGACGCACCGCTCGGTTTCCTTCATTATAATCCATTTCCTGGTGGAATGAACACTCCTCTCATGTTCAAACCCTTAAGGCTAAAAAAAAAAAAAAGAAAAAAGAAAAAAGACAAAGCTCAGGTTTATAGCAGCTTTTCTCATGAGGCTGTATTTCCTCACTGGCTGTAAAAGCGGAGAGCAGAGTGCTGATACGGAGACGCTCCGAGGGAAACGAGTGTCTCGTATCTGGGATTAGTGCCTGCTGTTCGCTTTAATCAGCCCTGGCATTAGGGAGCACATGAAAGCGCAGCGCTTTAATAGAGCAAAGTGCTGCAGCTGTAGTGCTAATTCAGGACCAGAAGAAACACACACACACACACACACACACACACACCGTTTACACACCTCTCTTAATGAGAATACACTACATTCCTGCAGTCAACTTTCATTTTTCCACTTATATAAAAAGCCAATATTTTATACTATTCAACTAATCACTGCTCATGAAACAATGTATTCTTAATAGGATTTTTTTAAAGTGAATAAGATATTCATGCTGTCGACTGTGATTTTTCACATTTACACCGTGTTTAATAATGCTCTGATTACCACATGGAGGGTTTGATCATGAGAAAACGTTTCTACAGCTCAGGTATAAACTCTGTACTTTAAGCCACTCTTAATATGAGCAGCAATCAGCTACAGCAAAGAAGAAACAAATCAGATCAAAATGTTTTATCAATAATCTTCAACACCGCTTGGCACTGTTTAAGGTAAAATAAATGATGGTCAGATAAATGAGTTGAGTTTCCTGATTTGTCATAATGAACCCAGATGCCTGAAGTCACCGGTTCTGTGGTCCAGAGCAACAGCATGTTAAAGGAGAAAATAATCCAGTCCAGTGGTTTGAAATCATGTAAAAAACTGGTATGTTGCTATGGACAAGTGCTATTTAGACAATGGGAGTCAGATAGACGACAAAACTTGGCTAGACGATGAGGGATGGGTAGATGTGAGTTGGCTAGACTATCAGAGTCGGGGTATGCTAGATGGCTAGAAAATGAGAGTCCGGTGTGTGTGAGTCAACTCGATTATGAGAGCAGAGTACGCGAGGCGGCTTGATGAGAAGAGTCGGGTGTATGTGAAACACCTAGACGATGAGATTTGGTGTATGTGAGATGGCTAGATGATGAGAGACGGGTGTATGTGAGACAGCTAGACAATGAGATTTGGTGTATGTGAGACAGCTAGACCTTGAAAGTCTGTGTATGTGAGATGGCTGGATGTTGAGAACCAAAGAACATGAGAAAGCAAGACGATGAGAGTTGGGTGTATGTGAGACGGGTGTTTGTGAGACAGCTAGACAGTGAGAGTCTGTTGTATATGAGACGGCTAGACGATGAGAGTCTGGTGTATGTGAGACAGCTAGACGATGAGAGTCTGGTGTATGTGAGACAGCTAGACGATGAGAGTCTGGTGTATGTGAGACAGCTAGACGATGAGAGTCTGGTGTATGTGAGACAGCTAGACGATGAGAGTCTGGTGTATGTGAGACGGCTAGACGATGAGAGTCTGGTGTATGTGAGATGGCTAGATGAAGAGAGTCTGGTGTATGCGAAATGGCTAGACGGTGAGTCAGTGTATGCGAGACGACTAGATGATGAGAGTCTGGTGTATGTGAGATGGCTAGATGATGAGAGTCCGGTGTATGTGAGATGGCTAGATGATGAGAGTCTGGTGTATGTGAGACGGCTAGATGATGAGAGTCGAGTGACCTCGACCCCACTAAACGATTAGAATCAACAGAATGCAAGTCTACTAGATGAGAGCCAGCTGGATGATAAGGGTCAACTAAACAAGAGTCAACCGACGTTGGCCTGATGACTACATTCTGGATGATGAGGGTCAGCCTGAGAAAGAGGGCTGGATGAGAGTCTCCTAGAGGCAAGTCGGTTGGATGTGCCGGAGGAGAACCTATTAGATGCAAGTTGGATAAAAAGAGTCTCCTAGGTCAGAAGAGAGTCCCTAGATGTGTGTCCTAGAGCGAGCAAGCTAGAAGTTTCCTAAATGCCAGTCAGCCAGATAAAAAACAAAAATATCAATGAACCCAGAACTTTTCCATCACTACGACAGTACAGAGTTTTTACTCAACACCAGCTCCATCACCAAGAAAGCAAAGAGGAAGAAAATGTTTTGTCAATAATCTTCAACACCACTTGGCACTGTTTAAGGTGAAATAAATGATGGTCAGATAAATGAGTTTCCTGATTTGTCATGAAGACCAGCAGCATGTTAGAGCATAAAATGTTCGAATTTGTGAAAATGTCCAGCGGTTTGAAATCATGTAACAAACTGCCATGTTGCTATGGATGAGCACTGATGCTCATCTGGACACTGATGCTCATCTTGGATTCTGGACATGAGACAGAATCGAGGTATGTGAGATGGTTAGACAATGAGAGTCGGGCATGTGTGAGACAGCTAGATTATTAGATGAGAGTCAGCGATTCGACTTGACAATGATAGCTGAGTGGGCGCGAGACGGCTAGATGATGAGAGTTGGGTCCTGGAGAAACATCGTCTCTTTTCACAATGTGCTGAGTCAGCTATGTGTGGTTGAAATGACAATAAAGCCTCGACTTGACGACTTAATTGAGTGCTGCTCTGAATAAAAATAATTTTAAAAACACCAGAATTTATGCTGAAAAAAACATTTTTAATGATAACACACATTCTTAAACAGTCCTTAAACAGAACAAATCAATCAATGTAACATTAAACATCGTACAGATGCCTCCAACGCCATCAGAACACCGGTATTAGTGAAACATACCAAAACGACATGACGTAACTCTCCAACACACAGTGTGATGACGCCAGCGTCCGATTCCCAGCAGCGTGTGTTTGCCGAGTCAGTGGACGGAGATCAGAGTGTGAGCTGAAAACACACACATCTGACCGGTAAAGGACTCGAGAGGGTGATTAGAGGAAAAGAAACTGCAGAGATATGGCCTCTTGGTTTGATCATTGAGATAATAGCTTGAGTCTTTTTAAGTTCTGGCACAATTTTAACAAGAGACGTGTGAATATTATTGAAGATGTGCGAGCTAAAACACTACCTGCGTAAACATGAATGATGATACAATTCTTCTTCTTCTTCTTTCGGCTTTTCCCTTCAGGGGTCGCCACAGCGAATCATCTCTCTCCACCTATCCCTATCTTCTGCATCCTCAACACTTGCACCCACTAGCTTCATATCCTCATTAATTCCATCCATATACCTCCTCTTTGGCCTTCCTCTTTGCCTCCTGCCTGGCAGCTTCATGTCCAACATTCTCCTACCAATATACTCACTCTCCCTCCTCTGAACATGTCCAAACCAAACCATCTTAATCTGGCTGAATGATGATACAATAAAGCACAAAAAAACGTTCAGTACAGTGTGAGCTGATGAAAACCTGTTTGTAATGGAGTAAATGACCTGTAAATGAACTGCTAACTGTAATATACACAATGTATTTGCTGTACATAACATGACAAAGGAATATTAATTTAACCATCATCAGACTGGAAAGGAAAGGAAACAGAATGTGTGCCATGAAAGATGTGTTCCGATTGGCCGAGAGATGCACTCGTTATTGGAGTCTTCATTAACGCAGTTAGGATTGTACACCAGTTATTATAAAGAAATAAAAAATAAAGAATGCAGGAAGATTATGGATACACACAGTAACTGTGATGATACAAAGTTCTTGCGACTCTTTTTCGAAATAAATAATAATAATAAACTCCTCCATGATATGAGTGCACTAAACCCTGCATTCGCACTAGTGAGGGATGCAGTGACCGGTGTACATGTGCGAGCCACTATTTCAGCATTTAAGCTGTGACTTTCTCACTTCAATGAAAATTAGGTACAAAACAAGAGAAAGACTTTTGAATCCGATGCCTTTAGAGCACGTAGCCTGATGTTTCTTCAGTTCCGTAATAAATGTGTATAGAAACATAACAAATGAAGAAAAATCACCGATGCCTCTGGTGAGTGACGTAACTAATAGATGCTAATCTGCTAGTGCAATGAAGCTAGTACAAAACTGAGCTGTTAAATCAAACGCTACTTGTACCACTGGAACAAAAAACAAAGAAACGAAACACTGGACAGGCCACGCCCACAAGCAACAACAGCGTAGAGCAGAGCATGAAATCAGCGGGCTACTTCAATTTAAACAAAGCAGGGTGCCAGAACTTATTAGAACGACTCGTTTTTTCATTAAACTTTAGGGTTTTTAGATATTGCCGATGTTTAATCACCACTGTGTGTTGGGTTAAAGATTAAAGTTTATTCAGTTTAAGACTGGTTTAATGAAAGAAGAGGCCAAATTAAAGGAATAGCCTGGCTGAAAATACCTCACTCGTGTACATCATCTATAACTTTTAGCCCTCATTTCTCTCACAGTGTAACGTCACGTCACGTCACGTCCGAGTAACGCGAGTGTAGAAACGTACGGATAATACCTCTTTTACACAACCCCAAGATACAGACAAAAAAAAAAAAAAAAAAAAGGTTAAAGTATTTACCTTTCAAATATAAGTCAAGTAAGTCCTTTACATAGAAATAGTGCCATCAATATGGGGCATGATCTGGTTCACTGATCGTCTCAAATGTCAGGTCGCGAAAACGGGCCAAACATTTATATAACATCAGAACATTATCTGCTTTAAACAAACCTTTTACACGTCATATCAAAACAACAGCTGGACCCAGGGAACTAGTGCAAAAGGTGAGGAGGACCGACGGAACGAAGGAAGGGCCTGGTCTGTATGGGACGAGGCAGGCACAGGATAAAGGAACACTGATCGATTTTTACTGCCATCGGAGAGGACGAGGAGAAAAAACACCCAGAGCCCAGCGACTGGGTCTCAGTCTGACACAATGTCTGTAAAAATATGCATTTTAAAGATGGTTTATAGCCAGAGAGGGAGAGAGACAGACAGAGAGAGAGAGAGAGAGAGAGAGAGAAAGAAGAGAAAAATAAGTGAAGAATAAAGCTCTGAGACTGAACATATTGTGTGAGAACAGTTATAACAATCGTTATAGCTTTTCCTCTCACACACTTGATACTGTCTCTGGATTTAGATCAAGTGCCAAAAAGAGACACAGCATGTGTGTGTGAGTGTGAGAGAGAAGAGAGAACTCTTTCTCTCAAGAGTGAGAGCGAAGCCTAAAGCGGTGTATCAGTGAGAACAGTATGAGTACATGCTGTCTCAATTCCTTCCGCGAGCTGAAACAGAGAGAGAGAGAGAGAGAGAGAGAGAGAGAGAAAGAAGAGGAAGAAAGGATAAGGAAGATGGTTAAGATGAAGAGAAGTGAAAGGCTGTAAGAAAGAACTGTAAGAAAATGAAAGAGAGAGAGAATGATTTCTAGGAAAGTATGAGGAGAGGAAATGAAGAGAAAATGAAAGAGAAGAAAAGAAAGAATGATTAAGGGAAGAAACGAAAGTGAGATAGAGAGAGAGAGAGGAAGGGGAAGAAAGAATAAGGAAGATGTATAAGATAAACAGAAGATAAGGGCTGTAAGGAAAAACTGTCAGATAATGAAAAAGAAAAAAAACAAAGAGTGATTAAGGGAAGAACCAAAAGTGAGAGAGAGAGAGAGAGAGAGAGAGAGAGAGAGAGGGAGAATGAATGACAGGAGGGAAATGAAACAAGCGAAACAGAGTGATAAAATGGAAAACGGAAAAAAATAGAGAGCAATAAATGGACAAATATAAATTAAGACAAAGAGCGAAAGAAAGACAGAGTAAAAGGGAGGAAAAAAAGATAATGAATGATGGAGAGAGAACAGGATAAGAAAATGATACAGTGACAGGAAAAAGAGGATCAGAGAGAGAGGGATAGAGAGAGAGAGAGAGACAGAGGAAAGCACAAAAATGTGTGAATGCAAATTAATGAGAGGATGAGAAAATGAGAGAGAGACAGAAATTTAAAAAAAAAAAAAAAAAAACAGAGAAAAGAATCAAGAGTGAGAGCAAAGCCTATAGCGGTGTATCAGTGAGAACAGTATGAGTACATGCTGTCTCAATTCCTTCCGCGAGCTGAAAGAGAGAGAGAGAGAGAGAGAGAGAGAGAGAGGGGAGATCAGAACTGCTTGAGCCTCTTCCTGGGCAGGCCGAACGGAGGGCACTGAGCCGAGGCCAGAGCACGGAAAGCTTCGGCCACTAAGTGAGGATGAGATTGGATCATTGCCTTCCAGCCCGGAGTCTCCATTATATCTGCGGCGTGGCTGAGACACAAAGAGCACAAAGACATCAGAGTATTAACACCACACACGCTGAAGATCGATGCAGCGCTTTAATCTAACACTCAGCTGAGAGAGAGAGAGAGAGAGAGAGAGATTAAGAGTGACTGCATGATGAACACAAAACACTCCTGATTGTAGTTTTTAATTAACCGCAGATAGTGATTTTTCACTCACGGCAACAATCACAAAGCATCACTAACAATAATCACTGATTGGCCAGTGTCACTGTGATTGACAGGCGGAGAGAGTGAGAAAGCTCCACCCAGCTACACCTACACAGCAGCATTGTTAAGATTCAAGCTCACATTTGTTTTCTTTTGTTTTTTTCATTCTGATGAGCCACAATACACTTTTATGATATAACTATTTATATACTATAGTGAGTATAGTGGGATCTTTTTTTAAAGAACAAAAAAACAATTTTTTTTTTTTTAAATTAATTAACTAAACGCAATTAAATTCTCTGATTATAAATGGCTGAATTTTTTATGCTGATTTTTTTTCCAGAATTATATTGGGTATAATTATTAAATAAAAAACTTTTCAGTTTAAATATATATATATATATATTTTATATTTAAATATTTCTTTTAATACAACACTATTCTGAATTATGATAAATAATATTCTTTAAAAACATCAGGTTTTGATCTGATATTTTGCTGACTCGTGCACGTTTCATCGGATTGAGAAAATAAATAAATAAATAAATACATACATAATGAAAGAAAGAAAGAAATCTGAAAACGACGCGTTCCTGCTCTAAAGACCTCTTTAAACCTAGTGAGAAAAAATAAACATGATGTCAGAACGACAAAATGACATGAAATTAAAATGACACAATGTCGCTGAATGTGTTCACGTCAACATTGGCTTTTTGCTCGTTGTGAATGAACCTGGTGTTTGGAGTGTGTGTGGTGTTATTCGTCAGAAGGTGATTTGTATAAACGTGTATGAGTGTGTATAAAGGCAGAGACACGGACAGTGTGTTTCACTCTGAAGGCTGGAAAGTGGTCATGTACGTGAGAATGATGACACAAACACTAACGGAGGAGAAATAAAAACAAATGAGAAGAGCGCTGCGCAACTGGGAAGTTTTTAATATTCCTAAACTGTTTCTGAAAGTCTATTAACATCATAAATTCTGAGATACGGAGAAAACTAGCAGAGACTGAAGACGTTTTAGCAGCCAGAACCCAAAACAATGAATTCTAATGCAGCTCGCTGGTGCTGATAAGAGCTTGTTATTAATCTTGTGTGTGTGTGTGTGTCTCTCTCTCTCTCTCTCTCACACACACACACACACACACACTAAGGCTAATTACATACTTGTTATTCCAGTATTTTCCATCCTTGCACCCCAGCTGTCGGAGAACGCTGCACCTACAGAGGAGATAAAAAAGAAAAAAACAGAGCTAGCTAACATTCAGTGTGTGTAAACAGGGATGGCAGCGGTGATTTATCATCGAGTGCCGCGGTTCAGCGGTGCGTGGGTTTTTTTTTTCTTGCCTGTTGATAAAATCGATGGCTTGAGCTTTGAGCTGCTCGGCGCTGTGCAGGTCGGCGAGGATGAGCGTGTCGGCTACGTTCTCCACGCACAGGCTGCTGCACAGAGACTCCTCACACATCACCTTTAAACGCTCCAGAGCGTACTACACACACACACACACACACACACACACACACATGCAATTTACAGCTCTGTCAAGACAACTACTTTTCTTTACAAACCTGGGATGAATTTCTGTCCAATATAGATGTTATAAGATCACAGAGTCTATAAAGTGGAATTGAATATTTCACACTACAGCTACATTTCGGAATATTTTTATTATCCTGAATCTATGAGAGTAAGGTATGATAAAATAATCTGAATTAATCCCTCCAAAAAACAACAAAACAAGACATTCCTGTATTTTTCTGTCAAAATGCAATGCCTCCCAGTAATTACTTTGATGATTTGCTCCTTTTTATTGTGAGAAAGATAATAAATAATATGTCTTAGAGAAAAGGTCCTGAGAGACAAATGTAGCTAAAGTGACATCTGGTCACTTTATTTTTTTAATACACCAATCAGCCATAACATTATGACAAGCTGCCTAATAATGTGTTGGTCCGCTGCTAAAACATCCCTGACCCGACAAGGCATGGACTCCACTAGATCCCTGAAGGTGTGCTGTGGGATCTGGCACCAAGATGTTAGCAGCAGATCCTTTAAGTCCTGTAAGTTGAGAGGTGGGGCCTCCATGGATCGGACTTCTTTGTCCAGCACATCCCACAGATGCTGGATTGGATTGAGATCTGGGGAATTTGGAGGCAGAGTCAACACCTCAAACTGGTTGTTGTGGTCATCAAACCATTCCTGAACCGTTTGTGCTTTGTGGCATGGAGCATTATCCTGCTGAAAGAGGCCACAGCCATCAGGGAATAGTGTTTCCATGAAAGAGTGTACATGGTCTGCAACAATGCTTAGGTAGGTGCTACGTGTCACAGTAACATCCACATGGACCGCAGGACCCAAGGTTTCCCAGCAGAACATTGCCCAAAGCAGGACACTGCCTCCACCGGCTCGACTTCTTCCCATAGTGCATCCTGGTGCCATGTGTTCCCCAGGTAAGAGACCTGATGTAAAAGAAAACGTGATTCATCAGACCAGGTCACCTTCTTCCATTGCTCCGGGGTCCAGTTCTGATGCTCACGTGCCCATTGTTGGCGCTTTTGGTGGTGCACAGGGGTCAGCATGGGCACCCTGACTAGTCTGTGGCTATGCAGCCCCATACGCAACAAACTGTGATGCACTGTGTATTCTGACCCCTTTCTATCAGAACCAGCATTAACTTCTTCAGCAATTTGAGCAACAGTAGCTCGTCTGTTGGATCGGACCACACGGGCCAGCCTCCGCTCCCCATGTGCATCAATGAGCCTCGACCGCCCATGACCCTGTCGCCGGTTCACCACTGTTCCTTCCTTGGACCACTTTTGATAGATACTGACCACTGCAGACCGGGAACACCCCACAAGAGCTGTAGTTTTGGAGATGTTCTGATCCAGTGGTCTAGCCATCACAATTTGGCCCTTCGTCAAACTCGCTCAAATCCTTACACTTGTCCATTTTTCCTGCTTCTAACACATCAACTTTGAGGACAAAATGTTCACTTGCTGCCTAATATATCCCGCCCACTAACAGGTGCCATGATGAGGAGATCATCAGTCTTATTCACTTCACCTCTCACTGCTCACAGTGTTATGGCTGATCGGTGTATATTTATTTAATTTAAAACTTTATAATTTTTATGTTTCCATAAAAATGCTTTGAGACAATGTAAATTGTTAAAAGCGCAATACAAATAAAATTAAATTGATTTATTTCCTCCTGCGAGATCAGTATGTTCGGTGAAAAGTGTTTTTGAGCCAATATATCTAATGTATCTATAACTATATCTATAACTGATGTATTATCCCTCTCCATTACCTCATCCAGGTTCCCTTAATGCTAACTAACATTAGCCATTAATTAACAGAACACTAGAGATCATTTAAACGATGGTGAGCAGTGTACACTACGTACAGTTTAACAGCAGGTAAACACTACCTGCTAAAAGGATCAGCAACATCCTAAATGAATATAATATTTCTACACCAACAGTTCAGGTAAAATCTGTCAGTTTATAAATTTGTATATAATGAAGAACAAAATCAAACGGCTTCATCGCTCACTTTATCAGCTGCTGCCAACAAACTGTCTGCCATTTTCTCCAGATTTGGCGCTTTCCCCGTGTATATAAACCCCATCATTTCTTTGAAGACATCTGGCTCGACGTCGCTGATGTCCACCCGGTTCTGTGCGAGAGGAAATAAAGAGAAAGTAAGTACTAATACAACAGCTGCAGGAAACATCTAGTAATCTCAGTAAAGGTCTACCTTCTTGCTCTCCTCCATTTCATGCTCAAACATAGCATTAAACACCGGAGACCTCGCTGTCAAGGAAACAATAAGTCCGTCAGTTATATATTAGGAACGTTCGAGAACATTGATTATTTTATTTATCCTGCCCACATTTTTTGTGACCAAATATCTTGCTGAATCAATCCACACAAGACCTGGGAGACCAATGTGCCCTGGACTTGGGAATCAAGCTGCCCAAAATCTGGTGGACCAATCAACCTGACTTCTGGGGGACAAATCTGCCTGGGATGTTGGGGGACTAATGTGCCCAGGAATTAGGAGATCAATCTGCTCATAATCTGGTTGATCATTCACCTTGAAATCTTATGAGACCAATCCACCTGATATCTAAGGAACTGATCTGGCTGACCAATTCTCCTGAAATCTTATAGGACCAATCCACATGAGGTCTGTGGGACCAATAATCCTCAGAAGTTTGGAGACCAATGTACCCTCGATCTGGAGGACCAATTCTCCTGAACTCTTACAGGACCAATTCTCCTGAACTCTTATAGGACCAGTCCTGCTGATATCTTGGAAAGCAATCTGCTTGTGATGTTGGTGGACCAATCCACTTGAAATCTTAAGGGACTTCCTAGCTGAGATCTGGTGGACTGGTCCACCTGAGATGTTGGGGGCACAATCCAACCAGGACCTTAGATGTTTAAATGATCTTGAGGAGCAATTTTCTTTAAGATCTGATCTATTAACCCATCTGAAATATTATGAGACCAATACGCCCGAGATCTGGTGTCCTGATCTGTGTGAGATCTTAAGGAACTGACCACAGCTTACAATCATGAAATCTAAGCCATTCTAAGATCTACATCCAGTTAGAGAGTAAATCGAGGATAGCTGTAGGTCATTACCTGCCAGTATGGATTTGTGGGCCTTGAACTCCTGCCCCCCCACACACAGTGTGCAGTCAGTGAAGCGTGAACACTCCCACAGATTTCCCAGATCATCTGAGAGTTGGCACTCAGGAACTTTCAGCACGTTTGTGTTAGATTGACCTGAGATATTTACAGAGTCCTGCACTACGCTCACCTGGGCCAGAGGAGAAACAGAAAGAGGAGATCAGGAGCAAAGCCTGTATGCTACAGCAAGGAGTGAACATCTTCATCAGAAAAGAGAACAATGCACTTTTGAACGCAGTAAGCAACATTTTCACTAAACATTTATAAAGATACAAAAGATTAGAGGAGCTTAGCGAGCCAGGCAGTGAGTCAGCACATCTGAATCCTAAATAATCGCAGGAAAACTAGCAGGAAGACACGCAGAGAATGCTGAGCTGGACCGCAGAGAGCCAAAGAACTACAAAGACAGTTCACACACACACAAAAGTTCCCATCCAAGTTGCAAATGTAACTTCTTATCGAATTAAAAAAATTTCCACCTCAATAGTGTACGTAAGATTTTTATGCATGTTTTTAGAGATGTTCTAGTGGTGATATTACCCGATACCTTATGTAGAAAGCACAAGTAGTACATTTGAGAACAGGCTTTAGTATGGGCTAGTAGATGCTTTAAAAGAAAAAAAAAATATTCCTGCATGATGTAAATGTTGAGTTGTAGACCAAATGCTAGAAAATATCAGCACCTGTATTTATTCTTCATCATTTACAACAATCAGGCATAACATTATGACCACCTGCCTAATATTGTGTTGGTCCCCCTTTTGCTGACCCGTCATGCACTGTGTATTCTGACACCTTTCTATCAGAACCAGCATTAACTTCTTCAGCAATTTGAGCAACAGTAGCTCGTCTGTTGGATCGGACCACACGGGCCAGTCTTCGCTCCCCACGTGCATCAATGAGCCTTGACTGCCCATGACCCTGTCACCAGTTCACTACTGTTCCTTCCTTGGACCACTTTTGATAGATACTGACCACTGCAGACCGGGAACACCCCACAAGAGCTGCACTTTTGGAGATGTTCTGATCCAGTGGTCTAGCCATCACAATTTGGCCCTTCGTCAAACTCGCTCAAATCCTTACGCTTGTCCATTTTTCCTGCTTCTAGCACATCAACTTTGAGGACAAAATGTTCACTTGCTGCCTAATATATCCCACCCACTAACAGGTGCCATGATGAGGAGATCATCAGTCTTATTCACTTCAGCTGGCACTGCTCAGAATAACGCTTGAAGACATATCAAGTATTAATTTATTGCGTCTCTCCTCATCAAATTCGCGCTAATCAAACCAATGGAGATATGCATATATCCCATAATTCCTGACTTCCTATACAGGCAAGATGGCAATATTTCTCTTTGTTATTAATAACCACAATATCTTACACCGATGGATCACCATCAGCACCTTTCCATGATTTATGAGTGAGATTTTTGTGTTTATTGTGCTTTATACAGTGGAACCTCGGCATAGGAATTTAATTTGTTCTGGAGGCGAGTTCTTAAGATGAAAATTTGTATTGAAACGAACTTTCCCATGAGAAATAATGTAAATGCAGATGATCCGTTCCAGCCACCCAAAAATATGAGCAATATTCCCAATACGAAGCGTATGTAAACTGTACGGCTGCTTACGAACAACTGACCCAAGCCAAGCATATGCGCAAGTTAATATCCCAGTTAATAAAGCAACCTGAATCTTATTAATCAGTCAACTGTAATGTTATGCATCCACAGCGAGGATAACTTAAACAATTATAAAGGTTCTTAAGCATGCTACAACATTTAACAGAAAAAAACATGCTTTTTAGCTTATTACACCTGAAACAGAGCTCTGAACAGAGTGCGAGAGAAAGCGTGATCCACCGCAGAGGTTTAACAGCCTCAGTGTTTCTCTCTTCCCTATCTCGAGAGCCGTCCAATTAAGGATGGGAAACAGTCTATCTGCAATTTGCATCTAATTTGCTTTATTAAATTGCCAATTTCCCAGCAAACATGGAACCTTGTTGCAGATCTCATCGGGACTTGCAGACTCTCTCTTTCTCTCTCCCCAGACAATATCCTCTTAATTATCTGCGAAACACTATAAACCGCTCTGTCTTCTTTTTCCGCTTCTGCGACTGCTTTGCTATAAGAGTGGGCGGACGCTCGGTGCTCACGAAGAGGGACGTTTCTGGGGGGGTTTCTATATGACGCCCACCGCAACCTGATCATTTACTCAAGAAGCTCAGAAAGGCACAGACTCGCTCAGGTTAATGGATGTAACGTGACTCACTCCCCTTGCATTATGGGTAGTACAAACAGTACCAATAACACAATGTGAAGATCTGGAAATGTTCGGGGTTTTTTTTAAACTAGAAATTATTTTCACACGGGGTTTAGCACTCTACCTCACAGAACAGAGTGAGCTTGTCGTCTGGAAGAAGGCCATTAGCTTCATCAAGGAGAAAATCTCTTCTAATAAACTTTTTGAAGCCCCAGTCTTTGCCTTGAACAAATCGATAGGCTCTTTGGCTTTCTGTAAAGGAAAAGAAATCAGTCACATTTAAATTTTAATTAGACAATATAGTTAACGGCAGTGTGAGTTGTTTAGCCAATAAGTCTTACTTGCTTACTTAAACGTTATTCTGCGTAATGCCTATGAAAAAAGATCATGTAAGGCTACGAGGTTTTTGCACATTTCTCCACTAAAAAGCTAATTAATTAGAAAAGTGCATAAATTATAACATAAATATCACTTTTCTGTAAAGCTGCTAGAGAGCAAAAACATTTCTTATAATCAGGAACGTCTAAAACACACCAATTAGCCGGGGTTACGGCAAAGAAAAATACGTGGTTGGACGTGGTTAAAACACCTGAATAATACATCATGTAAATCTACACGCTAAAGGACTGATGGATGTATAAACAGCTGCAGAAGAGATTCATACCCATAGCTTTAGTCTCCTCACGCTTAGCGTTGAGTAAAGAAAACTTAAACTTTGCACGCACTTCACTTTTTGGACAGCTAACCAGGAGAAGATAGAGTGACAGGTAGTCTTTACTTTCATCATCCAGTCCTTTTGGGTTTACTCTGAGGCACCTGGAAAAAATAAAACCCACAAAAAAAAAAAACAGAAAAAAAAAAAAACACTCATATAACACAACAAAAAATCTACACAGATTCTGAAATCTCTTCATTCTTTTATATTATTATAAATACTCACCATTTCATCTTGTCACTGGGACCTGAAGAGAAGGTGGAGCTTTTCAGTACTTCACCCATCTCCTCTCGACAGAAGCTGAAGTTATTAATGGTCCACATGTAGGAAAATTTCACGACTTTTACCTGCACGCACAAATTCATTTACATGAACAAGGTAATTGGATCAGTGCCAGAAAATCAGATCTCAGAAATGATCTGATCAGCTTCTTGTTTGTTCTGTGGATGAATCTTAATTGTCTTTATATCAGGCATCTAGTGCTCTATGCAAGTTAGAATTTGCCCTATAAAGTGAGCATACACCATATTGCCAAATGTTTTGGGACGTCTGCCTTTACATACACATGAATGTAATATGGAGTTGTCCCGCCCTTTGCAGCTATAACAGCTTCAACTCTTCTGGGAAGGCTTTCCACAAGGTTTAGGAGTGTGTTTATGGGAATTTTTGACCGTTCTGCTATAAGTGCATTTGTGAGGTCAGGCACTGATGTTGGACGAGAAGGTCTGGCTCACAGTCTCCACTCTAATTCATCCCAAAGGTGTTCTATGGGGTTGAGGTCAGGACTCTGTGCAGGCCAGTCAAGTTCCTCCACACCAAACTCACTCATCCATGTCTTTATGGACCTTGCTTTGTGCACTGGAGTGCAGTCATGTTGGAACAGGAAGAGGTCATCAACAAATTGTTCACACAAAGCATGAAAGTGTCTAAAATATCTTGGTATGCTGAAGAATTAAGGACCAAGTTCCTTTCACTGGAACTAAGGGGAGGAGCCCAACCCCTGAATTCGATTATTTGGAGGGGTGTCCCAAAACTTTTGGCAATATAGTGTATGTAGTGAACCGGTAAAGGTTCAATTAATAGACCTATTGGTTGTTGAGAATTAAATGATGGACATCTAGTGCACTACCTAGGTTATGTTGTACCTTCTGTAGTGAGCTTATGTAGTGAATAGGAAGCCAATGTAAGTGCACTTCCATGGTTATTTTGTGCCCTAGGGAGTGAGAATATGTAGTGAACAGGGAGCCAGGACTGTCATGGAAGCTCCATTAATATATCTTAATAAACTGTATGTCTGAGTATTAAATAGCGTTCAGATAGATGGATGGATGGATGGATGGATAGATACTTTATCCATCCCAATGTGAAATTTACAATTAGATATCTAGTGCACTCCCTAGGATATTTTGTGTCCTATGTAGTGGGCATATGTAGTGAATATAAAGTCATGACTTTAGCAGGGGCTTAACTGATAGATTTGGAATCTAGTGCACTTCAATTAATTAAAAATATTTTCCTCTTCCGCACTGAAACCTGAATTTATTTATTTATAAATGTTCCTCTATCTGCTCACCTGTGTGTAGCACCAGCTTTCAGCCACAGGGCCGCTGCTCATCTCTCCCTGAGAAGGAGGGGGGGGAGGAGGAGGGGGAGGAGGAGGAGTAAGGACGCGTGACATTTGACCTTCCTCTGTCTGGACGCGATGCCCGACGGCCGCCGAAATCTCACCACTTGACCTTTGCGTGGACAAAGAGAGCAAAGTCAGGGCTTAGCGAGAACAAATGGCTGCGATTTCTCTCTCGTTCCTGCACATCCTGATCCTCTGGAAATATCAGAGCGGAGACCTCGACATCAGGAAGTCATTACCTGTGTGAATGGGAGTCAAAAAGAGGACGGATCTATCAGGAGGAGAAAGAGGAAAGGGGAAAGGACGTGGACGGCGCAGGAGAGCGCTCGCTGGACTGAATAAACAATAACCGCCTGGATTTATATTGACCTTTCGAGAATAAACGGGAATAAAACAGTAAAAAGGGCATCAATTAAAAGCATTAACCCCGTATACAACAGAGCGGCTTCTTTGTCAGGTTTGGGGTGGAGTGGCCTGGCAATAAAACACAAACACTGCAATACACACACCAGTACAGAAATATTTATTTATTATGTTTCTTAATTAGTTCGTTAAGACCAAATCAGCTGAGGCTACACTTAAGCATAATCTTTATTTATTTATTAGTAAATTTATTTCTTTAATTATCTGTGTAGTTAGTTAAACCACATTATTTCAGGCTTTTAGCCAACAACTATTTATTTCTTAAATTATTTATTTAAGTAAGATTTAAGTTGATGGTTTAGTATTTATTTATTTATTTAGAGCACAGAATAAGCTGACATTTATTTATTTCTATTAAATATACACTTTAATAAGCACAATATTTATTTATTTTATAACAGTTTATTTTATTATTGTATACAAAGTTAGTGTTTATTTATTTACTTACTTATTTAGTTAAGTATTCATTTTTTAATTTATTTTAATTTGACTTAATTAGTTCAGGTTTTAGTCTATTTAAATATCTTTTTCATTTATAATTTAAAGGAAACAGTTTAGTGCTTTAGTAGATATTTATTTATAAATGAGTTAGCTGCCAATCTTATAAAGCAGACATTTCTTTATTTAATTTAAATTGAATCAATTTATTCTTTATTCCAGCACAATATTTATTTATTTAATGACACCGATATTTTAACCAGAAATTATTTCTTAATAATTCAGTCACTCATTGATTTATTCATTAAAACCAAGTCAGCTGAGGCTAGACATTTTTTATGTCTTAAAAGGAAACAGTTGTGCTTTAGTTGACATAATAAATTAATTAAATGATTAAAGACTGAATATTTGTTAATTAATATTTATTTATATTTTATATTTAATTTATGTACTTATTTAATAACAGTGTTAGTTGACATTTTATTGAAGCACAAGATTGACCTGCTTTACTTTGTTTATTAACAAGCACAATATTTCTTAATGTATTTAAATGGAGATAAATAAACTTTTTTGGTGATTGGTGGAGGTAGACGAGTGTACAGGATTATAATGGAACCGTAATGAGATCCTCTGTGTGTGTGTGTGTGTTTGGGCCAAACCCCTTTGTTTTTGAGTAAAAGGTACTTTGTGTAAATTAGCTAAACGGCGTGTCTGTACAGGTCTAAAACCGGCCTGGACTTGCCTTCGTCAGCACCACACAGACCCCACAGCTGCTCCTGAGACAAGCTTCAACTGACAAGAACAAACTGAGATCTTCAGAAAAATACCCCTCATTCAAGTAGCAGAGAGAGAGAGAGAGAGAGAGAGAGAGAGAGAGAGAGAGAAGGAGAGAGGAGAGAGAGAGAAAGAAAGAAATTAAGAAAGAGAGAGAGAGAGAGAGAGAGAGAGAGAGAGAGACACACACTAACATTCTACATATACTGTATCTGCATCACACAACTGACTGTACATCACTGCAGAAAGAACGTTGTTCATAATCACACTCTCCGGCGTTTATAACCATTTATAATCACACTCTCCGGCGTTTATAACCATTTATAATCACACTCTCCGGCGTTTATAACCATTTATAATCACACTCTCCGGCGTTTATAACCATTTATAATCACACTCTCCGGCGTTTATAACCATTTATAATCACACTCTCCGGCGTTTATAACCATTTATAATCAATCACACTCTCCGGTGTTTATAACCATTTATAATCACACTCTCCGGTGTTTATAACCATTTATAATCACACTCTCCGGTGTTTATAACCATTTATAATCACACTCTCCGGTGTTTATAACCATTTATAATCACACTCTCCGGTGTTTATAACCATTTATAATCACACTCTCCGGTGTTTATAACCATTTATAATCACACTCTCCGGTGTTTATAACCATTTATAATCACACTCTCCGGTGTTTATAACCATTTATAATCACACTCTCCGGTGTTTATAACCATTTATAATCACACTCTCCGGTGTTTATAACCATTTATAAATCACACTCTCCGGTGTTTATAACCATTTATAAATCACACTCTCCGGTGTTTATAATCATTTATAATCACACTCTCCAGTGTCACCCAAATGAGGATGGGTTCCCTTTTGAGTCTGGTTCCTCTCCAGGTTTCTTCCTCTTTTCATCTAAATGAGTTTTTCCTTGCTACAGTCGCTTCAGGCTTGCTCACTACAGATGATTTGTCTAACATCTAGGACTTTTGTACTGTTTCTTATGTTCTGTAAAGCTGCTTTGAGACAACGTCCATTGTTAAAAGCGCTATACAAATAAAATTTAATTGAATAGGAGAGAGAGAGAGAGAGAGAGAAAGATTGAAGAGAGAGAGAGAGAGACCGAGAGAGAGACAGAGAGAGAGACAGAGAGAGAGACAGAGAATGACGGAGAGAGAGAAAGAGACAGACAGAGAGAGAGACAGAGAGAAAATAGAGAGAGAGAGAGACAGACAGAGAGAGAGAGAGAAAGAGACAGACAGAGAGAGAGAGAGAAAGAGACAGACAGAGAGAGAGAGAGAAAGAGACAGACAGAGAGAGAGAGGCAGAGAGAGAGAGAGAGAAAAAAGAGAGCAAGAGAGACAGACAGAGAGAGAGAGAGAGAGAGAGAGAGAGAAGAGAGAGAGAGAGAGAGAGAGAGAGAGAGAGAGAGAGAGAGAGAGAGAGGAGAGTCAGTGAGGAGTTTTCCCAGAGGGAAGGAGGAGGAACCTGCCTTCAGATCAGAGCAGATGTGGAGTGGAACAGACAGCTAGGGCTGGTTGCTGAAATTATTTAAGAGTAGATCTGAGGGGTTCAGATTGGATTTTACACTCCACTCCACAGCAGCTGTCTGAAATCAGAACATCTCATCAGACCTTACAGGAGCATCAGCATGGCCTGGAGACGTTGTCAGGTCTAGCCTCACTCCTCCACACTGGTCCATATTCACACTACTCACCCTGAGATGATGAAAACCTCTCACTCTCATGCTAATGACCAGGTCTACAGGATGATCCCTGGAACTCTGCCTTCATCCCAACCTGAGAGAGAACACCAGACAGAAATGACAGAACGTTCTTTAGAGGAAAAACACATAACAGACATCAACTACACAACAGTGAAAAAGTCAGGACCAGCTCAGGCAGTACTCAGGTAGTAGACATGGCCTGAACCGTATGTGAGAAGTGATTCAGATGATCACGCAGTTGGTAGATTTCATTATATCCAGCTGTTTTTTTTTATCAGTTACTTCATTTCTCTTGCCTTTTCTTCATGAAAAGTCTCATTTTCCCCTAAATATCTATAGTGTTTGAAGACTTTTAGTTACTTTGTCCCCTAAAAAATTATATATTCATTTATATATTATATATATATATATATATATATATATATATATATATATATATATATATATATATATATATATATAAAAAGAGAGACGGGGAGAGAGAGAGAGAGAAGGAGAAGGGGAGAGGGGGAGAGAGGGAGAGACAGATAGAGAAACAGAGAAAAAATCTCCATCTGGAATATTTTACAGTATAAACAATGCCTGGAAGATATTATTTTAATTATTGGGTTAATAAATTGATTACATTTAATACCATAAAGATCCTTAACACTGACTGTTCACCATAATCAAGTCAACAATGGAATAAAAAATTTATACAATTAAATTAAAGTTAAAATTAATCACAAATTACAAACTAGAAAATATCTGCATGGAAGAAAAAAATGTAGTTATTTAATTCATTTTGATTCATAACCTAGAACAAAATACATGAAATTAATCAACCTAAAACTAAATTAATGAAAGGTGAATTTTAAGAGTAATAAAAAAAAAACTCAATCATTATATGTAAGCTATATAAAAGTAAAAAAGCATAACATTAATTTAAAAATATTGAGTTTATATAAACATAAATTCACTCATCAAGCAAAAAAATCACCAAAGTGAGCTAAGAAGCAACCAAAACAAGCTAAGTACTAGCCAAGCTAAGCTAACACAATATCCTTAAACTAATAACATGTAAGAAAAAGTGCTCGCACACAGTAACAAACCTTTCTCCACCTTGCCCTTCATTTCAGCGCAGATTATTTCAAAAATCCTCGAGTTGTCAAAACTTTTGCGTGTCGAAATTCCCGTCTTTATTCCGTTAATCGGTCAGTTAGCATGCTAGCTAGTTTCATCCCAAACAGACTGTGGTTTGAAGCGGAGCAGTTCGGAGCATGCGCGCTGAGGTGCTAAACCGCGCATGCGCATTAAAAGGACCCCTTACAAACGACTCTACAAGTCTATTATTATTATTATTATTATTATTATTATTATTATTATTATTATTATCCAAAATATTTTTCACCTTGTCTTTTAGATATGGAATATTTTTATGTAACTATTTAATGCTTAAATAATACATTGTTGTTGTTGTTGTTGTTGTTGTTAGAGGCATTGGTGGCTCAGTGGTAGGTTTGTTGTTGTTGTTGTTAGAGGCATTGGTGGCTCAGTGGTAGGTTTCTTGCCTATCATGCAGAAAGCCTGGGTTCAATTCTCAGCCACTGAATGCAGTGCTGGTCCCAAGTCCAGAAATGGGAGGGTTGTGTCAACAACTTTACCAAGTTGTTGTGCGGACCAGTTAGTCCGTTGTGGCGACCCCGAACAGGGAGGAGCCAAAAGCAACTTCTATTATTATTATTATTATTACTTAAATAAGTATTATTAGTAGTAGCAGTAGAGGTAGCTTTAGGTTACAGTTTTAAATAGAAATACTTGATTTCTAGCAGACATTTTGGATTGAGAGTCAGCAACATCACATCAGTCATCTACACCGATCAGCCATAACATTGTGAGCAGTGCCAGGTGAAGTGAATAAGACTGAGTATCTCCTCATCATGACACCTGTTAGTGGGTGGGATATATTAGGCAGCGAGTGAACATTTTGTCCTCAAAGTTGATGTGTTAGAAGCAGGAAAAATGGGCAAGTGTAAGGATTTGAGCGAGTTTGACGAAGGGCCAAATTGTGATGGCTAGATCACTGGATCAGAACATCTCCAAAACTGCAGCTCTTGTGGGGTGTTCCCGGTCTGCAGTGGTCAGTATCTATCAAAAGTGGTCCAAGGAAGGAACAGTGGTGAACTGGT
Source organism: Hemibagrus guttatus (assembly GCA_033459395.1). Taxonomy (NCBI): domain Eukaryota; kingdom Metazoa; phylum Chordata; class Actinopteri; order Siluriformes; family Bagridae; genus Hemibagrus; species Hemibagrus guttatus. The sequence goes on along the minus strand of JAUCMX010000006.1, from coordinate 2,286,849 downwards.
GACAGGGTCATGGGCAGCCAAGGCTCATTGATGCACGTGGGGAGCGAAGGCTGGTCTGTGCGGTCCGATCCAACAGACAAGCTACTGTTGCTCAAATTGTTTAATGCTGGTTTTGATAGAAAGGTGTCAGAATACACAGTGCATCACAGTTTGTTGCGTATGGGGCCGCATAGTTGCAGACCGGTCAGGGTGCCCATGCAGACCCCTGTACACTGCCGAAAGTGCCAATAATGGGCACGTGAGCATCAGAACTGGACTAGGAAGCAGTGGAAGAAGGTGGACTGGTCTGATGAATCACATTTTTTTACATCACGTGGATGGCCGGATGCGTGTGCATGGCTTACCTGGGGAACACATGGCACCAGGATGCACTATGAGAAGAAGGCGAGCCGGCGGAGGCAGTGTCATGCTTTGGTCAATGTTCTGCTGGAAAACCTTGGGTCCTGCCATCCATGTGGATGTTACTTTGACACATAGCACCTACCTAAGCATTGTTGCAGACCATGTACACCCTTTCATGGAAACGGTATTCCCTGATAGCTGTGGACAAACAAGTCCGATCCATGGAGGCCCCACCTCACAACTTACAGGACTTAAAGGATCTGCTGCTAACATCTTGGTGCCAGATCCCACAGCACACCTTCAGGGATCTAGTGGAGTCCATGCCTCGACGGGTCAGGGCTGTTTTGGCAGCAAAAGGGGACCAACACATTATTAGGCAGGTGGTCATAATGTTATGGCTGATCGGTATAAAACCATGGTGTGAGATGGGACAACTTCTTCTCCGTGGAGAGAAAAGGTGTATATTGTAGACCTGGACATCAAAGGAGGTTTTGATAAAGTGTGACATCACGGACTTTGTTCCAAACTTTACTTCAAAGCAGTCGTCAGGACGCTCACTCACCTCTCGAGCAGATCAATCAGCCCAGAGCCCAGAGTCTTTTTTCACCTCTTCAGAGCCTCGAGGTCCAGATCTCGGCCAGTTTCATTTTCATCTACAACCTGGCTCATGATTGTGAAAACAAGCTGCACCACTACACTGACAAGTCAAAACCTTGTTGATGTCTATAAAAATCATCTCTCAGATGGTTCACATGGTCAGGTGGATCAACAGAGATACAATGGCTTGCACAATTCTTCACCGCTCTACTCTAAACTTTTCCCAGGTTCTGCCTGACCACCTTCAACAAGTCTAAGTGCCACTTAACTGCCACTTTAAGACACATGCACTTTGACCTCACTGACATAACAACTGCTTATTATCTTGTGAACATCATCCACACGCTGAAGCGCAGTGGTTTTTAGCATATATATGAAGCTTTTTTTTTTAGCATATATATGCTACTCTCAGGAACTGCAGTGAATTTGGTGAAATTTGATGGGAGAGATAGAGAGGGAGGGAGAGAGAGAGGGAGAGAGAGAGGGAGAGAGATGGAGATAGAGAGGGAGGGGGAGAGAGAGGGAGTGAAAGACAGACAGAGAGAGGGAGAGAGAGAGAGAGAGAGGGAGTGGGAGAGAGGGAGGGAGAGACAAAGAGAGTGAGAGAGAGGGAAAGAGAGAGAGAGGGAGAGAGATGGAGAGCGAGAGATAGAGAGAGAGAGATAGAGAGGGAGAGAGATGGAGATGGAGAGAGAT
>JAUCMX010000006.1:2265214-2277714 GCA_033459395.1 Hemibagrus guttatus | reverse complement strand
TGATAACTGGAATCTTTTCTGGGAGTGTCCTAGGCTCTACCGTCCTGATGGCCTGCACCCAAGCAGAGTTGGAGCAGCAGTCCTCTCAGACAACATCTCCAGAACACTACGCACCATCTGACTGGTAAGCCATAACTCAGATTACAATTATGATAGATACTGTTCAGCTCACCAAATTGATACAAGTGCACACGTAGCTCATCCTATAGAAACTGTGTCTGTTCCCCGAATAGTGAGATCAAAGAATAAATTCATTAATAGCCCTCGAAATAATTTAATCGCAGTTATACCTGAAAAACGCCAAATAATTAAAGAAAAACAATTTCTGAAGTTTGGGCTTCTCAACATTAGATCCCTTGCACAGAAAGCACTTATTGTTAATGAAATGATCTCAGATTATAGTTTTGATACACTCTGCCTTAATGAAACCTGGCTTAGGCCAAATGAATTCATTAGTCTGAATGAGTCCACTCCGTCAGGATTTTGCTATAAGCATGAGCCCCTTCAGACTGGTCGTGGAGGTGGTGTTGCAACTATCAATAGCAACTCTCTTACCGTTACTCAGAAAACAGGAACCAGGTTTAACTCATTCGAAGTGCTTGTCCTTAATGTTACACTCACAGACATAAATAAAAAATCTCTACTATATCTTGCGCTGGCCACCGTATATAGACCCCCGGGGCCCTACGCCGATTTTCTTAAAGAGTTTGCACATTTACTCTCAGACCAACTGATTCATTTTGACAAGGTGTTGATTGTAGGAGACTTTAACATTCATGTAGACGATTCCAATGATGCCTTAGGACTCGCATTTATGGATTTATTAAATTCTTTTGGGGTTAAACAAAACATTACTAAACCAACTCATCGTTTTAACCATACGCTAGATTTAATTATATCACATGTAACAGATGTCACTGATATAGATATTTTACCTCAAAGTGATGATATCACAGACCATCACCTGTTAGTGTACACTCTACCTGTAGAACATATTAGACATGTCTCTCCTCGTTATCGATTCGGTAGAACTATTATCCCGACCACTAAAGACAGATTCACAAGTAATCTACCGGATCTGTCTCAACTTCTCACCAGACCCCTAAATGCAGATGACTTAGATGAATTAACTAACAGCATAGGCACTATTTTCTCCAGCACACTAGATACTGTTGCCCCCATCCGATTAAAAAAGGTCAGAGATAAAACATCTGCACCATGGTATAATAGTCATACTCACGCCCTCAAGAGAGCAACCCATAACCTCGAGCGAAAATGGAGAAAAACTAAATTAGAAGTTTTCAGAAGTGCATATAAAGACAGTATGTCCAGCTATAGACAGGCTCTAAAAGCTGCTAGGGCTGAGCATTTGAGCAAACTGATAGAAATAAACCAAAACAATCCCAGATTCTTATTTAGTACAGTGCCTAGACTAACAAAACATCAGATATCTGAAGAGAGTACTCCATCACAGTTTAGTAGTGAGGACTTTATGAACTTCTTCACCGACAAAATCGATAGTATCAGCAACAAAATAATTGATGTTCAGCATTTGACAGCATCCGGTGGTCTAGTCCAACCTAAAGCTCCACATTTAAAGCTACAGTGCTTTACAGGTATAGGGAAGGAAGAGCTGTATAAACTTATCACCACGGCTAATTTAACAACATGTCTCTTAGATCCAATTCCAACTAGATTACTGAAAGAAGTGATACACACAGCTGGGGAGCCTCTCCTCAACATTATTAATTCCTCGTTATATTTAGGTCACGTCCCTAAACCTTTCAAGCTAGCAGTTATTAAGCCTTTTCTTAAGAAATCTAAACTAGACCCTGATGACATTAAATTACAGACCGATTTCAAACCTTCCTTTTATATCTAAAATATTAGAAAAGATTGTGTCTACTCAATTATTGTTACAACCGGCGGTGTCTGGCTGGATATAACAGACCCAACGCGAAGCTTCCGTGAAACAAAAAGGGGTTTATTAAACATAACACACGAGACATGACATGAAACAAAAACCGCGACACCACTTCGGCCTACATACGAACGAGGACTAGCAAATAATGATGACACAGACAGGACTATAAATAGAGAACATAATCAGGGAAACATTGGGAACAGGTGATCAGGGGCAGGAACACACATTAGGCTAGGGTGGGGCTTAAACACACACATGGCCAAAACATAAACATAAACATAAACAAACATAACATGACAACCCCTACTGAGGGCCCCCTAGTGGTTCACCCTCAGACCTGCTACCCGTAACATCTCCCCCCTCTCAAAGGCGCGGCTCCCGACGCACCAAACCCTAGCCCCTCCCAAAAAGTCCGGTCCAGCGATGGGTCCTGGGGAGGAGCTAGGAACGTAGAGAGGCCGGTGGGGGGAGCGAGAAGCAGGGCGAGGCACTTGGGGGGGGAGCGAGAAGCAAAAGCAAGGCGAGTGGGGGGAAGCGAGGACCAAGGCGAGGCAAGTGGGGGGAACGAGGATCAAGGCAAGGCACGTGGGGGGAGTGAGAAGCCGGAGCGAGACAAGTGGGGGGAGCAAAGGACCCGATGGCAAGGCCAAAGGGTCCGACGCGACGTCCACAACCGAGTGGAGGCGCCGAACGATGTCCACAGCTGAGCCGCAGAGCCGAGTGACGTCCACAGCCGAGCAGCAGGGCCAAGCGACGTCCACCGCCGAGCTGCAGCGCCGAGCGACGTCCACTGCCGAGCACTCGCACCGAGCGGCGTCCACCGACGAACGACGGCTCCGGGGCGACGATGTCCGTCTCGCTGGGGTCTGGAACTCCCCAAGGGGCGGGAGGGTGGGAGCAAGGTGCTGCCAGAACTCTCCTCCGCTGGCAACAGGTGGGGCAGCGCCCCCACGGAAGCTACATCATGGGGCAACGCCCCCCACAGGAACATGGGCGGAGCGAGAGTTGGAGCAAACAAAACAGTAAAAAAAAAAATGTTCAAGGTCCGGGGCCCTGGCCGGAACTCTCCTCTGCTGGCGAACATTGGGGCAACGCCCCCCACGGAAGCTACATCGTGGGGCGACGCCCCCCACCGGAACCTAGGCAGAGCGAGAGCCGGAAACAAAAACTTGAAACTCCGGCCCTTGGCCGGAACTCTCCTCCGCAAGATAAAAACGGGGCAACGCCCCCCACGGAAGCTACATCGTGGGGCGACGCCCCCCACCGGAACCTAGGCAGAGCGAGAGCCGGAAACAAAAACTTGAAACTCCGGCCCTTGGCCGGAACTCTCCTCCGCAAGATAAAAACGGGGCCACGCCCCCCACGGAAGCTACATCGTGGGGCGACGCCCCCACGGAAGCTACATCGTGGGGCGACGCCCCCACGGGAACATGGACGGAGCGAGAAAAATCAAAAATCCTTCAAAATCTAAATTTTCTGCCGAATCCCTCCTCCTTTCCCTAACCACGGGCGGAGAGAGGGGCGGAATCAACAAAACCCCCCCCCCCGAAAAACACCACTCCGAACCGGAGCGCAAAACGAAAAACCAAGCAAAACAATAAAACCCGGAAACGAAAAAACTAACCTTCTCGCTGAAGCTTCGCGCTGGATCTGTTCGGTTTTGGCTAGTCCTTCTGTTACAACCGGCGGTGTCCGGCTGGATATAACAGACCCAATGCGAAGCTTCCGTGAAACAAAAAGGGGTTTATTAAACATAACACACGAGACATGACATGAAACAAAAACCGCGACACCACTTCGGCCTACATACGAACGAGGACTAGCAAATAATGATGACACAGACAGGACTATAAATAGAGAACATAATCAGGGAAACATTGGGAACAGGTGATCAGGGGCAGGAACACACATTAGGCTAGGGCGGGGCTTAAACACACACATGGCCAAAACATAAACATAAACATAAACAAACATAACATGACAACCCCTACTGAGGGCCCCCTAGTGGTTCACCCTCAGCCCTGCTACCCGTAACAATTATGCTCCTTCTTACAGGAAAACTTTATCCTTGAAGAATTTCAGTCAGGTTTCAGGCCCCATCATAGCACAGAAACTGCACTAGTTAAGATCACAAATGACTTGTTTTTAGCTTCGGACCAAGGCTGCATCTCAATATTAGTCTTACTTGATCTTAGTGCTGCATTCGACACTATAGATCATAACATTCTCGTAGACTGCTTACAAAATCACATAGGTATTCAGGGACAGGCATTAAAATGGTTTAGATCCTACCTGTCTGATCGATACCATTTTGTAGATTTAAATAGAGAACTGTCCAGTGTAATGCCAGTGAAATATGGGGTCCCACAAGGATCAGTTTTAGGACCTCTGCTTTTCTCAATATACATGCTTCCCTTAGGCAACATCATTAGAAGGCATGGGATTAGTTTCCATTGTTATGCTGATGATACACAGTTATATATCTCATCAAAACCAGATGAAATATATAAACTGTCTAGATTAACAGAGTTTGTTAAAGATATTAAAGACTGGATGACTGATAACTTTCTATTACTAAATCCTGATAAGACGGAGATATTACTGATTGGTCCAAAAACCAGTACACAGAAGCTTTCACAATTCAGCTTGCATTTAGAAGGATGTTCTATTACTACTAGCTCTACAGTGAAAGACCTGGGCGTAATATTAGACAGCAATTTGTCCTTTGAAAAACATGCAGAAAAGCTAGTTCACGCATTCATGACCTCCAGACTGGACTATAGTAATGCATTACTAGGTGGTTGTCCTGCATCTTCAATAAACAAGCTACAGTTAGTCCAGAATGCAGCCAGAGTCCTTACCAGGTCAAGAAAGTATGATCATATAACCCCAATATTATCATCCCTGCACTGGCTACCTGTTAAATTTAGAATTGATTATAAACTAGCACTACTTACATACAAGACTCTAAATGGTTCAGCTCCCACGTATCTAGCCAGTCTTCTAACACGTTACAATCCATCACGCTCCTTAAGATCTCGAAACTCCGGACTTCTGGTAGTTCCCAGAATATCAAAGTCTACAAAAGGGGGTAGAGCTTTTTCGTATTTAGCTCCGAAACTTTGGAACTGTCTTCCTGACAGTGTTCGGGGCTCAGACACAGTCTCCCAGTTCAAACGTAGACTAAAGACATATCTCTTTATCCAGGCATGCACCTAATAAATCCCATAACTTTGTGCTCCAATACAGCGGAAACTGCTCCTCTCATTTTCAGGCATTTAGTAACACCTCCCATTCTTCATTATTCAGGTGTTTAGTAACTCCTCCCATCCTTTATCTTTCAGGTGTTCAGTAACTCCTCCCATTTTCATGTGTTTAGTAACTCCTCCCTTCTTTCAAGTGTTTAGTATCTCCTCCTGTTCTTCATGCTTCAAGTGATAAGTAACTCCTCCCACTTTCAGGTGTTTAGTAACTCCTCCCATCCTTCATCCTTCAGGAGTTTAGTAACTCCTTCCATTCTTTCAAGTGGTTAGTAACTCCTCCCTTTCTTTTTGATGTTTAGTAACTCTTTCCATTCTTCATCATTCAGGTGTTTAGTAACTCCTCCCATCCTTCAGTTGAATGATGAACTCCTCCTATCTTGTTTGTTCTTTTCCTTTGTGAGCTGATGTGGAGATCAGCATTAGGACTAAATTTAGCCTTTAGATTGATGTCTGAGTTGTGGGTGAAGTTGAATTAGACTTGTCTAATTGAATTGTTTTCAAATCCAATTTAAAGTCCCAGCTGTTTGAAGTTTTACAGTTTAGAGTCTGTCCTGTTCATCTGTAGCTTTGTCTTAACACTTTTTACTGTTTAACTCTTTCAATGAGTTGTTATATTTTGCGTCTGTTCTATATCACTGCTGTTTGAAACGACTTGATGTCATTATAACGGTGAGATGTTTATCACACTGTGTTCGAATTGGACTGAAGATCCTTTTGCTATTTTTCCTTGTTCCTTTGGATTTGTTGATTCTTTCTTCCTACTCTCCTGACTCTAGTTCAGTTATTTGGCACTATTCAGATTTGCTGTGTCATTTGCAGGACACAATAAAGTTGGATAAAATTTTCATAGGTATTAAATTGTAATGACTTTCAAAGTCCCCTGTGGGGCAGTATTCATAATAAAGTGTAGGAAGAAATGCAAGACGGATTTAAACTGGTTAACTGCGTTTTTTAACCGAAAAAATTAAAAGTTAGTAGTCACATGAACAACATCTGTCACCTCTCTCTCTCTCTCTCTCTCTCTCTCTCTCTCTCTCTCTCAGAGTTGAGTGCCCTTGTTTTGGATTACGACAGGGCCGGTTATGTACCCTAAGGAGCGTGAACAGATGCTTTACTGCCGAGATGTCCGTCGACAATTACGCTCATTCTTCATCGCTCATTTCACACAGAGCGAAATGGCGCTGTTATTAATCGAGCCACTTCATATGGAAATGAGAGACTAATTTTACCAGCATGGGCCATTTCTGAGTCTGGCTGATTTTAACACCCACACACACACACTGTCTCATTCTAACTTCATAAAGATTAAATAGGGAATCCGGTGTTATTCATTAAGGTGTATTAGCCGAGCATTAAGGGGTAGTAAGTTTACAGGTGTTCACTTACACAGATTTATTACAGTGAGGCTGATTAATCACTGCTCTGGGAATTTGATCTGCTCAAAGCATTTTAATAAAACACGTGTATCTGCTGTGGCCATGTGCTCCTCACTGGTTATACAACATTCAGTATTACACAACATGCACGATGGATAAGACAGAATTGGGAATACAGCACCTCGGGAACCTAGAGCGCTAAAAATAAAAGGTATTGGCTAAGAATTATTGACCCATGGAAATGTCCGCTTTGAAACAGCTATCTATTAGCTGAATATGTTAGCTCTTGGGAACATAAGGTACCAGGAACAAAGCAGCTGGGACTTCTTTGGGTATATGGGTATATAGGCAGTGATGGCCCAATGGTTAGGGTTCTGAGTTACTGATCAGAAGGTTGTAGCTTCAAGCCTTGGACCCTCTCTGCTCCAGACTGCTTCAGGAGCACTGTGTCCTGTCTCAACCCAACTTCAAGTTGCTGACACAGTACATAGAGGAACTTGTGGCAGTGCTAGCTCAAGTGGTTAAGGCTCTGGGTTGTTAACCAGAAGATTGGGGTTCAAGCTCCCACCATTGGGCCCTTGAGCAAGGCCCCCAACCCACCCTGCTGCAGGGGCACTGCATAAAACAACTCAGAGCTAAGAACTAAAAGAGATACAATACATTACGATAAAAGAAAGAGTTTGTAAAGTTGCTAACAAGCTGGGATATAGAAATGAGAAAGGAAAGAAAGGGAGAAAGAAATGGATTTCATTGTGCTATTTTGTATATGTGACAAATAAGGACTGAACATATGGCCCTCGAAAGGCAAGGAGGGTCTTGAAAATACAATAGGACTGCTAGAGCCCTAAAAAATTACCTCCAGCAGGCTACTGTTGTGCATGTGTCTAACCAAACTGTTAGAAACAGACAAAATAAGGGTGGCATGGGGAACACCACAATCGGCAGGTCTACCATTGGCGTCCCATTCTCTTCACAGATGAGAGCAGATTCACGCTGAGTGCATGTGATAGACATGAAAGAGTCTGGAGATGCCGTGAGGAGCATCATCCAGCATGACAGGTTTGGCAGTAATGGTCTGGGGAGGAATATCCTCAGAAGGATGCACAGACCTCCCCATGCTAGCCAACGGTACTCTTACTGCTGTTAGGCTGAAATCTTCAGTCATTGTCAGACCTTATGATCATGCAGAGGACCCTGGGTTCATCCTGGTGCATGACAATAGTCAGTTTCTGGATGATGAAGGCATTGATGCCTTGGACTCCCGCTCACGTTCCCCAGACTTGAATCCAACTGAGAACCCCCAATTGAGGACATTATGTATTGGAGCATCCAAAGCCACCAAGTAGCACCACAGACTCTCCTCATGCTCACTGATGCCCTGATCCAGGTCTGAAAGGAAATCTCCATATACTTCCTTTGGAGCACAGGACTCTGAGAACATAACCCTGAGTGAACACTGGGTCTTGGGTAAATAGGGTCCTTTTTAATATAGGGCCCTTAAACTACAGGGGTGGTAGGAGATCAAGTGGTTGGGGCTCTGGGTCGTTGACCGGAGGATCGGGGTTTGAGCCCCAGCACCCCTTCATAGCTGACCCTGCGCCCACCCTCAATATATTCCATTCCATTGTCTGTACCGCTTATCCGATCTATTCTCGGGTCACGGGGAGTCTGTGCCTATCTCAGGCATCATCAGGCATCAAGGCAGGATACACCCTGGACGGAGTGCCAACCTATTGCAGAGCACACACACACTCTCATTCACTCATGCAATCACATGCTACGGACAATTTAGAGATGCCAATCAACCTACAATGCATGTCTTTTGACTGGGGGAGGAAACCGGAGTACCCAGAGGAAACCCCTGAGGCACGGGGAGAACATGCAAACTCCACACACACATGGTGGAGGCGGGAATCGAGCCACCAAGCCACCGTAACCCCCCCCATATATATAATATATATAATAGAGTTACTTGGCAACATAAGTGTCTGTAAATATAGGACACAAGGAACATAAGACTATAGGGTCTCGCCAATATAGCCCCCAAGAAAATAAGGCCTGGGGCATGTCCTGGAAATGCCCTCAGCTTAGAGGTCTCTCCAATGCTGAAGCCCTTTTATATACCACAAGACTACAAGGAGCCCTGAGAATATACATTAATCAGCCAGACCATTAAAACTGCCTGCCTAATATTGTGTAAATCCTTTTTGATCCTTCAGAACAGCTCTGAGACATCGAGGCATGGACTCCACAAGACCTCTAAAGGTGTGCTATGGTAGCTTTGTGGGATGTGGTAGCTTAGTGGTTAAGTCACTGGATTACTGAGTGGAAGGTTGTGAGTTCAAACCCCAGGTCAATCAAGCTCCCCCTGCTGGACCCCTGAGCAAGGCTCTTAACCCTCGATTGCTCAGTTGTATAAAATTAGATAAAAATGTAAGTTGCTCTGGATAAGGGTGTCTGCCAAATGCCAGAAATGTAATGTATCTGGCAGATCCCTTAAGTCCTGTAAGTTGTAAGGTAGAACCTCTGTGGATCAGACGTGTTTGTCCAGTCCACAGATACATGGTCTGATTAAAATCTGGGGAAATTAGATTTCTTACCTTAAACTTCCCACAGGACCTGCTGTTCTGGAGATGTTTTAACCCAGTCATCTAGACATTACAATATGGCTCTGGTCAAAGTCACTCAGATTCTTACACTCGCCCATTTTTCCTGCTTCCAACATGCCGACTTCCAGAAATGACCGTTCACTAGCTGTCTAATAATCACACATCCTGACAGGTGACACTATCACTGGCTGATTGGTGTAGAGCTAACAAAACACTGAGATCTTGGAATATAAAAATGGGGAAAAATATTGACCTCTATATATATATATATATATATATATATATATATATATATATATAACCTTTGTTATAGTTTGTTATATACAAGGTGCTGCTTCACGAACAGCAGCAGTTGAGCATTCAGAACCATGTGATGAAGGAATGTACTTCATTCCCTAAACTCTGAGTGACAGATAGAACCTTTTTCTTCCAGTCTGCTGATCGCTGAGCTCTGACACGCTCCTGTCTACTGGTTTCTCTCTAATCTTGAGCTTTGACAGTGTTGCGTCGAGACTATTTTTTTTACAAGTATCTAAATCCGCAGTTTCACCCAGAGGGAGAGCTCCAGAAGAAGCTTAAAGCGTGCTGTAATCCACCATGCGGTTAATCACTGGATGCTAATGGGAGATTAGCTGTGTTAGCATCTTCGACAGGGTGTAGTCTGAAAACATCTTCCTCTGTGAATTTTTTTTTTCTGTTGTACTCCTTCGGATTACACCTTCGTCTGGCATGTGCTAGAATTATGTTTTCAGATCAAGCTAATTTAACATTTTTAATCATGTTTTCGTTCTCTATGCTAATATCATAAAAAAGTGCAATTTAAGGTGGAATTAAACTAGTTTTATTTATATCTATGGTTGTAGATTTCCAGAAAAAAATCAACCAGAAAACACAAGTCATATAAACCCACAGTTTATGAAACTAGCATATGCAGCTAGTTTGCTTGAGTTAGGGAGCTAGCTACATTATTTATCAGAAAAAATTAGCTTAGCAGCAAAAATTGACTTAAACAGAGTAAAAAAATCTATAGAGTAATTCTAAAACGATCTAACTAAGACAGAATCAGAATTGGGGAGCTAGCATATACAGCTAGTTATGCTGCTTAGCTAGTTATCTTTGTTAGTAAAGTGAACAGTAGTGTCATTGTAGCAGAAGAATTACTGCTAATTTCGAGCTGGTAGAGGCTAGTAATCACTGACAGTTACACTTTCTTGTAACTGTAACTGCGTGCCAAATGAGTGAAATTTATTGAAATAAAATGCTGTGATACACAAATTAATGCTATTTCATGCTAACAAGCTTCATCTTCATTGAACACAATATGTTTTATGGGATGTTTGGGACACAGTACGTATATTTTATCTAATAATCGCTTGCTTTTAGTCTTCACAGAATAAGAGATGAGTGAAGTGAGGATCCATGTTGGACTGTATTGGATTTTCTCTCCTTGTCCACCGTGTCGTTACAGTGAGAGAAAGATTACTGATGGAGGAGATAAAGAGAGTGAGAGAGAGAGTGGGGGAGAGAGAGAGTGGGGGGGAGAAAGAGAGTGAAAGAGGGAGAGGAAGACAGGGGGAAGAGAGACAGGAAGAGGAGGGAAGAGAGAGAGGGGGAGTGAGAGGGAAAGACAAAGAGATGTAGAAAGAGAAGGAGAAAAAGAAAAAAAAAGAGAGGAGGGGTACGAACAGGGATAGAGACAGGGTGAAACTGGGGGAGGGGGTAGAGAGAGAGAGTGAGAGAGAGAGAGAGAGAGAGAGAGAGATAGAGAGAGAGAGAGAGAGAGTCGAGTATGAAACAGTTCATCTCTATCAGGTTTTCAGTCTCAGTGTGTTCAGTGTATAGTGATGAGGTTGGTGATGTTTCTCACTGATGACACACACGACCACGATACACTTTCACCAGCCGCCATTTTAACAGTTGTTAATTTTGCTAGTAAAGAAAAAAAATCCTATCTTGATTATTTATTAAATTCAGTTTTAAATGCAAGTATGTTTAAATGTGTAATAGTGTAGATGTTATAAAAACCTGACTTAATTGTGAGCCAAATTGTGATGGCTAGACCACTGGATCAGAACATCTCCAAAACTACAGCTCTTGTGGGGTGTTCCCGGTCTGCAGTGGTCAGTATCTATCAAAAGTGGTCCAAGGAAGGAACACTGGTGAACCGGAGACAGGGTCATGGGCGGCCGAAGCTCATTGATGCACGTGGGGAGTGAATGCTGGCCCGTGTGATCCGATCCAACAGACGAGCTACTGTTGCTCAAATTGCTGAAGAAGTTAATGCTGGTTCTGATAGAAAGGGGTCAGAATACACAGTGCATCACAGTTTGTTGTGTATGGGGCCGCGTAGCTGCAGAACAGTCAGTGTGCCCATGCTGATCCCTGTGCACCGCACAATGGGCACATGAGCATCAGAACTGGACCACAGAGCAATGGAAGAAGGTGGCTTGGTCTGATGAATCATGTTTTCTTTTACATCACGTGGATGGCCGGGTGCGTGTGCGTCTCTTACCTGGGGAACACATGGCACCAGGATGCACTATGGGAAAAAGGCAAGTCGGCGGAGGCAGTGTCCTGCTTTGGTCAGTGTTCTGCTGGGAAACCTTGGGTTGCAAACTTTCTGCTTTATTTAATTACACATATTTGCTCCACCGTCACATTTTATCCGATCACGTGTGTTTATGGAAGTTCATCAGATCGGAGAAGAGAAAGAGAAGAGTTTTTACAGCAGTGTTTAAGAAAGCGGTGTTTAAAGACGACAGGAGAGAGAAGTGTGTTTCTTCTCTGATTTAGATTCAAAATAGGAATTTTTTTGTAACTTATTACACCAAAATTACACCATGATGCCTCTGAACTCTTTCCATCTGAGAGTGTAAGGGTGCGAGAGTCATTTCATTGCAATGAATATAGAAATAAATAAATAAATGTCAGAATGAGCTTGTGTGTCGTCGCAGTGACCTGAAAACACACACGCCCTTCTCCGGGTTTTACAGGCAGGTGTGCCTCTGCCCGATGCAAATTAAAACGCGAGCTAATTTCATTTTGATTAATGCAGATGCCGTCCTTTTGGCCCGTGTTTGCTACCTGGAGCCTATTTAGCGTAAATTAGCGAGGCCATTTGGAGCTCTTTCTCGCCTCATGTGTCGACTGGGGCTTGGAAACGAGCCGCACTCACTAAAGCCTTTAATTGCCTTCTGTGCAAACATTCCTTCTGCACTTTATCAAGCACCCGAGATCCTGGACGTTCTGGCGGTGTGTGTGTGTGTGTGTGTGTGTGTGTGTAGGAGACAGAGTCTAGCAGGAAGAAAGGAAGGCGAATCAGAATCTG
>JAUCMX010000006.1:2205214-2260214 GCA_033459395.1 Hemibagrus guttatus | reverse complement strand
ATTCGCTCTTTTCTAATACCTTATCGTTTCTATAGCAACAGCTGGAGTTCACAGAGCAGTTCACGATCCTGCGTCATGGAAATTAATACAAAGTCAGCAAACTGAATCTGTAGGAGATTTTTGACAGATTTGGGTCGAGACAGGTCATGTGACGTCACAACACACATTCAGCCAAATTCCCGCTCTAGTACTGAATGTTTCTTGCTGGGAGGAGTTTAACCCTTTTTCCCAGTACGCTGGGGTTCCAGTCCACCGGTGGAACAGAATTGGTCTTAAGGGACGTCTTCAATCAGTGTAAAGTAATGAATGATGTTCTGGTCAGTTGTGAGTCTGGTCTAAAATGAGTCTGTTGGCTTTCGGTGTGTTTTAGACGTGTGTTTTTCTCTCTATTGGAGAACCTAACACAGAATTTTACTTGCTGAAGATTAAATCTGAGCTGCTTTTTAGATGAACGAGTGCTCGGAGCATCTCATAGAGCAGAAATGGGTTCGATATCAACATTTACTTCGAAGATAAAAAACCAAACACATATATATATTTTTTGTTTTTCTATGAATATATAACTTTTCTATGAATATATCACCGCTAGTAGTCTAGAGAAAAACAGAAGCACTTCTGAAACACGACAAATTCTTAAAGTCCTGAGTGTCTACTTTCATATGAGCTTCATATAAACCTCCACTGTGGAGTGGAACATGACAAAGACACTCAATCATCTACATGGACACGACAAAAACAGGAGGAAAGTGTTAAGAGTACTGTGGTGTGAAAGGAATAAAAGTTGTGCCGTAACACGAAATGAATCAACAGTAACTCTGCTTCATACTGGTTTTATTATGAGTAAAAATAATCTAGTTCGGTGTGTAAACACAAGCTCATTACGTTTACATTTCTACTGAATTCTATTTACACCAGAACTTCAATCTCTTCACGATCTTTTCCCAGAGGCTCTGTCGTTTCCTCTTCACGCTATATTACTAAAGCTACTAAGATTAGTTTCTGAGGCATAAAACAATTCTTCTGGGAATGTTGTCTTATGGTCATCCGTTCACTGAGTTTTTATTTCTTACGTAATTTGTTGCAGCGATTAACACACATGATTGAGGAACTCTGTATGTGTACAGTAAGCTGTGGGTCGATGAAGCGGTTAATTGTTTCCAGACGCTGGAGTGTGTTTTCTTCTGCGTAGTCGAGTCGGTCGATGACAGAAACTCAGATGCGTCGTGTCGTGTTTGCTCGATGTAACGATTGTCCAGCAGAGCGAGTCTTTCACGCCACACTACATTTACCTAAATCTACACTTTCAACCCGCTCTCCATTCAGATGCACTGTGGAGATTCAATTCAGAATGATTTGTTTACTCCTGCTCCAGAAGCTCCGCCTCCCAGAGCCCTGTTCATGCACCACGACCGAGTGTGTTATTCCTCTTACACCACTTCACAGCTTCACAGTTTTTGTTTTTTTCTAAAATGACAGATTTTGTTTCTGTTTATAATTATGCTTCACATGGTGTGACATTTAATGACATCATTCCTTCACCAGTCTTTCTTTATTCTCTCTGATGAAGTTACTGCACTGGAGATCTAAAACGTCACCATAGGAACGATTACACAAGTTTTTTTTCCTATATATTTTCAACTGTACAAAAAGCCGAAACAAACAATTTTTACATTCCATTCTGCTTAAAATAACATACTTGTACATATTTCCAACAAAAAACGATTGTTGCAGCCAAAAACACTTCATTTTGTAGTAATTATTTTATATATATATATATATATATATTTATTTTTTACCTAAATCTATGCTGCAATTTGTGGAGGTCTTTGTGCTTTATGATTGTTTTTTTTTTTTATTTGTTCCACTTGTTCAGAAGATGTTGATTAATTACAAAAAAGACATTTTAGGAAAACGTTTCCTTCTTTTCAGATATTCAGTGAGTAAATGAATTATTGTTTTATTAAATTAAAACCTTTTTTTTTTTTTTTTTTTTAAATCTAATAGAAATTGATTGACCAATTAAACAACACATCATAATCACATGACTTACTCAGAGGGTCAGGTTTCAACTTTCAAACATTATTAATATTATAAACTTTAAAATCATTGAGTCTGGAAAGTGTTTTTTTTTTATTTAAAGATTAATTATTAAAAGCAGTGTAAATATGTAAATTTCTCCTCTTTATTCTCCTCTTATCTCCGCCCCTTTTCCTGTCATGGCTGTATTTCCTCTACAGTTTTCACGTGTTCTGTCTTTAACTCTTCTTTATACCATGGTTTGTATTTTTTCTTCTTGTGAAGTCTCAGATGTTCTCCTGTATCACCAATCCTCAGTTTTATTCTTGTCTGAGGTTCAGATGAACTTCCTGGGCTTGACTGATTGGTTGTTTTCTTCTTTATTGATTTTGGATTATCTGTGTTTCAGTTTTATCTGCCTGACCTCTGATAATGATTTATAGACTGCTCTCACTAAACACTGATTTTAAAACCTGCCTCGATTACTTCAGGCTTCAAAACGACATGTTACACTTTTCATTAGCAATATTTCACTGGTTTTCTCCCAGTGACAATTCAATTCAATTCCATTTTATTTGTATAGCGCTTTTAACAAAGAGCATTGTCTCAAAGCAGCTTTACAGAACATAAGAAACAATCAACATACAAACAAACAGTCCTAGATGTTAGACAGAATTTTCCCTAGTGAGCGAGCCTGAGGTGACTCAGGCGACTGTGGCGAGGAAAAACTCCCTTAGATGGTATTAGGAAGAAACCTTGAGAGGAACCAGACTCAAAAGGGAACCCATCCTCATCTGGGTGACACACGGAGAGTGTGATATGAACAATGTCCTTTCTGCATTAGTTGTGTGATGCAGATACAGCATGTGTAGAATGTGTAGAATGTGTAGAATGACAGACAACACTTACTCACTGGAAAGTTGTTCAGATGATGGAACTGAACAACTTTCCAGACTCCACATGATGGAACTGATTGTGTATATAAATATATATATATACATATATTATATACATATATATATTGAAAGCACCTGCTAACATGCTGTGGACAGCTCTGAAGGTGTGCTGTGGAATCTGACACCAAGATGTTAGCAGAAGATCCTGTAAGCTGTGAGGTGAATCCTCCATGGATCAGACTTGTTTGTCCAGCACACCCACAGAAACTGGATCAGATTGAGATCTGGGGAATCTGGAGGCAACATCTGGAGCTCTTTGTCATGTTCCTCAAACTGTTCCTGAAGCATGTGTGCAGTGTGTCAGGGAGCATCATCCTGCTGAAAGAGAACACTGACATTAGGGAACACTGTCACCATGAAGAGGTGAACTTGGTCTGCAGCAGTGTTTAAGTAGCTGCTACTTGTCACAGTAACGTCCACATGAAGTCCAGGACCTGAGGTTTCTCAGCAGAACATTGTCCAGATAATCACACTGCCTCCACCTTCTTCCCATAGTGCATCCTGGTGCCATGTGTTCCCCAGGTAAGAGATTCACACGCACTCGGCCTCCACATTCTGGAACAGAAAACCTGATTGATCAGACCAGACCTTCTTCCACTGCTGGTCCAGTTCTGATGCTCAGGTGTCCACTGTAGGAGGTGGTGTCCAGGAGTCAGCATGGTCATTCTGATGCTCTGCAGCTCCATACGCAGCAAGCCGTGATGCTCTGTGTGATCTGACTCCTTTTTATCAGAGCTTCCAGTCACTTCTTCAGTAGTTTGTGCTACAGAAGTACAGAGTCCTGTGTGTCCATGACCATGTGGCCGGCTCACCACTTCTTCTTCCATGGTAGGTACTGACCACTGCATACCTGAACACCACACGAGAGACGTTCTGACCCAGTTGTCTAGACATCACAATGCGGCTCTGGTCACTCAGATTCTTACACTCGTCCATTTTTCCTGCTTCCAACACATCGACTTCCAGAACTGACCATTTGTGTAAATATAACATATGTATTTTATATGTAGCCGATTTTATATTTATTTTATGTTCTAAACGTTGCAGACGTTTTGATATAAAATGTAAAAACGTGACCTGAGGCAGCTAAACATGACAAGGTGACACAGTGAATGCTACAAGAGGCTAGTTTTCTTTTCTTTTTTCCTTTTTTTTTTTAAGAACACTAAGAGTAGAAATTCTATCATGGCGCCTGTCAAAAATAAAATGAATACGCTGTTCTTTTTTGGATCGTCCTCGCAGATCCACAAAACTCGGCTAATGGTGACACAACAACAACATCCGTCTTCTTGTCAGAGTGTATTGACGTAACATTACTGCTAGCAAATTGTTTTGTGTTGTGAAGTGTGTCTCCGAGATACCTTTAGCTGCCAGGTCGTTTTTTTTCTGAGCTGAAGTTGAATTTTTACCTACACACACACACACACACACACACACACACACACACACACACACACACACAATTCCAGTTCATTGACCCTCTGTGTGATTACAGCTGGTATCTGAAATCTATACATTTTAATTCTTTTAAAAGGCATGTTATTGTTTTTCTGCTCTAACAAACCTGATTTAACTCACGTGAGGTTCAGCAGGTTAAACTGGGTGTGGAAGTGTGTGTTAAACTACAGCACTATTGAATTCTTCATTCCACTTGTTCAGAAAGTGTTGATTAATTAGAAAACACAGGCTGGATTAACACGACTTTTCGATCTGTTGTGGTTTCCATGGTAATGGCTACAGTTATACGGTGGCATGCTGCACGAACGTGTGGTTTCTATGGTAACAACTACAATTGTAAGGTGGTATGCTGCACGAATGTGTGGTTTATATGGTAAAGACTACGATCGTACGGTGGCATGCTGTACGAACATGTGGTTTCTATGGTAACGGCAATGGTCATACGGTGCCATGCTGCATGAATGTGTGGTTTCTATGGTAACAGCTACAGTGGCATGCTGCATGAATGTGTGGTTCCTATGGTAACGGCTATGGTCATACGGTGCCATGCTGCATGATCGTGCGGTTATTATGGTCATGGCTATGGTGCCATGCTGCATTAATGTGTGGTTTCTATGGTAACGGCTATGGTGCAATGCCGCATTAATGTGTGGTTTCTATGGTAACGGCTACACTGGCATGCTGCATGAATGTGTGGTTTCTATGGTAACGGCTATGGTGGCATGGTGCATGAATATGTGGTTTCTATGGTAACGACTACAGTGGCATGCTGCATGAATGTGTGGTTTCTATGGTAACGGCTATGGTCATACAGTGGCATGCTGCATGATTGTGTGGTTTCTATGGTAATGGTTACGGTCGTACGGTGGCATGCTACATTAATGTGTGGTTTCTTTGGTAACGGCTATGGTAATGGCTATGGTGGCGTGGTACATGAATGTTTGGTTTCTATGGTAACGGCTATGGTGGCATGCTGCATGAATGTGTGGTTTCTATGGTAATGGTTACAGACGTATGGTGGCATGCTGCATGAAAATGTGGTTTCTATAGTAACGGCTATGGTGGCAGTTTGCATTAATGTGTGGTTTCTATGGTAATGGCTATGGTGGCGTGGTACATGAATGTTTGGTTTCTATGGTAACGGCTATGGTGGCATGCTGCATGAATGTGTGGTTTCTATGGTAATGGTTACGGACGTATGGTGGCATGCTGCATTAATGTGTGGTTTCTATGGGTAAACGGCCCCTTTTATGGTGGCATTCTTCCCATGAATGTGTGGTTTCTATGGTAATGGTTATGGTCGTACGGTGGCATGCTGCATTAATGTGTGGTTTCTATGGTAACGGCTACAATGACTTCTTCTTCTTCTTCTTTCGGCTTTTCCCTTCAGGGGTCGCCACAGCGAATCATCTCTCTCCACCTATCCCTATCTTCTGCATCCTCAACACTTGCACCCACTATCTTCATATCCTCATTAATTCCATCCATATACCTCCTCATTTTGGGCCCTTTCCTCTTTGCCTCCTACCTGGCAGCCCCATGTCCAACATTCTCCTACCAATATACTCACTCTCCCTCCTCTGAACATGTCCAAACCATCTTAATCTGGCCTCCCTAACTTTGTCCCCAAACGTCCAACATGAGCTGTACTCATTCCTAATCCTGTCCAATCTTGTCACTCCCAAAGAGAACCTCAACATCTTCAGCTCTGCTACCTCTAGCTCTGACTCCTGTCTCTTCCTCAGTGACACTGTCTCTAAACCATACAGCATGGCCGCTCTCACCACTGTCCTGTACACCTTCCCCTTGATTCTCGCTGATATTTTCCTATCACACAGAACTCCCGACACCGTTCTCCACCCATTCCAACCTGCCTGCACTCGCTTCTTTACCTCTTTCCCACACTCTCCATTACTCTGGACTGTTGCCCTCCAAGTACTTAAACTCCTGTACCTTCTTCACCTCTTCACCCTGTAACCTTCCCACTTCCCTCCCTTTCATTCACACACATGTGCTCAGTCTTACTACGACTGACTTTCATTCCTCTTCTCTCCAGCGCAAACCTCCACCTCTCCAGGTTTTCCTCCACCTGCTCCCTGCTCTCACTACAGATCACAATGTCATCTGCAAACATCATTGTCCAAGGAGACTCCTGTCTGACCTCCTCT
The DNA here is from genome assembly GCA_033459395.1 of Hemibagrus guttatus. Taxonomy (NCBI): domain Eukaryota; kingdom Metazoa; phylum Chordata; class Actinopteri; order Siluriformes; family Bagridae; genus Hemibagrus; species Hemibagrus guttatus. The sequence goes on along the minus strand of JAUCMX010000006.1, from coordinate 2,253,616 downwards.
GACAACTGGTCCATCACCATAGCAAACAGGAAGGGGCTCAGAGCCGATCCCTGATGCAGTCCCAACTCCACATCGAACTCCTCTGTCTGACCTACAGCACACCTCACCACTGTCCTGCTCCTCTCATACATGTCCTGCACCACTCTGACATACTTCTCTGCTACTCCTGACTTCCTCATACAGTACCACAGCTCTTCTCTTGGCACCCTGTCATACGCTTTCTCTAAGTCTACAAACACACAGTGCAACTCCCTCTGACCATCCCTATACTTCTCCATCAAAATTCTCAGAGCAAAAATTGCATCTGTTGTGCTCTTTCTGGGCATGAAGCCATACTGCTGCTCACAAATTTCCACTACCTTCCTTAACCTAGCTTCCACTACTCTTTCCCATAGCTTCATTGTATGGCTCATCAACTTTATCCCCCTATAGTTACTGCAACTCTGCACGTCACCCTTATTCTTAAAGATCGGCACTAACACACTTCTTCTCCATTCCTCAGGCATCCTCTCACTCTCTAAAACCCTGTTGAACAAACTAGCTAAAAATTCCACTGCTGCCTCTCCCAGACACTTCCAGACCTCCACCGGGATGTCATCAGGACCAACTGCCTTCCCACTTTTCATCCTCTTCAAAGCCTTCCTGACTTCATCCTTTCTAATCTTATCTACTTTCTGTTCCACAGAGTTCACCCCTTCTACTCTTTTTTCCCTCTCATTTTCCTCATCCATCAGCTCCTCAAAGTATTCCTTCCATCTCCTCTGTACACTCTCCTCACTTGTGAGCACCCTTCCATCTCTATCCTTAATAACTCTAACTTGATGCACATCCTTCCCATCTCGATCCCTCTGCCTAGCTAACCTGTACAAGTCCTTCTCTCCTTCTCTAGTGTCTAACCTAGTGTACAACTCGTCATATGCCTTCTGCTTGGCCTTAGACACCTCCCTCTTCACTGTGCGCTGTAACTCCTTGTATTCCTGTTTATTCTCTTCAGTCCTGTCCATGTCCCACTTCTTCTTGGCTAACCTCTACTTCTGGATACTATCCTGAACTTCCTCATTCCACCACCAAGTCTCCTTATCTTCTTTCCTCCTTCCAGATGACACACCCAGCACCTTTCTCCCTGTCTCCCTGATCACTTCTGCTGTAGTTTCCCAGTCATTTGGCAGCACTACCTGACCACCCAGAGCCTGCCTCAACTTCTGTCTAAATTCCTCACAACATTCCTCCTTTTTCAGCTTCCACCACTTGGTTTTCTTCTCTATCTCTATCTTTGACCTCTTCGTCTTACAGACCATCAAAGTCTTCCTACACACCACCATCCTATGCTGTCTGGCTACACTCTCTCCCACTACCACTTTACAGTCACTAATCTCTTTCAGATTGCCTCTTCTACATAGGATGTAGTCTACCTGTGTGCCCCTACCTCCACTCTTGTAAGTCACTCTATGCTCCTCCCTCTTCTGAAAATAAGTGTTAACCACACCCATGTCCATCTCTTAGCAAAGTCCACTACCATCTGTCCTTCAAGGTTCCTTTCCTTAACTCCAAACTTGCCCATCACCTTCTCATCACCTGTGTTCCCCTCACCAACATGTCCATTAAAATCCGCTCCTATCACCACTCTCTCACCCGTGGGAATACTCTCCATCACCTCATCTAATTCACTCCAGAATCTCTCTTTCTCCTCTAACTCACAACCTACCTGTGGGGCATAACCACTAACAACATTCAACATCACCCCTTCAATCTCTAACTTCAGACTCATCACCCTGTCTGACACTCTCTTCACCTCCAGGACATTCCTCACAAACTCCTCCTTCAGGACCACACCTACCCCATTTCTCTTACTATCCACACCATAATAAAACAGCTTGAATCCTGCTCCTATACTACGAGCCTTGCTACCCTTCCACCTGGTCTTCTGTACACACAATATATCCACCTTCCTTCTCTCCATCATATCAGCCAGCTCTCTACCTTTCCCTGTCATAGTACCAACATTCAGAGTTCCTATTCTCAGTCCTACACTCTTACCTTTCCTCTTCTCTCTCTGTCTGCGCACTCTCCTCCCTCCTCTACTTCTTTGACCAACAGTAGCCCAATTTCCTGTAGGTCAACGGCGCCGATGGCGGTCGTTGTTAACCCGGGCCTCGACCGATCCGGTATGAAATTTGTACTGACGATTCGCATGGTTAAATTTGGCAATGTTTTACGCCGGATGCCCTTCCTGACGCAACCCTCTCTATTTATCCGGGCTTGGGACCGGCACAGAAGTCACTGGACTGTGACCCCCATGGCTAGATTTAACGGCTACAATGACGCACTGCATTAATGTGTGTTTTCTGTGGTAATGTCTACGGCTGTACGGTGGCATGCTGCATGAACGTGTGGAATGTTAATATGGAGATTAATGGACACTCCAGTGTCAAAACATATAAACAATATGATGTGTTAATATTTAATAAATAAATCATGACATGGACTGTTTTATTTCTTACTTAGTGAGTGTGTAAAATGTGTGTGTGTGTGTGAGAGTTTTGCGATTGCTAGTTAGTTCCAGAAGCAAATGTAGATGTTTAAAATGCCACGTTTTAGACACACAATAGCGTGAGTGTTTGCTGTTGTGTAAAATAACCAGACCAAGAAAAAGAAAAAGTCGATATTATGTCCATCTGTTGCTCTTTGTGATAATCAGTCAATAGCTCAGAATCAATCTGACGTGGAATCATGTACGAATTAAAAGTTGCATTTTTCATTTGCTGTCTCCAAAGGTCAGCATTCATCTCTTCGATAAACATTTACTGACCCCGTGCCCCGCGCCGTACACGCTGCAGACAAGCGGTAATAGGAAAGTGTTTTAATTTCCTCCTGACATTAAGACGTTTGTGCCTCATAGGCGTGGAGTGTGAGCGTGGTTAAGAGTGTATTCATGTACGTTAGAGTGTGTATGTCCTTCCCCATCACACTGCATGGACACAACTCCGTCTCAGAAGCCTGCTTCACGATCTGAAATAAAGTGAGTATTGAAGGTGTGACTTCTGGGTTTGTGAGCCCAGCACGGTTTATGCGGAGTTCAATCCTGACCAGTGCACAGGAGTGAAAATAAACAGCACTGGACGAGGATACTTAAAGTTGCTGAAAAGTTCAGTCCTAAATGTTACTAACGCGACACCTGGAACACTGTTAAAATACTTCAAACCTGAAGAAAAACTACTTCAGATGTTTAACCTTATAGTGACCTTCACCATGTTTAAATCAAAGACAAAATTGGATCTCTTCATCTTCTGATTCCATGATAATTCAAAACATTTAACCACTCGGTCCTGAGATATCACACTGCCAAGGATCCCAGATGATTGGATGATCTAGGACTGTTTGTCTGTTTGTTGTTTCTTATGTTCTGTAAAGCTGCATTGAGACAATGCACTTTGTTAAAAGCGCTATACAAATAAAATTGAATTGAATTGAAATGGATGGGTGGATGGGTGGATGGGTAAAGAAATGGATGGAGGAATGGTTGGAGGGATGGATGGATGGATGGATGGAGTAATGAATCCATGGATGTATGGATGGATGGATGAGTGGATGGATGGAGTAATGAATGGATGGATGGATGGGTGGATGGATGGATGGAGCGATGAATCAATGGATGGATGGATGGAGCTATGGATCCATGAATGGATGGATGGAGCTATGGATCCATGGATGGTTGGATGGATGCATAGATGGATGGATTGATGGATGGATTGATGGATGGATAGATGGATGGATTGATGGATGGTTGGAGCGATGAATGGATGGATGGATGGATGGAGCTATGGATCCATGGATGGTTGAATGGATGGATGGAGCTATGGATCCATGGATGGTTGAATGGATGGATGAATGGATGGATGGTTGGATAGATGGGGTGATGGATCCATGGATGGTCGGATGGATGGGGTGATGGATGGATAGATGCCTAGAACTTTCAAAACTCACACTGTAGGATCTCCTGACCTTTTAGATTTGCTCAGTAAGACCAGCCTCACCAGCCTTCACACTCATTAGCAACAAGAGATTACTCCTGAACCAGCTTTCTCATGAGAAATGGTATACATACACAACTTCTACAGCTAACTAGTTAAGCACAAATTAAACAACACACTAATCACAGCTTCCTAGGCAGATACGTGCTAACTGTACTAGCTATTTATTTTGTCACTGTCCTATTTCAGAAGGATGATGCTCCCTGACACACTTCACACATGCTTTATTTAATGTCTCTATCTGGAAAATAGTAAAATGAAACTAATTACAAGTAAGAACTAAAACTGTGAGCATAGAGTTTAAAGAAACATCAGACCACACTGACTGAAGGATCCGAAGAATCAGTGAAGCTGATGGTCAAAATGTGTCTCTTCTTCTCAGAATCACATGGCGCTTGCTGTTATCAGTGAATCACTTGGTAGTTTGTCACTTTCTGGTATAAATATAGGGACATTTGTTTTAATCGACTCAGTAGCCAAGTGAAGACTTGGTGATTTTGCTACCATTTTCTATTCAGTCTTAAACCAGACTCTTCTCTTTCTTTGGTTTCTTGATGTTGAAAAGGTCTACTTTATTTTTTCTGAGATTAGCTCACAAAAACAACCACAATGTGTGTGTGTGTGTGTGTGTGTGTGTGTGTGTGTGTGTGTGGGTTTTGGAGTTCCACGTCAGCAGAGAAAGAGTACATTTATGTACTAGCGTCTATTAGCATTTTGATTGTCCCATTAGTGAAAATGAGAGCTTCTGTCTTTGGTAATTAATTGCCTCATTTCATGAACGTTGCTGTTGTTTATTTTTGTCCCGACACGCATTTAGCGAACCCTTCAATTAATTTGTTAATAGAAATGTAAAGACCGATCAAATTAACCTCTTTTCCACTACATTACGCTCTCTGATTAAAAACAAACTGCATGATAGACACACTGCCACGTTTACACCCACACTGCACAAATAAAGTCCATTATATTCTCAATGAAATAAATGTTTTTATTCATTTCAGAAATCTGAGTCCACTGACAGACACTCACTCACTCACTCACTCACTCACTCACTCACTCACTCATTCAGTCTCTCAGACAATCAAATTCATTCAGTCATTCACTTAGTCCCTCTGCCACTTCGGTACTCAGTCAGTCAGTCAGTCAGTCAACTTTTCAGTCATTCATTCAGTCAATCAGAGTGTCATTCAGTTAGTCAGTCAGTCAGTCATTCATTCAGGCACTCATTTACTCAGTCATTCAGTCACTCAGTCACTCAATCATTCAGCCAGTCACTCAGATAGTCACAGTCAGTTATTCAGTCAGTTAGGCACTGATTCACTCACTCACTCACTCATTCATCCAGTCCTTATTAGAAGTTTTTTCTCCTCCAGTTTCTTTATGAAAACATTTTGTGAATGCTGCATTTTATTGAAATTGCTAATGTAATTTCTTGTAGATTATTTTCACCTCTTTTCTAGCACCGGGTTTCCCATGGCGATCTGAGTGTAAGTGTTTTAGTTTATTTAACACTGGAATGTGATCAGTGTGATAAATGTGAGAGTGTATTGTGTGAATGGGGGATTTAAAGTGGTGTAACACGTGTGAACCAGAGGAATTTGGCGATAATACTGGGTTCACATCATGTTGGAATTACAGTAATTACGTGCTTCCGACGTGTAAAAGCAGCTCTCGTCCATGCTGATCTCATAATGACCAGTTAGCAGCACTGAAACTCTCTGACTGGACAGTGTGGAGCATCACATTATATGCAAACAAGACCCAGAGAATGAATTACAGTTAGAGGAAGTGAGGACTTAACCGTATACAGTGGTGTGAAAAAGTGTTGGCCCCCTTCCTGATTTCTTATTTTTTTGCATTTTTGCATGTTTGTCACACTTTAATGTTTCAGATAATCAAACACATTTAAATATTAGTCAAAGATAACACAAGTAAACACATCATGCAGTTTTTAAATGAAGGTTTTTATTATTAAGGGAAAACAAAATCCAAAACTACATGGCCCTGTGTGAAAAAGTGTTTGCCCCCTAAGCCTAATAACTGGTTGGTCCACCCTTAGCAGCAACAACTGCAATCAAGTGTTTTCAATGGACAATGATCCAAAACACACCAGCAAGTCCACCTCTGAATGGCTGAAGAAAAACAAAATGAAGACTTTGGAGTGGCCTAGTCAAAGTCCTGACCTCAATCCCATTGAGATGCTGTGGCATGACCTTAAAAAGGTGGTTCATGCTCGAAAACCCTCCAATGTGGCTGAATTACAACAATTCTGCAAAGATGAGTGGGCCAAAATTCCTCCACAGCGCTGTAACAGACTCATCGCAAGTTATGGAAAACGCTTGATTGCAGTTGTTGCTGCTAAGGGTGGACCAACCAGTTATTAGGCTTAGGGGGCAAATACTTTTTCACACAGGGCCATGTAGTTTTGGATTTTGTTTTCCCTTAATAATAAAAACCTTCATTTAAAAACTGCATGATGTGTTTACTTGTGTTATCTTTGACTAATATTTAAATGTGTTTGATTATCTGAAACTTTAAAGTGTGACAAACATGCAAAAAAATAAGAAATCAGGAAACCAACACTTTTTCACACCACTGTACATGTGATCTAAACAGCCCTACTCATGTTTCTAATATAACTGAGATCATATAGAGTAGATTAGGGGTGTAGCACAATGGTTACAAGTTAGGGATAGGGTTATACAGTTAAGGGGTTAGGGTTAGATGGTTTAAGAGTTAGGGATAGGGCTATACAGTTAAAGGATTAGGGAAAGGGCTATATAGTTAAGGGATAGGGGATAGGGCTATACAGTTGAAAATAAATAAATAAATAAATAAATAAATAAATAAATAAATAAATAAATAAAAACCTGCACCCACACCGGGCCTGGGTAACATTGAACACCCCTGGGTTAGGGCTATACGGTTATGGGGTTACGTAGAGGGCTATACTGTTAAGGGGTTATGGATAGGACTGTACAAATGAGGGATTCAAGCTATACAGTTAAGGGATTAGGGATAAGGCTATAATGTTAAGGGGTAAGGCATAAGGCTTTAATGTTAAGAGGTAAGGGATGAGGCTATATGGTTAAGGGGTTAGGGATAAGGCTTTAATGTTAAGCGGTTAAGGATAGGGCTATACAGTTAAGGGCTTAATATATAAGTCAATGGAAATACCTCTATCACATTAAATATTAATCATTGTTCCTTTTGATTTACTGAATTATAATAAAAAAATCTATAGAGAAGAAAAAGAAGAAGAAGGAGGAGAAGAAGAAGAAGTAGTGAATGTGGAATTGATATGGATGAATCGCCTGCTTTTAACTTTCTCTGTGTCAGTTGTTCCAACAGGAAGTTAATGATCCTGGAAACATGATAAATCACCACAGACAAGACCTGAGAGAGAGAGAGAGAGAGAGAGAGAGAGAGAGAGAGAGAGAGAGAGAAAAGGCACTGGGAACACTGGAGCAGGCTGTTAGATGCTGTATTATTAATAATAAAGCACTTATTATGATGTAAAACATATGGTAACGAGCACATTTAGCAGGGATTTGAACGGTTATCTGCCGAGCTGAAAGTCCACTGAAGTCTGAAATTCATCATAAAGACCGTGAAAGATAATTCCAGAAATAATAAAGAAGGTTTTCTGGCCGACTGAGGAGGCGTATCATTAAAGAAATGATCCAGACTCTGCCTAGACAGCACTAACCCCACACTCTCACCATCACGGCTAAAATACTGCTTTTTGGTTCAGTTCTTTTTCAGTGGAAGCCCTTAAAAGTGTCCACTCTGTAGCGGTTGATATACGAGCCAAGGCCAGCGTCAGCACGGAGACGCACAGCCAGAACAATGCTCAGATCCATCACGCTGTCGCCTCATATTAATGATGAGGTCATGATTCTGAGGGTCATGCCTGCTGATATTTACGACGATTAGAGAGAGAGAGAGAGAAGGAGATAGAGAAATTCTATCTGAAATGGAACAATGTTTTACATAACTCTGGTTTTATTCTGCACGATTTGTTCTCACAGAGGTTTGGAAGGTACAGCCATGACTCCGACGTGGTCTGTTCTGAGTGTATTCAGTTAAAGCATCATTTAAGTCAGGAAGAAAACACTCCACGTCTCCATGTTGTGCAGTTACAATAATCATGGCATGCTGTGGCATGCTGTGATGAAGCAGATAAAGGGGTGAGTTGATGATTCTATAACTGCAATGACCTCACACAGCAATTTTCAAATTTTATTTATTTATTTATTGTTTTATTTTTAGGTAGAATTAATGTTGTGTATTATTTGTGAAATAAACCTTTTTTTCTGTTTCTGTTACAGTGAAACTGTCACACAACCTACTAACCCTAAACCCTAAACCCAACTACTAACCCTAAAGCCATAACCCTAAACCAAAACCTTAACCCCTACCTCCAAACCCAAAAACCCCAATCCCAATCCTTAACCCCTAATCCTGAACCCTAAACCCAAAGTGTTAATCCTTAAATCCTAACTCTGAACCCTAAACCATAAACATAATCTCTAGCCCTAAACCCTTGTCCTGAACCTTAACCCTAAACCAGAAACTTAACCCCTACCCCCAAACCCTAAAACGTTAATCCGTAAACTCTGAACTCTAAATCATAACCTTAACCTCTCACCCTAAACCCTAGACCTGAACCTTAACTCCTAGGTCCATACCCCAATCCTTTACCCCTTATCCCAAACTGTTAATCCTTAAAACCTAACTCTGAAACGTAAACTATAACCTTAACCTCTAACCCTAAACCCTAACCCCAACCCTTAGCCCTGAACCCTAACCCTAAATCCCTAAACCCCTACCCACTTATCCTAAACCCTGAATCTTAAACCCAAACCATTAATCCTTAAACCCAAACTCTGAACTGTAAACCATAACCTTAACCTCTAGCCTTAAACTCTAACCCCTAACCTTAGCCCCTAGCCTTGAACCCCAATCCTGAACCATAAACCCAAACCGTTAATCATTAAACTCTGAACCACAAACCATAACCTTAACCTCTAGCCCTAACCCTGAACCCTAAACCTAAACCCTAACCCCTGGAATGAGCCCTAGACCCTAATCCCTGGTACTAGCCCTAGACCCTAACAATAAACACTAACCCTAAACTATATTTTAAACTAAAAAGTCTAAACTTTAACCCTTGTTCCTTAACCTAAATGTAACTAAAAGTAACCCTAACCCCCTCCATCGTTAGCTTTAGATGATGTTTATAATAATGGAGTGCTGCATAGTGGTGAGGTTGATGGTTATGAATCAGCAGTTCCTGGACTCAGATGTTGGAGTTTGACCGAACCTCCTGGTCATCAGTTGTAGGTTTTGTCACTCCGTGCTCTCTTTGAAGGAGACGGTGCTGTTTAAATGATGGAGTGCGACTCTGTGGACAGCTGCTGCTAATAAACGCCATTTATGAGTGTGATAAGGAGAGTTAGGACTTTGCTGAATGAGGGAACGCTCAACCGGTACATCATCGTCTCTCTGTGCTGATTCAACACTGAACATTTCGAGTGTGGAATTATTTTCCTATAACAGCCTATAACACACACACACACACACACACACACACACATAGCTTTATTCCTTACTCACTCTAAAGGTGCAGTATTAAGGATAATTGACTCAGCTCAGAGGAACATCAGCACCGGACCTCATGTAGTGAACAAATAAAAGACACCAGTTTGGCCTCTTAAAATAAAAATGTGACTTTAGAAAAATTGGGGAAATAAAACACTCTGGAAACAGAAGTGGTTCCTGCAAGAGACAGGAAACTGAAATCAAACTGAAAGTGTGTTATCTTCTGCATCGCTTTTGATCACTCCTGATCATTTGGGAAGTGGAAGCTCAGTGGTTAAGACCTTCTGATCAGAAGGTTGTGAGTTTGAATCTCAGGAACATCAAGCTGCCACTGCTGAGCTCCTGAGCAAGGACATTAATCTTCAACTGCTCACATGTACTAAAGAGATAAAGATGTAAGTGGAAAAGAAGGTTTTGGATAAGAATGTTTGCCAAGTGCAGTAAATGTAACTTCTAACATTAGAAATCAGATCACTGACACAAACACTTCAGCTGTGTGCTGTGATCAGACCCCCGAGGATTGATCAGATTTTTTGTGACTAAAATACTTGATTTTATTTTGAAAAACATTTTTTGTGCAAGTCTACCTGACTTGTTGAAATCATAAGCACAGGATTCTTCTTTTTAAACTCCTCCCAGTGAGACACATACACAGATCAGCCATAACAGTGTGAGCAGTGAGAGGTGAAGTGAATAAGACTGACGATCTCCTCATCATGGCACCTGTTAGTGGGTGGGATATATTAGGCAGCAAGTGTCTTCAAAGTTGATGCATTAGAAGCAGGAAAAATGGACAAGCGTAAGGATTTGAGTGAGTTTGACGAAGAGTCAAATTGTGATGGGGATCAGAACATCTCCAAAACTACAGCTCTTGTGGTGTGTTCTCGGTGTGCAGTGGTCAGTATCTATCAAAAGCATCTTTAAAGTCCTCCATGGAGGCTCCACCTTGCAACTTACAAGACTTCAAGGATCTGCTGCTAACATCTTGGTGCCAGATCCCACAGCACACCTTCAGGGATCTAGTGGAGTCCATGCCTCGATGGGTCAGTGTTATGGCAGCAAAAGGGGGACTGACACAATATTAAGCAGGTGGTCCTAATGTAATAGCTGATCTGTGTATGTAATGAGTCTGTATGAGAACTGTACTCGTTCACACACGTGAGTGCAAGAGGGATTGACATCACATGATGCATCTCAGAGCAAATTTGCTTCATTTAGAAAAAAATCTCAAGTTCCTACAAGTATTACTCGATTTTGCATTCTTTTCTGTGATTGCAAACCCACCACATCCTGTAGAGAACGATTTAACATTTAATTACTTGTTAGCCCCACTTTTGGCTTTAATTGTATAATAAATTTATATTTTATAAAATCATAAACATTTCTTTATTTCACTGATGTGTAGAAACACCTATAGGAAGACATCTTTGCGTGGTTTACTTGTGTGTTTTAAATCCTCATTCACTTCTGGCTTCGGTTTCTTTCCTGTTCTGACTGATGGATAATTGACTAATGATTTCAGCCATTTAAAAATCACATTATCTAATCAAATCTCCAGAATGTCAGAGCTGATCATGAATTAAGTCCTAAGTGAAGCTCCGGAGGTGAGACGTGACACTGTGCTGTGGGAGACGCTTGACCTTACGAGAGGATGTCCGAACGTCTCTGGGAAATGTCTCAGGGTCGTTGCGGGGAAACAGGAGGATGAAACCGGTGATATTTGCTCAGTCTGGAAGACCGCATTTATTATCCAGACAGCAGAGTGTCAGCGGAGGTGAGATATGGGGAATTGTTATTCTTTTCCAGAGGTGAGAGCACAAACAAAATATTCGTACACGTCCGTTTTCCTGCGTTATCTTCCTCTATAATAATGGGATTTCTGTATCTGTGCTGCTAAAGAGCGGAATGTAAACCGTCCTCTCTGCTTGATCAGAGCTGCTCAGGGGTTTCAGACACCAGAGAAATCAAGTGCACTTCTCTATATCATCCACTCGCAGCCAAAAGAGAGAGAAAGAGAGAGAGCAAATATGTCCGTGATCGCTTGAGGAAGAGATATGGAGAGAGAGAGAGAGAGACAGAGAGAGCTGGAATGAAAGAAGTGAAGCTCAATATGGCTGGAGGAGAGAAAGAGTCAGAGAAAGAAAGAGTGAGTGAAAGATGTTCTGCCTCATTTAATCTTCTATCCTGTGAGTAGTGCACTCACTGAGGAGAATAAAGAGCGAGGGGGAGAACTGAGGAGAGCTGGCAGAGGAGAGAGAGAGGGAGAGAGAAAAGAGAAGAGAGAATTGAAGCCATCATGAACTCAGACAGAGACAAATCACAGGAGGCTAAAGAACAGACTTGCCCAAGATCAGCATGTCTGCTTAGAGAGAGAGAGAGAGAGAGAGGGGGTCGATCTTCTCAGGCTGATGAGATAATTTTTCTAATTAACCTTAAGAACAGCACTCAGTTTCCTGCTGCTGGGCTGTGGAGCAGAAAGAAGAGAGAAATTCACTCTTCCACCCTGTGTTTTCCTGAGGAACTGATGAGAACTCAACCAACACACACACATCCGAGTGGAAAGCAACATGTTTACACTCACTGTTAATACGTGAACCTCTGTATGCTTCTCACACACACATGTAGGAAAGGTGAATTCATGCTCTGGTCACATCATACATCTGACCTCAACCTGCAGAAACCAGAAAAGGAGGAGAAACAATGGAAACAATGAGAACAAGGAAACTAGGGAAGATAAACAGAAGGATGAAAATGAAAGAGGAGGTTGTGCTGATCTCAAATGACCACTAGGACATCCAAGCAAAGACCATGCCCAGAACCACACCCATGACCGCAAGATCCTCACAAAGAAGACCAAGGACCTAAAAATAAACCACAGGTCAGACGCAGCCATCATGTTAGATGGAGAAGAGACAGATGAGGTAGAGATTTTACTGACCTCTACTGAGCTTCAGGTTGTCCAAGAGTGAATGTAAAGGAGGCCAGCAGTAGGTGCTGTGCAGGTAAACCTCACTCCCCTGATCTCAAGAGGCGTACTTGTGACTGACACTAGTGGCTGCAATCTTTAGCCTTCTTCTTAGTGTGCCCACCTCCTATGCCAGAGACCTGGGTTCGGGATCCACTCGGAGTGGGTGCAAGTAGGACCCTGAGGGTTACAATGGTGCCGTGACCCAGATGGGAGGCTGCTCAGTAGTGAGGTTGATGGTCATGTATCAGCAGTTGAGGTTGAGAGACCGGAGACCCAGGTTCGAGAGACCTTGGCGCGGGTGCAAGAAGGACCCAGGGAGGTCATACGAGGAAGCGGAAGAAGGTTTCAGAGAGTCATTTTGGAAAGCCAGACAAGCTTTGTCAGCACTCAAATGAATCCACAGGGCAAAGAACATCAAATTCACCAAAACCAGGATGTTCAAGACCAAGTCCAAAGTGTGGAGGATGACCAAGAACATAAGCCAGATATAGACACTATGATAACTAGCAGAACCTGATTGTAGTGAAAACTGTAGACAAATGGCATGAAGTAACCAGCCACGCCCATGTCAACTTCCACCTCTACGTCCACTCTACCGCACGCTGGAGTGTGTCAGGGTTTTTAAATTAGCGTGATGATCAAGTTTGTGGGCAATTTAATCAGCTCAATCATCTCACCATCACATCTCCAAAGCTTGCATCTCTCTCGCTCTGTGTTCCACCCAGCTATTTTTTCCTGTTCACTATCTAAACCCGAATTTGTAAAAATGTGAAAAAAAACCCTTTAAAAACAACGTGACTGGTGATTAAAAGTGGCGTGCGTGATGATGGCGCTGAGGCTCAGAGTGTTTTTAAGGTTAACACCAAAGGAGTGCCGACTCTCAGAGCTGCTATTTCACACACTATTAAAGCAAGGGCACTGATGCACGAGTGAAGCCTGGAGGAAAAAATAGAAAAAACACGCCATGACATTTCCAAATCTCTTGAAAACCCCCAGGCATCCTGTGCCGGTTTACGAGGCAAGGATTAGCGGCCGTTTTTTAGCCGGCTATTTCTGGAGGAGAGCGATTTTCCTACTGATGTGCCATGTTGAGTGTGCATATTGGCTCATGCATCACCTGACTCGAGGAGCTGACAAAACACACCAATAACAGAGAGAGAAAGAGAGAGTGAGAGAGAGAGAAACAGGGAGAGAGAAAGAGAGAGAGAGAGAACGACAAACACACCATTTATAATAAAAGAAAACACGCTTAGCCATTTAGCTAGCAACATTTCATTAGCATTAAGATTTCATGCAGCTTAATCACGTTGGCCGTGACAGTTTAGATCAGTGTGCGCTACGGACGTAACGTAGCACGGCCATTAGGGTTAGAATAAATGGCTTTGTGTGACCATTACAGGAAGAAAATCATCAGAGCTGCTAATGCTAACGACGTCCGGGCTCTGAAATATCACTCGTGTTTTAATTCCACTGTTCGTTCACAGCGTACAGGAAACTGAGATTAATGTGACCTCAAATAAAATATCCAGTCAGTGACCTCTTCTGTGTGTGTGGGAGAGAGACAGAGAGAGACGCAACACTCACAAAACACTCACCTTTTCTGTTATAATAATAATAATAATAATAATAATAATAATATTATTATTATTATCTCTTCGCTCTCTCTCTCTCCTGTCTTGTTTTCAGTAAAGGATTGGTGTGATGATGGCTTCGCCAAAGTGAGAGAGCAAAAGCAAACGAGAGCGAGACGCTGCTGCTGCTTTAGCTTTATTGACTTGCTGCTCATCAGCCTTTTTAGCTGAAACAGTGCAATTTTAATTGTCATGTTTTCACACACACACACACACACACACACACACACACACACACACACACACACACACACAGTTCACTGATTAAGTTACCTTATGGAGCTTTAACATAATAATTGTTATCATAATAAAATAATTATGTTTATCTATAATAAATAGATAAATCATTGAATAATTAAAGATTTACAAGGCTCCCGTATTTGACCAATTTAATAAATAAACAAACAAACAAACAAACAAAGTGCGGGGTGGTGGAGTGGGTGGAGTCAATGACAGAAAGACAGAGGGGCAGGGTGGGGCATGTTAGGAGGTGAAGTCAGCAACAGAATAAAAGGGCAGGTGTAGGGGTGGAGTCAACAACAAAGAAAGGAAAAGTGTGGAGGTGGAGTCAGTGACAGACAGAAAGAGGGGCAGATTTTGGGGTGGAGTCAGCAGCAATGGAAAGTGGAAGGGTGAGGGAAAGACTTCCATCTGATCTGTAGCACATTTATTAAGAAACATCTCTCTCTCTCTGTTTCTCTCTCTCTCTCTCTCTCTCTCTCTCTCTCTCTCTCATGTCACTCTGACTCTCAGGAAGTGATGTGTGCTAAATGAAAAGCCCGACCCAAGGGAGCTTTATTAGACGTTATTAAAGGCCGAGACGTGGCTCCTGAGAGCTTTTGCTTTAAATAGCACGTTCACGTCGAAATCTAATTTCTTCACAATTGTACTTCACGAGGGAGAATAAAGGCAGCTTTTAATATCGTTAGAACACAGTCTGATTAAAGCAACAAAGACGTATCCTAATGTAATTTAACACAATCCAGATCTACAGAGGAACCAGAGCTCGGAATCACCAAGATCATGAAAATAAATCGAGAGTCTATTGATATTAATGTGTCTTTCAATAATGTGATGATTTATCTGGATGATAGAAATTTTATTTCTTATGAGAGGAGAAATTTATACCAGTTAGATCAGGCGAGGATGATGAAGCTCTGGTTTGAAAAGATTTTCTTCATTTTCATACAAATGAACTTGTAAGAATGGATTGCAATGGCTCTAACTCAAACCCCACCCCTGACTCAACCCCCAACATGAACTCTATCTTTCCCTCTAACTCCACCCCAACACGAACCCTAACCGCAACCCCAAGGCTACCCCCAGCATGAACTCTAACCACATCTTTAACTCCAGCATGAACTCTAACCCGCCCCTAACCCCACCCTCAGAATGAACTCTAACCTCACCCCTAACCCCACCCCAACATGATCTCTAACCCCTACCGTACATTATAGCAGCTATAAACAGTCTTTCACTCATATCAATCTTCTTCGTTTTATCGAGACTCCTTTCATACACGCTACATAAACAGCTCCTTCTTCTTAATCTGTTGATGTGAAGTATCTGCTCCGTGTGAATGAGCACTACGATGTGCATTAATATAAACCTGTGCTACTGTCAGAGCTGCTGTTATAGAAAACTAATCAAACCTTCTGACCAATCAGAGTCCAGAACTCTATAGCGATCTGTAAGATAAAGATGCAAATCAAAGCAAGTAGATGATTCCGGTCATTTCTTTACTTCTTATTTTTTCCCTCTTTGCGTCCCTCTTTTAACTTTGCTCCTTAACTTTGTTCATCCGCGAGGATTTGCTTTCTCTAAAATAAGCAGGAGAAGCCGGGGTGAGCGCGAATTAGTGCAGAGTTTTAATGGAGCAGAGTTAAGGAGGCCCTGTAGCTCATGAACAGCTGATGCTGGCTCTCAATTAAGCGAACTCACACACAGACGTGTCGCTTCTCCTCAGGAGTTTGGCCTGAAGCCCTCGTTAATTAGCGACAGCATCCCTCCATCTCACACACACACACACACACACACACACACACACACACACACACAGCTCAAATGCCTCAAAAACATTCTTCTTAAAAAAAAAAAAGTTTCTCCATGAACATGGAACAAAGGGATTTTCTGGGGGAAAAAAATAAACGACTTCATCCATCAGGAGATGAATTAGCTGAACATCGATCATGTCCTGAATTGGGTCAATTATTAAAATAAGAAGATTCCCGCTTCGATGAAACCCATGTACGCTTTAATAAAAACACTGAGGCGTGAAATATCATTAACAAACCGTACATCACGCCTATCTACAGTAATCTGCTCATTCATTCTGCACTCTCCTAACAATCCCCGCTTCGCGGCGATGTCGCTGTAGATTAATGAGCTCGTCCGAGATCATCTCGATTACGGCTCCGTCGACCCGATGCGCTCCATCATCTCGCGTTCTTTTCAAAACCACTGCAGAATTTCACAACTTTTTCTCTCAGAAGATGAGATTTAAACTTTTTTTTTTACACTCTGTTCAGGTCAGAGTCATCAGCTGAAGTAAAATTCAGTTCATTTAATTAATCAATTTACTGAATTAACTTAACACATTAATGTCATCTATGTCTTGTACATCATTTATTCATTTTCACCCCGGAGAACCTAAATCTAAATTTCACTAATATACTTAACAGCAGGTGTTTTAGAGATGGAAGGAATTCGAAGAACCCAGAGAGAGCTCAAAGGAAAACAGAGAGAGACCTGAGAACCCAGAGAGAGTCCTGAGAGAGCTCTGAAAACTCAGAAAGAGAAGTGAGAGCCCTGAGAACCCAGAGAGAGAGCTCTGAGAACCCAGAGAGAGCCTTGAGAGAGCTCTGAGAACCAAGAGAGAGCTGTGAGAACCCAGAGAGAGCCCTGAGAGAGCTCTGAGAACCCAGAAAGAGAGAGCCCTGAGAACCCACAAAGAGTCCTGAGAACCTAGAGAGAACCCAGAACACCCAGAGAAAGAGCCCTGAGAGCTCTGAGAACTCAGAAAGAGAAGATAGAGCCCTGAGAACCAAGAGAGCAAGTATAGACAGACAGACAGACTGATTAACAGGCAAATAGACATATGCACAGATAAAGACAGACAAGCAGGGTGTTAGACTGACAGACAGACAGACAGACAGACAGACAGACAAGTAATCAGACAGACAGACAGGCTGGCAGACAAATAGAGAGCCAGATAAACATATAATAAACAGACAAACAGAATGGTATACAGGTGCATCCCAATAAATTAGAATGTTGTGGAAAAGTTCATTTATTTCAGTAATTCAACTCAAATTGTGAAACTCGTGTATTAAATAAATTAAATGCACACAGACTGAAGTAGTTTAAGTCTTTGGTTCTTTTAATTGTGATGATTTTGGCTCACATTTAACAAAAACCCACCAATTCACTCTCTCAACAAATTAGAATATGGTGACATGCCAATCAGCTCAAAACACCCACAAAGGTTTCCTGAGCCTTCAAAATGCTCTCTCAGTTTGGTTCACTAGGCTACACAATCATGGGGAAGACTGCTGACCTGACAGTTGTCCAGAAGACAATCATTGACCCCCTTCACAAGGAGTGTAAGCCACAAACATTCATTGCCAAAGAAGCTGGCTGTTCACAGAGTGCTGTATCCAAGCATGTTAACAGGAAGTTGAGTGGAAGGAAAAAGTGTGGAAGAAAAAGATGCACAACCAACCGAGAGAACCGCAGCCTTATGAGGATTGTCAAGCAAAATCCATTCAACAATTTGAGTGAACTTCACAAGGAATGGACTGAGGCTGAGGTCAAGGCATCAAGAGCCACCACACACAGACGTGTCAAGGAATTTGGCTACAGTTGTCGTATTCCTCTTGTTAAGCCACTCCTGAACCACAGACAACGTCAGAGGCATCTTACCTGGGCTAAGGAGAAGAAGAACTGGACTGTTGCCCAGTGGTCCAAAGTCCTCTTTTCAGATGAGAGCAAGTTTTGTATTTCATTTGGAAACCAAGGTCCTAGAGTCTGGAGGAAGAGTGGAGAAGCTCATAGCCCAAGTTGCTTGAAATCCAGTGTTAAGTTTCCACAGTCTGTGATGATTTGGGGTGCAATGTCATCTGCTGGTGTTGGTCCATTGTGTTTTTTGAAAACCAAAGTCACTGCATCCGTTTACCAAGAAATTTTGGAGCACTTCATGCTTCCTTCTGCTTTTTGAAGATGCTGATTTCATTGTCCAGCAGGATTTGGCACTGCCCACACTGCCAAAAGCACCAAAAGTTGGTTAAATGACCATGGTGTTGGTGTGCTTGACTGGCCACCAAACTATATATATATATATATAAGTTTAGTTTTATTTGTTTAGTTATATTACTTGAATCTTTCAATATTGTTAAGATGAAGATCAAATGCCCATATGTTTAACTATGTTAAAAAAAAGACACAGGCAAAAAAAAAAAAGACAGACAAACAGACAGAGAGGCAGACAGACAATCTGGCAGATAAATAGAAAGCCAGGTAAACATATAGACGGACGGACAGACAGACAGACGGACAGAAACAGCTAGATAGACAGACAAATAGATAGACAGACAAACAGAAACAGACAGACAAACAGACAAACAGAAACAGACAGACAGACAAACAGATAGATAGACAGACAGACAGACAAACAGATAGATAGACAAACATAGACAGACAGACAAACAGACAGACAAATAGATAGACAGGCAAACTGGCAGATAGATAGATAGATAGATAGATAGATAGATAGATAGATAGATAGATAGATAGATAGACAGATAGACAGATAGATAGATAGATAGATAGATAGATAGATAGATAGATAGATAGATGGATAGATAGATAGACAGAGAGACAGACAGACATACAGACAGACAGACAGACAGACGGATGGATGGCAGCAGTGTCCCCGAGCATGAGTAATGACTTTTTAGGTTGACTTTAATCCACAGTGTTTATCCTGAAGTGAGTATAAATAAAGTTTTGGCCCCGTGACAGTGTTCCATGGAGGGTTAATTGGTGAGCAGGACATCAATCAGAGGCCTTGAGCTGAACATGGAGCTGCTTAACTGCTAAAGGCTCAGGATGAAATATGACTTGTACCCTGCAGCCATTTTTCAAGGTCATGAGACGGAGTCTGGTCATTAAACACTCCGTGATGCATCGAGACGGACGCTTCACGTCCGGGGCCAGCCTCAGACATGATGGAGTAATGGAGAAGAAAAGTGAGTGAGTGAAGAACAGAGGAAAATCATGGATGTTAGCGCTGGTACATCTGTTAAAAAGACAGAAACGTGTGCTGGGTTTATGAGAGGATGAGCGTGTCATAGCAGCAGGGTGAGGGGTTTGCTGGAGAAAGTGCTAGAACATTGTTCACCATGGAGTCTAAAATCACTGCAGGAAGAGGAAGAGCTGGAACAAAACACACACAGACAGACAGTTACCATTAGACAGATAGAATAGCAGAGAGACATATAAACAAAAAAACAGATATAAACTAATAGACAGATGGAGACAGACAAACAGAAAATCTGAGAGACACAGACAGACAGACAAACAGATAGACACACTGACAAAGAGACAGACAGGCACAAAGATAGATGGATAGACTGATCTTTTGAAACTTAGATACATGCAAACATACATATAGGCAAAGAGAGAGAGAGACAGATAGAGAGACAGATGAACATACTTAAATACACAGAGAGAGAAAAAGAAAGAGAACAAACAAACAAGTAGACAGATACTAGACATCCAATTAGACAGAGAGGTGAAGAGACAGACAGACAGACAGACAGATAGATATTTCGATAGATAGATAGATAGATAGATAGATAGATAGATAGATAGATAGATAGATAGATAGATAGATAGATAGATATGCATAAATATGTACACAGAGGGAGGACAAACAGACATACAATTAGACAGAAAGGTGAAGAGACAGAAGACAGACAGACAGACAGAAGACAGATCTTGGTTTTCAGAGCATCTTCACAGGAACGTTGGAGACACAGACAGTAAAGGGACGGACAGACTGACAGTTACACATCAGACAGATAGAATAGCAGAGGGACATATAAACAAACATGCGTTCAGACAGATTTAAATTGATAGACTGATGGAGACAGACAGACAGAAAACCAAAGAACAGACAGGCAGACAAATGGATAGACTTACAGGACAGAAAGAGACAGACAGGCACAAAGATAGATGGATAGACTGATCTTTTGAAACTTAGATACATGCAAACATACATATAGGCAAAGAGAGAGAGAGACAGATAGAGAGACAGATGAACATACTTAAATACACAGAGAGAGAAAAAGAAAGAGAACAAACAAACAAGTAGACAGATACTAGACATCCAATTAGACAGAGAGGTGAGAGACAGACAGACAGACAGACAGATAGATATTTCGATAGATAGATAGATAGATAGATAGATAGATAGATAGATAGATAGATAGATAGATAGATAGATAGATAGAACATATATGCATAAATATGTACACAGAGGGAGGACAAACAGACATACAATTAGACAGAAAGGTGAAGAGACAGACAGACAGACAGACAGACAGACAGACAGATCTTGGTTTTCAGAAGCATCTTCACAGGAACGTTGAGACACAGACAGTAAAGGGGACGGACAGACTGACAGTTACACATCAGACAGATAGAATAGCAGAGGGACATATAAACAAACATGCGTTCAGACAGATTTAAATTGGTAGACTGATGGAGACAGACAGACAGAAAACCCAAAAGAGACAGACAGGCAGACAAATGGATAGACTTACAGGACAGAAAGAGACAGACAGGCACAAAGATAGATGGATAGACTGATATTTTGACACATACATATGATGTACATACAGAGAGAGAGAGAGAGAGAGAGAGAGAGAGAGAGAGAGAACAAATACATATAGAGAGAGAAAAAGAGAGAGAATCAAGCAAACAAATAGACAGATATTAGATATACAATTAGACAGACAGGTGAAGAAACAGACAGACAGACAGACATACAGACAGACAGACAGACAGATGAACAGATTGACAAATGAAAGTGTGGAGTAAATCTTCAACTTTTTCATTTTCAAGTGTCTCAGTTTAGGTCTGTCTGACTCTCTCTCTCTCACACACACACACACACACACACACACACACACACACACACACACCCCCCTTACACACACATGTACAAAATCACTTTTACATCTTCACAGTCCTCAACATACACAATCAGTCTGCAATTATCAGAAATGAGATTCTAGCAGTCTGTGTCGTGATGTGTAACAGGACAATGTGTGTGTGTGTGTGTGTGTGTATGTGTGTTTGAACCACATTGATCCCCATCATGCAGTGTGTAACGGCTGCTTCTCTCACCACACAAAACACTGTTATAATCTCATACACACACACACACACACACACACACACACACACACACACACACACACACACACAAAAGTGTTGTGTAAGTTATGAGAAGATGGGATTTAATCAGGACAGAAAGTGGACACTTCATTGTCATAGTCATGAAGTTTGGGTCTGAAGTGATGAGGATGTTCAGGATCTCTTCTGGCCAGTGTGTGTGCGTGTGTGTGTGTGTGTGTGTGTGTGTGTGTGTGTGTGTGTGTGTGTGAGACATGGATCTGGTGTGTAATGTGTCCGATGTTGAGAATTCGAACGCAGCATCATACAGCGGGTTAAACATTAAACTGTAGCTCCATCTGCTGCTCACATGAGCTTTGTGTGTGTGTGTGTGTGTGTGTGTGTGTGTGTGTGTGTGTGTGTACATTTACATTTCTGGCATTTGGCAGACGCTCTTATCCAGAGCGATGTACAAATGTGCTTTAATTCCCTATCAATGAATAGATTAACACTGGTTCAATAGGACACAAACTTGGGATACCATTAGCTTAAAAACTGTTATTTTTGAGTTGGGGATTTATTTTTTTTTAAGATACAACATGATACATAAACAGGGAAAAATAAGAGCTAGTTTAAGTACTTCAGGAAGAGGTAAGTCTTCAGTTGCCGTTTGGAGACGGTTAGTGACTCGGCCGTGCGGACATCTAGGGGAACTTCGTTCCACCACCTTGGTGCCAGAACAGAGAAGAGTCTAGATGTATACCTACCTCTTGCCCTGAGAGATGGTGGGACCAGTCGAGCAGTGCTAGTGGATCTGAGGGAGCAAGGTGCAGTGCGAGGAGTAACGAGAGCTTTGAGGTAAGATGGCATTGGTCCGCTCTTGGCTTTGTAGGCAAGCATAAGTGTTTTGAATATGATGTGTGCAGCTACTGGAAGCCAGTGGAGGGAACACAGCAGCTGGGTGGTGTGGGAAAACAGGCAGGTTGAAAACAAGTCATGCAGCTGCATTTGCAGTGGGTGAATTGCGTTCAGAGGTAGACCTGCCAGAAGAGAGTTGCAGTAGTCTAATCTTGAAATGACCAGAGACTGAACAAGCACCTGAGTAGCCTGTGTGGATAGAAATGGCCGAATCCTTCTGATGTTGTACAGAAGAAACCGACGTGAGCGTGTCACATTAGCGACATGGGAGGAAAAGGACAGTTGATTGTCCATGGTTACCCCAAGGTTGCGAGCAGTGGCTGAAGGGGAAATCATGGAGTTGTTCAAAGATAATGCAAGGTCCTGGACTGGGGATGGATCACCTGGGATGACCAGCAGCTCAGTTTTGCTGGGATTGAGTTTCAGCTGATGAGCCATCATCCAAGATGAAATGTCCACTAGACACGCTGAGATCCGAGCAGAAGCCATCGTATCTGAGGGAGGGAAGGAGAAGATAAGTTGGGTGTCATCTGCACAGCAGTGGTATGAAAACCCTTGTGAGGGTATAACTTTGCCAAGAGAGTGAGTATTAAGGGAGAAAAGGAGAGGACCAAGTACTGAACCTTGTGGGACACCAGTAGAAAGTCTGTGTGGAGCAGATGTCATTCCCTTCCATGTTACCTGATATGAGCGACCATCCAGGTAGGAAGCAAACCATTCCCATGCTGTTCCACAAATTCCAAGACTCCTGAGGGTAGACAAGAGAGTCTTGTGGTTTACTGTTTCAAATGCTGCAGACAGGTCAAGGAGGATGAGGACTGATGAGAGTTTGGCTGATCTAGCAGCATGTATCCGCTCAGTGACGGCAGTCTCTGTGGAATGTGCTGCTTTGAAGCCAGACTGGTTGGAATCATGGAGGTTATTTTGCAGGAGATAGGCAGACAGCTGATTATAAACAAAGCAATTTTTGAAAGAAATGAGTGAAGTGATACCGGTCTGTAGTTGCTGATGTCTGAGGGATCCAGAGCAGGTTTCTTTAGGATGGGGATGACTCTGGCTTTCTTAAAGGCCCAAAGGATCCATGGATGACTGTGGTGATGAAGGGTAGGAGGTCAGGTGAGATGGTCTGGAGCATAGTTGAAGGAATTGGATCCAGTGGGCAGGTGGTAGGATTGCAGGACCGGATAATTTGCAAAACCTCTTCTGCTGCTACGGTTGAGAGATGCTTCAATGAAGGAGTAACGGAGTGCTGACTGTGTGATGTAGATGAAGTTGGGGCAGAAGTGAAGGTCTGGCGGATCTTCTCAATCTCCTCTGTGTAAAAAGTGGTGAATCTCAATCTTCGGCGGTCAGGGAGGATGGAGCAGGTGGAGCTGGGAGTTTGAGTAGTGATGAGATGATGTTGTGGATCTTTCGGGGATCTTGTGCAGAAGTTTCAAGCTTTTCCTTGTAGAAGGAGGTCTTGGCAGAAGTCACGTCCAAGGAGAATTTGGACAAGAGCGTATGATAAGAGATGAGATCTGTGTCTAATTGAGATTTCTTCCGCTTCCTCTCTGCAGATCGTAGTTCTCTCCGATTGTTGCGAAGCACGTCTGACAGCCAAGGGGCAGAAGTCTCCCTGCGTTTAGTGGACAAAGGGCAGAGAAGGTCCATGGTTGAGGAAAGAGAGGAGAGTGTGTGTGTGTGTGTGTGTGTATATATGTGTGTGTGTGTGTGTGTGGCTTTGATTTGATTTCAGATGCCTCTCAGTCAGCTGTGAGATCTTCTTCCATTTCACAATACAAACTTTAAGCATCTCTGGTTGGAGGATGTCATCAGTTTTCAGGTAATGCCACAGACTTTTAACAGGCTGGACTTTGGCTCGGCTATCTGAGACACAAAGTGTCCTGTGCTGTGGCTCATTGTCTGGCCGGAACACTGCCCTGACTGGAGCAAACATCTGCGAGCTTTCCAGTTCCTCCTGCTGAAAAACATTCCCAGAGTGTGATACCACCACCACCACCACACTTAATCTCCTCATTCAGACCAAGAGCTAGGTTGTAGCTTGACTCATGGACACTAACTGTTCTTCTGTAAGGTGGTGACCATCAACAGGAATCAACCCCGGTCATGGTGGTGGTGATGTCCCAACAACTAAACCAGTGCTAAACAGGATACAATGGATGTAACTCCAGAGACGAGAGTGGGCTGGAAGTTTCATGAGAAAGGTAGAGTGGGCAAAGGGAGAATGTCTCCATCTAGTGACCAAAGTCTGTTTAGTCCACAATCCTGACACCTTCATATCCAAGCACTCAATGTGACCTGGTCTGCTTGTTCCATTACTTTTACCACTTCGTTATAACAGATCTCATTGTTCTCCTAGAATGAGCAGCTCAAAGCTATACAGAAAGTTCTCTGGTCTTCATGACTGCTGATCTGAGCTGAGAAAATTCCCACAATCAGAGATATTTATTGTCTACAGCAGGACACAGGTGAGTCAGGCATAACATCATCAGGCATCATCAGGCAAAACATTATGACCACCTGCCTAATAATGTGTTGGTCTTCCTTTTGCTGCCAAAACAGCCCTGACTTAACGAGGCATGGACTACACTAGATCCCTGAAGGTGTGCTGTGGTATCTGGTACCAAGATGTTAGCAGCAAATCCTTTAGGTCAACTTACAGCACTTAAAGGACACTTTTGATAGATACTGACCACTGTAGACCGGGAACGCCCCACAAGAGCTGTAGTTTTGGAGGTGCTCTGGTCCAGTGGGCTCAAATCCTTACGCTTGTCCATTTTTCCTGCTTCTAACACATGAACTTTGAGGACAAAATGTTCACTTGCTGCCTAATATATCCCACCCACTAACAGGTGCCATGATGATGAGATCATCAGTGTTATTCACTTCACCTGGCACTGCTCACAATGTTATACCTGATCGGTGTATATCACTAAAGAAAGGGGGGAGGAGTAATACTTCTAGACATCTACACTATTTTGCCAAATGTTTTGGGACGTCTGCCTTCACATGCACATGAATGTAATATGGAATTGTCCCGCCCTTTGCAGCTATAACAGCTTCAACTCTTCTGGGAAGGCTTTCCACAAGGTTTAGGAGTGTGTTTATGGGAGTTATTGACCATTCATCTAGAAGCGCATTTGTGAGGTTAGGCACTGATGTTGGACGAGAAGGTCTGGCTCGCAGTCTCCACTCTAATTCATCCCAAAGGTGTTGTATGGGATTGAGGTCAGGACTCTGTGCAGGCCAGTCAAGTTCCTCCACACCAAACTCACTCATCCATGTCTTTATGGACCTTGCTTTGTGCACTGGTGCGCAGTCATGTTGGAATAGGGAGGGATCATCCCCAAACTGTTCCCACAAAGTTGGGAGCATGAAATTGTCTGGAACTAAGGGGCCAAGCCCAACCCCTGAAAAACAACACCTGAATTCAATGATTTGGAGGGGTATCCCAAAAAGTTTGGCAATATAAGTGAATAAACTCTATTTATTTTGATGTTATTTTGATCATGTATTTTGGTGTGTTCGGATGGCTTTGTTTTTACAGCATGACCGACTGGGGAAACATGATGCAATTGGCCGCTTGCCCGGTTCCTGCCATTGACGGGAGGAGCCAAGTCACGTTAATGCCGCACCGGAAGAGCAGCCGGAAGAAGTGGAGACAATAAAAGAGAGAGACTGGCGCCATGTTGAGAAGCACGTTTTCTACTGCCATGTACAATCGCTCATCTTTTTTTGTATTTTAGCTGATCACGTATTGAAGTTTGTGTACGGATGTGTACTTGTGTCATCTTGTGCTGACGGGGCTCGGACATGTAAGAAAGAGCGCGCTCATACACTGTGCAACACATAGGAATGTTAACAGTATAGACACCTTAGGAAAGGGGCGTTGCCACCCCATGTATTTAAGTTTATGAGGGAAGCGCAGCGTAGGTAGATTCTTGGTTTCACTTTTGTCTATAGATATACTTGTGTATTACAACGCGGAGTTAGGTGTGACGGTTATGTGTGGGACTGGAGTAGGGGAAGGGCAGAGAGAGAGAGAGAGACGTAGTCAAGCAGGCTAAGGGGTCGTAACCAGAAATCCAAGCGAGAAAGCAAACAAAACCAAAGGGCGAGGCAAAGACAAAGTCCGGAAAACAGTCCAGGGTCAAAACACAGTCAATCAATAATCCAAAGGGCAAAAGCAGAAATCGTAATCCAAAAACCAGACCAGAAATAGAGTAATCCAAAATAGCAATCAAAACGCACGAGGCAAACGTTTAGTAGTCACGAGGGACGATACTTCACAAAGAGCCGGAAGTGTGCTCCGTATTTATGCTCGTGCGGAAACACAGAAGCACATCAAAAGTCGGGCGAGGACTCCCTCTCGTGTCCAGATCTCGGACGGAGCGTAACAGGGCCCCCGCCCTCTAGGAACACCTCCTAGTGTTCTATGCCGAGGTCGCCCCCTTGGCCGCAGCGTGGCCTTGTCTGTGTGATTGCGATGAAAATCCTCCGACAGAGACGGGTCCAGGATATTGGCCGTGTCCACCCAAGAGCGTTCCTCAGGCCTGTACCCCTCCCAGTCCACCAGATACTGCAGCCATGACCTCACCCATCTGGAGTCAAGAAGAGCATGTACTCAATAAGCTGGGGATCCATCAATGTCCAGGGGAGGGGGAGGATCAACGTAGTCCATATCCCCAATGCCTGGGGAGTGTGCCAGCTTGAGGAGAGACACATGAAAAGTGGGGCAGATACGGTACGATGGCGGGAGCCGGAGCCGGTAACACACTGGATTGACCTGACGGATGATCTCAAAAGGCCCTACAAACTTGGGACTGAGCTTGCGGCAGGGCAGCTTGAGTTTCAGGTTCTGGGTGGACAGCCAAATCCTCTGTCCCACCCAATGGGGGGGTGCGGGCGGCGACACCGGTTAGCCTGGATCCTCTGTCTCCTGACAGCCCTTTGAAGACGTACATGAGCGCGTTCCCATACCTCTTGACTCAGACAAGACCACTCCTCCACTGCCGGTACATTGGAGGGCTCTCCAGACCAGGGGAATAGGGGGGGCTGGTATCCCAGCACACACTAGAAGGGCGTCAGGCCAGTGGAGGAATGGATAAGGGAGTTTTGAGCATATGCAGCCCAGGGAAGAAACTCACTCCAGTGCTGCTGTTCCCTGCTGCAGTAGGACCTGAGGAATTTCCCAATCTCCTGATTCATACGCTCCGCCTGGCCATTGGACAGGGGATGGTATCCGGAACTCAAACTGACATTGATGCCCAAGCTGTTCTCACAACGACCTCCACACCCTCGAGGTGAACTGAGACCCCTGGTCTGACACTATGTCCTCAGGCAGGCTGAAATTCCGGAACACGTGTTGAAACATGGCCTCCGCAGTCTGCATGGCTGTGGTCGACCCCTTAAGAGGGATCAACTTAGACACCTTAGAGAACCGGTCCACCATGACCATCACCGTGGTGAATCCTCCCGAGTCGGGTAAGTCGGTGAGAAAGTCCACAGACAGGTGGGACCAGGGGCGTTGGGGAGTCAGTAGGGGCTCCAGCAATCCCTCCGGGAGCTGGCAACTGACCCGAGACTGAGCGCAAGTAGAGAATGCCTGAACCTCTCCACATGTGTCCTAAGCGAGGGCCACCAGAACCTGAGTCGAATGAGTTGAGTCGACCTGAGGATCCATCATACTTCTCTGGCATGGCCAGTCTAGGTGACTCACTGCGCGCTGCTGGTGGGTCCCGTGGGGGCGGGGGGGCGGTGGTGCTCGTGCTGTGGAGTTGGCTCTGTAGCGCTTCCACCTGATCTTGATAAGAGCAGATCAGTGCTGCTTGCTGAACGATAATCGCCCGTAGCATCCGTAGTAGGCGAAGTATCCTGTGAAGTATCCTGCTATCCAAAATAGCAATCAAAACGCACGAGGCAAACACTTAGTAGTTACGAGGGATGATACTTCACAAAGAGCTGGAAGTGCGCTCCGTATTTATGCTCGTGCGGAAACACGGAAGCGCATCAAAAGTAGGGCGAGGGCTCCCTCTTGTGGCCAGATCTCGGACGGAGTGTGACATTAGGGCAGTGGCTTTTTGTTTTACTTGGTTTCTTTTCATTAGCACTGCCATTGTCCAGCCCTGTTTTTGGTCTGTTCTCTGAAACTTGTAAATATTGTAAATACGTGTGTGTTTTGTATTGTACAGCACAGTAAACTGAGATAAGCACTACGAGTTGTGTCCAGAAATATTTTTCTTTCTTCTTCGCTCTGTGTCAGTTTATAGTGCTTATCACTGTTTATACCCGGTTGGTCTCTTTCACCTACTATCAGCCTGGTAATCCACCCGTTGCTGGCCCTGAGTCTCCCATAGGCCATCTCGGGGCCATAACAATGCTATGATATGGTATGATATGATGCGTCAATATCCGTTACATTAAAATGTATACAATCAATAAATAAATCAGATTTCAATAGCAGCATTATCTAAATCATCTCCAAAATAATATGAACACGAAATAATGCATACATATACAAACCCAGTTCTAGGCTTAAGTAACATTCTATTTTCACAGTCTACTTTATACAGCGCTTCAGAAAAACAAACATTTAATGCACATGGACTCTGTGGACCTCTTCATGCTTCTCATAGAGAGATCATGTTAAATAAACACTAACATGAGACTTATTTGCTACACTAATGCATCTGTGTTTATGTATATTACATTATAAATATGTAGAATACATTAATCATGATGATTATGTCTTATTAGTTACTTATGTCCTTTGTTATCAGCTTCCTGTTTGATGCTGGCCACGCCCCTTTATTATTACATCACATGACTTGCACTCTCTACAGCTAGAGCTCAGATACATCAGTGTTGGATTTCACTTCTGCCCATGTCCCAGAGTTCACCTGGTGAATTTCTTCCAAGGACAAAGACACATTGATTCGGTCAGTAAAAAACAGAACTAGGAAATGTGATGTTAATGTAGATGTTAAAGCTCAACTAATGAAGAAATAAAAAACTTTTTGAGCTGTTAAAGACGTTGTACGGTCTGTGTCTGATATCTGAGTCTGATGAATCTGAGGGGTTGTGATGAGCCTTTTTCGACATGAAGGGTCATGAGATGTTCCACTCATGTGTGGTGTTTGACTGCCATCTACTGGGAAAATCATGTAAGAAATTCATAAAACCTCAATTTTTTAACTTCCAATGTCAAATTATTTCATAATAAATTATTAATAATTATAATGATTTATAATCACACTCTCTGCATTTATAATGATTTATAATCTCACTCTCTGCATTTATAATGATTTATAATCCCACTCTCTGTGTTTATAATGATTTATAATCCCACTCTATGTGTTTATAATGATTTATAATCCCACTCTGTGTTTATAATGATTTATAATCCCACTCTGTGTTTATAATGATTTATAATCCCACTCTATGTGTTTATAATGATTTATAATCCCACTCTCTGGTGTCACCCAGATGAGGATGAGGTTCTCTCTAAAGTCTGGTTCCTCTCTAGGTTTCTTCCTCATATTGTCTCATTGAGTTTTTTTCACCACCATCACCTCTGACTCACTCATTAGAGATAGATTTAAATTTAAAATGTATAATTCATATTCTGAATTATAAACTGAATTGAATCGGGGTGTGGCCAAAGAGGAGTACAGAAAGGAAATTAACTAGCTAAAAGTAATTTATAAAATACAAACAAACCTTACAATTCACTCTCATTGTGTGGTTCTGTTGATCAAAATGGAGACGCCTTGTGATCTTTTGACTTCAAACAAAGAACTTTAATGTGCAATCAATAAAAGTAACATTTCCCTTTTCTGAAGCTAAAGAAACTAAACACCTTTAAGAAGCCAGATGCAGTGAGAGAGGTAACAATTTGGTTTGACGTCGAAGTGGAATTGGTTTAAAAGTGTCAAGAAAAAAGGATTTGATCTAGTCAATAATGGACAGGAAGTGATGTCATTGGAAGACAGACCCCAAGCACACAGGTTACCATGTATAATCACACAGTGTATAACTGTATGTGTGTCTTGGCGAGCCGGTTGGCTCGGATCCTGAACAAGAGAAAACAAGATCAGACTTTATCATCAATTATAAATCACAGACGGTAAATCTGTGTGAGTGTGAAAGAGCTGTGTGTGTGTGCATGTGCATGTGTGTGTGCGTGTATGTGTGTGTGTGTGTGTGTGTGTGTCTCACAGTAGCTTCTCCAGTTTACAGTGTGGATCCTTCAGTAGATCAGAGAGCTTCTCTCCTGAGAATGCAAGCTGGTTACCTCTCACATTCAGTTCTCTCACCACTGATGAAGGATTTTTCAGAGCTGATGCCAAAGCAGTACAGCCTACATCTGTAACACTGCAAAACCCCAGCCTGAGGAGAGAAACATTCTTCATCCGTCCTTCCAGCCATCCGTCCGTCCATCCGTCCATCTGTCCATAAAGCCAGCCAAGCCAGCTATCATTCCATCCATCCATCCATCCATCCATCCATCCATTCATTCCTCCATCATCCATCATCATTCTCAGTAATAAAAATGCTGGCAAACACAAACAAATCTAAATCATAAAATCACAAATCTGGAAAAAGGCCCAAACTATGATCAAAATGATGCCCAATAAAGGAGAACTGGTCAAGACCAGTAGGAGTAAACATGACTCAGAAGGCTGGACATGTCAAATGTGTAAACAGAGCCGTGTGACTACGTCAGTGTCTTATTGTGATTATAAAGTGTGTGGTAGTAACTGTGTAGAGGTGTGTGAACTTGGGGTCCATGTGAGGACCAGGTTTGTAGGTGGGGATGCATTCTGGGAAATACCAAATTCACCAATGATTTGACAAAGATACTGTGGTCAGATGATGTACAAACACCATAAAGTGAGCTAAAAAAAAATAGGAGAATGAGATAGAAAAGTGAAGACCAGAAAGATTATGATAGATAAAAGGCTTGTTAACGACTGAGATGAAAAACACTTAACACTCAGTCAACAGAATGTTGTGAGATACCACCACATTTACTGTTGTTGTAGTGTATAATGATTCCTTGACTTTGTGTCTGAATGGAAAGACAGAAAATCTGTGAAAGTTCTGCAAATAAGCGTAAAGTATTTCTATCATTAGGACATTAGTGTAAAATCTCTACATAATATCTCACTTACTGTTATTATATAATGTCACACCATCTCTGTGCTCAGTAACTGATGATGACTCGGACTAGAACTCAGAGGATCTGCTCTGATTGGATAACTGAGCAGCACGTCCAACTACATCCCATAATAACCTACTCATCCTAACCACACCCCTTTGTACAAGTATGGCAATCCTGCATATAATTGTGTGTTGTGAAATAGCACCCAATATTGTGCGTTTGTGAGTAAGTGATGATCTGACCTCAGTATCTCCAGTTTACACTGTGGATTCTCCAGTCCAGCACAGAGCAGCTTCACTCCTGAATCCTGCAGGTTATTGTGACTCAGGTCCAGTTCTCTGTGACTGGACAAGTTTGAGCTGATAACTGAGGACAAAACTCTACAGCTTTTCTCTGTGAGGTTACACCAACACAACCTGGAGGAAAAGGTCAACTTTGCATAATTAACCTGGACTACTGGATCCCTTACCTGCACAATTCCTCAGACACATACTAGCATCAAACAAGTGAAAGGAATGCAGTATAAAAGTGTGTGATGTGGTATCACAGTGGGGTGTAAACATTATAGATAATCAGCGGACTTGAGTGGAATTAATGTGGCAGTCCTTTGCAAACATTGTCCATTTGAAAAATTTGTGGAAGTGGGGGCATATTTGAGCGTCACTGTGGATGGAGAGGAGGCCGGTACAACATGATAAAACCCTCTGAACCATCTCATGGCCTGTTTTTATTAGCCAGGCATTCATGCTAATGACACCAAGAACTGTTATGGCCTTTGTTAGGTTGTTAGAATGGTATATATTTGCTATCACTTTGTGTTACTGTATAAACACTAGACTATACATTTTGAGACCTGGAAGCTGGAACTCTTTGCAACATCTCAACACACAGATTTGTGAAAGCAACTATGCAATGTTATCTACTAAGTCAGGTCCCTTCAGAGATCCAGACAGATCAGGGCATGTCCTTTATGTCAGGTGCTTGTGTGCTGTGTGATTTTTTTGGTGATTAAATTGATTTACACTGGACTTTAACATTATTTGCAGATATAATGAGAATGAGCTGGTCAAACAGTTTAACCACAACACTTAAAAAATAATTTGTAAGTTTGTTCAAAATGAAGCTCACAATTGGGATAAATCTCTGTTCTTTGCAGTTTGAAACGTCCCACAAGTTTCCACACTATGAATAACACAACACAGGAAAATTAGTGTGTTGGACCTAGAATGAGAAGGCCTGCAGTACAAGGAATCTTGGGTGACCCTGACATCTCTTCAGGGCTTGGAACACTTGTTCTGACTCCTTGGACCACTGCACGCGATCCAGCTGACTGTTCTTAGGAGAAGGGGGAGCTTTAGGAACAGAATTCCAGGATGAAAAGTTGGTAGTACCCGCTAGCCCCAGAAAGGGGCATACATGTTCTTAGTGGTGGGCCACAGGTATCATTTCACTGCTCCAATATTCTCCTGAAAATTCAACAGCCCCCAGGCTGGTATCCCAGGCATTGTACCTTGTTCAGGCACTTGCAGTGGCTGGCTATCAGCCCAGCCCTCCAGAGTTCTACCAGGACATCCCTGGCATGGTGATGCACATGGTCAGACCAGGCGACAGATTATATGATGAGATCAATCAGGACAATGCCCAGGTCAGGTCATTGGTCTTCTCCCTCAATCAGGTGCTCCTTGCCCTTTTGTCATCTTCCTTTTGTTTGTTCCCTCTCAAACTCTCTTTGCCCGTTAACTCTTGGAATACTGGGTTAGTGCATGTGGATGGTGGGGGGGATTTTACTGACATCATAGTTGCAGTGGTGGCAGCCTGTAAGCTTGGGCCAGCAGCAGAGGCACTGGCAACAAGGCTCACCAGCAGCAGGCACTCCCCAATGGACCTAGGAGGTAAGGACATCCATCATGTCTTTGGGATGCAGGAGATGACATGGCTTCCACATGCCCGGGCTGTTTATGGCAAGATTGTGTCCATGTCTGGGTGAGGGTCAAACCACATGGAGGTCTAGAGGCAGGCTTCAGAGTTGTTGCATGTGGTCAACTTATTGAGGACACATTTGGTGTCTTGAAGAGGGTCAGGCAGGGTGGTGGCAGTGGTTGTTTTCAACTTTTAGAAGCCCAGTAGCTCCAAGGGAATGTAAAATGTTGGTAGAGTTACATACACATATATGCTGCAATCTTCATAGACAGCATTTCCATTCCTAACTGCTTATAACATTTATAATTTATTTATTTATAATTAAATATAAATTTAGGCATAAATATAATGAGTAAGTGATGAACTGATCTCAGTGTCTCCAGTTTACAGTGTGGATTCTCCAGTCCAGCACAGAGCAGCTTGACTCCTGAATCCAGCAGGTTGTTGCAGCTCAGGTCCAGTTCTCTCAGACTGGACAGGTTTGAGCTGTGAACTGAGAACAGTACTGTACAACTTTTCTCTATAAGGTTACTCCAACACAACCTGAAGGAAAAATGAATGTAGCAGGTGTAATGAAGAAATGACAGCAGTATTTTCAACAATTAATTCTAAATGAACACCTCATTAAATACTCACACAGCTTTTCTGGAGGCTTTAAGAGCTGGCAGCATCCTCAGAAGACATTCGACTGATGAGTTATAATTTCTCAAGTCAAATTTATCCAGGTCTTCTTCTGAGTTGAGTATAAGAAACGCCAGAGTTGACCACTGAGCAGGAGCCAGACTGACACCCCGGAGACAACTTTTATGCATTCTGTTCAGGTAAGTCTGGACTTCCTGCACTAGAGAACAATCATTCAGTTTGTTCAGACAGTGGAACAGATTGATAGTTTTATCTGGAGAATGATTCTCCCTGATCTTTTTCTTGATGTACTCAACTGATTCCTGTTTACTATGAGAGCTATTTCCTGTCTGGGGCAATAGGTCTCTTAAGAGAGTCTGATTGGACTCCAGTGAGAGACCCAAAAGGAAGTGGAGAAAGAAGTCCAGGTGTCCATTCTCACTCTGTAAGGCCTTGTCCACTGCACTCTTCAGGAAGCTAAACATCTCATTTGGATTTCTGAAGCGATTAATAATTGCAGCAGGTTGCTTCCGTAAAACATTTCTGTTTGTCACTGTAAATGAGAGCAATGCAAATAAAGCAGCCAGAAACTCCTGAACACTCAGATGTACAAAGCTGAAGACCTTCCCCAGGTGAAGCCCAAACTCCTCTCTAAAGATCTGGGTACACACTCCTGAGTACACTGACACTTCTCTGACATCAATGCCACACTCGTTCAGATCTTCCTCATAGATGATCAGGTTTCCTTTCTGTAGCTGTTGGAAAGCCAGTTTTCCCAGTGCCATGATACTCTCTCTGTTTTGCTGAGGATCAGAGTCATGTCTCTGATGGTACTTTCGGTCCTTGTGCTTGATCTGAAAGATCAGGAAGTGTGTGAACATTTGAGTGGGATCTCTCCACTCTCTGCTTCACCCAACATTCTTTATAGAACAGTGACTGAAATCCAGCAGAAGACTGGGATGTGGCACATGATGTAGAGGCTCCTTGAAGACTTCATGTGTGTGATGATTTTATTAACCAAGCTCTGATCACTGATCCTCCTCCGACAGTACTCCTCTTTCTGAGGATCACTGAACCCTCGTACCTCTGTTACCTGTTCTGCACATTCAGGAGGGATCTGATTGGCTGCTCCTGGTTGAGAGGTTACCCAGAGGAGAGCAGATGGAAGCAAATTCCCCTTGATGAGGTTCGTCAGCAGAACATCCACTGATGCTGACTCTGTCACATCACACATCTCTTATTGGTCTGGAACTTTAGAGGAAGTCGACACTCATCCAGACCATCAAAGATGAACAGGACTTTGTAGGAGTCACAGTCTATTGAGGTTAGTTCTTTCAATTCTGGGTAAAAGTGATTAAGAAGATTCATCAGACTGAGATTTCCGGGGCATTGGTGGCTCAGTGGTAGATTTCTCACCTATCATGCCGAAGGTCCGGGTTTGATTCCCAGCTAATGCCTCAACCTCAGCCACTGGATGCAGTGCCGGTCCCAAGCCTGATAAAATGGGAGGGTTGCGTCAGGAAGGGCATCTGGCGTAAAACATTTGCCAAGTTGTTGTCATCTGGCAACCTCGAACAGGGAGCAGCCAAAAGCAACTTCTCATCAGACTGAGATTTCCCCTCTTTAACAGATTTAGCCCATAAAGGGAAGTGGAAACATGAAGATGTCCTGATTTGCTTTTCCTTCAGCCCAGTCCAGAATGAACTTCTTCACAGTTTTTCCAATTCCAGCAACTGCTTTAGTCAGCACAGTTCTGATGGACTTGTCTTTAATGAGGTCATTACATTTGATGGGTATATCCTGTGTTGCTGGTCTCCTGGACACTGTCTCAATCTGTCTCACCTCATGTTCATTATTGATGTCTCCACTCCAACCCTCTGTGATGTAGAGCTCTGTGTAGATCTCATTCAGAATTGCAGAAGTTCCATGTTGTGAGATTCCTTCATTAATTCTTTTGAATTTCTTCCTCAGTTTGTACTTAGACATTTCTTGATATGTAGGTACGAGCTCTAATAAAGAGAACAAAGAACTACCACTTTATTGTATGTCTACAGATCACAATATATAATCGATCTTTTTTAGACTCCATGATATGTTGAGTACAATAAGCTTGGAGTAAACAAGTTAACAAGATCAGTCTGGTTCATGTTCTTCAGGATGTGGAGTGTGATCTTCAGCACTCCCTCTCTCTGACACTTCTCTGATCCTCCTTGTTCTCCTCCCACACAGAGCATTCTGGGTAATCTGGACTCAGAATTTTCTTAAATGTCTTCAGCTCATTCTTCATCAAAGTGACTACCTTGTGTTCCACCTCCTAAAATATTAATATGACAAATGATCACAGCTGGAAAGCATAACCAGAGAGGGCTCTAATTGTGAAGGACAAGGACAAAAATACTATCGAGGAAGGCAAGCTTGATAGCCAAGAAATGCTCTTGAGTAAACATTGGCAAGTCTTCACGATGAGTTCTATCTGCTAATCAGTTTAAGTTCAGAGAAACATATCAAAGTGAAATGAAAACTGGTGTAAAGGCAGTCGTACATCCTTAAATATAGCTTCCAACTGTTTACTGTAGGTGTTTTTTAGCCTTTTGTGTTCTGTGGACAAATAAAAAATTAAACAGAAATGAGAAATAAATATAAAGACAAACAATTAACAGCAAGCATGAACTGTAGTGTATTAGATTAATATGTAATAAATATAATTTGTACTGAAATGTCAGTATGTGTTCAGTAGGTGTGCAAAGCAAAGCTTGTGTCTGTTTAATGCTAAAAATTAAATCTGTTTTCCTCTTTAGATTTAAATCGGAAGGGATCGTGAACAATACCGGATTTTTGTTTTTTATTGATTTCTCTCTTTTTTTGTGAAACAAAGTGGGGGGGAATAATCAGATGTAACTGATTAAGCAAGCTAAATATTTCAAAAAGAGTGATTCTTCAAAAAAGTCAAAAAACAGTTCTTCACAGGATCCTGTTATAAAGCATTAGCCATCTACTAACGCTTTATATGATTTATTTAGCTTTAGATCAAAAAAGATTCTGAACATGGCATCAGTATGTCCTAAAATGTCTTGAAATCTTTTTCTAGGTCTTCAAAGAAAAATATTTTAATAGTGATAAAAATCATGCACAATAAATGTACAATTTAATATAAAAAAAACACTTAAACGATTATTTTAGAGACCCAGCAGAGACATGCTGACCTGTGCATTAATTCAGTTCAATTCAATTTTATTTAATTTATTTGTGTAGAACTTTTAACAATGGACATTGTCTCAAAGCAGCTTTACAGAAGATAAAAACCTCGAATAAAAACTATTAAGTTTAAAGTTAATATCTTAACTTTAAGAGTTTAAGGTTAATATCTTATAAATTATCCCCAACATTTACACATGGTCTGACTGGCTGATATGAATGGGCTCAAAAAATGAAAAAAATATTTCTATTGTTTGTCCAAAAATCCCTCATGAGCTTTGATGATTTAAAACTTTAAGATGTTGCTGAACTCAATTCAGAGACATTTCTACTGAACTTTGTTGGAAAATTAATTGAGGAGTCTTTCATCACCCTAAACTTCCTTTAGGGTTCTTCCTCTCCCTCAAAGTAAGACACAACATTTCAAGGCAAATATGATAAATTAATAGATGTGAAATTTTCAACGTGTAAGATTTAAAGTTGAAATCTCTTTTAAAAAGGTGTAATTCCTTAAATCACCTTCACCTTTTAAGACTGTCTCCATTTCTGAAGTACATCGGAAGCTCCTTTGAGTGATCAGTCCTCATGGACACACAGCTGGGTTTGGGCGAGTTTGATCTCTGACCCTGAATCAGACTAAAACACAGCTTTGGTAAATATTTCTGTTATTCATCTGAACCTGTACAAACCTTTACTCTTATCACCAGATAGATGTTCTTTACAATTTGTCACTTAATTCTCACCTACAGATCATCTAGTTTGTTATACAGCTCCTGGATGTTAAATGTTGACACATTTAACATGAGCGACACAGCATCGCAGCTTTTTTATGCTACCAGCACTCAGTGATATGGACATAAATCCAAAAGGGATTGATCGTCGTGCTGAAGTTGTTCTGAGTAATCCAGATGAAATCAGCAAAACAAGGTATTATAACACATGGAACCAAAAAAGTGATCATTTAAGTACTTTATGAAGAGGCAAGCTTTTCACTTTGAGACTACAAAGGAATCCTGCCTTCCCTTAAAACTTCATCATATGTGACAATTTATTATTTGTCACATACACCAATCAGGCATA
Organism: Hemibagrus guttatus; assembly: GCA_033459395.1. Lineage (NCBI taxonomy): Eukaryota > Metazoa > Chordata > Actinopteri > Siluriformes > Bagridae > Hemibagrus > Hemibagrus guttatus. The sequence continues at coordinate 2,215,084 of JAUCMX010000006.1, read as the reverse complement.
ACCTTATGACCGCCTGCCTAATATTGTGTTAGTTCCACTTTTTGCTGCCAAAACAGTCGTAACCTGTTGAGACATGGACTCCACTAGATCCCTGAAGGTGTGCTGTGGTATCTGGTACCAAGATGTTATCAGCAAATCATTTTTTGATAGATACTGACCACTGCAGACCAGGAACACCCCACAAGAGCTGCAGTTTTGGAAATGCTCTGATCCAGTTGTCTAGCCATCACCATTTGGTCCTTGTCAAACTCGTTCAAATCCTTATACTTGCCCCAGGAACCATTGGAGCTGCTTCTGACTTTTAGGACGTGGCCAGTCCCTCAACACCTCCACCCAACTATGATCCATCTGTTTGCTACAGGCCGAGAGTATGAAACCCAAAAAGCTGGTGCTGGAGGTGTGGAATTCATACTTCTTGGCTTTCACATACAGACGGGTCAGAAGCAAGCACCGGAGCACCAACTGAACATGGTGGACATGCTCCTCCAGAGAGCAGGAGAAGATGAGGATGTCATCCAAGTAAACGAAGACAAACCGGTTGAAGTAGTCGTGAAGGATGTCGTTGACCAGGGCTTGGACAACTGGGGCATTGGTAAGCCATGGTGAGGAGATAATCAGATATTCACTTCACCTGGCATTGCTCAGAATGTTATGCCTGATCAGTGTACACATTATAGCACAGTATAATGCTTTTTTCACATATCCCAACTTTGGAGGCTGGAGACAAAGCACAGGGTCAGCCTTGATACAGCGCTCCATGGAGCAGGGAGGGTTAAGGGCCTTGATCAAGGCCCCAACAGTGGAAGCTTGGGGGTGATGGGGCTTGAAGCCTGATCTTCCAATCAACAACCCAGAGCCTTAACCACTTGAGTAACCACTGCCCATAGGTTTACAATGTGTAGTAAAAATGTTTACTAAAGTTTCTGTATTATTTATCAATCTCAGTGAAGTGTAATATTTTAGGAAATCAAGTCGTTAATTATCTAACTGCAATATTATACTGTAATGGTGCATTGTGTTTGTTTTCATGTTAAAAGTCTAATTCTCCTTTAGAAAAATGTGTGTGCAATTACATTAACAGCTGGTGGAACTGCTAAACCTCGCCTCCTTTGAGATACTGGAGTATTTTGAGCATCAATGTGGGTTGGATTACAGTCTCATATTACCAGAGGTTTAAGCCCAAGCACCACCGAGCTGCCAGTGTTGGGCTCTTGAGTAAGGCCAGTAACCCCCTCTGCTCCAGGGTGCAGTAAAATGGCTGACCTCTACATTCAAACAAGCTGAAATATTCTTGAAGACCTTCCCTGTGCTTCTTCTTCTGAAGGATATGTGAAAAACTGCCATGAAATGAAGATAATGTCCTTCAGAGAAAATGGTTTAGACCTGGATACACAACTATGCAGCAGGATAAATAGTCTCTAGTTTGTGAAATTAGAGAAACAGCTCTGTTAAACAAAACACACTACCACAAACCCTTAGTCTCATCTTCATCACTGAAGAGATGACTCCAGGATGCTGGTCATTTAGGAAGAGTTTAAAAGAAAATATCTAACTGGCCAGTAAATGGAAAAGTTCCAAATCTTCACAGACTTTGGATAGTGGATGATTTGTGTGGAAAAAAAGTGTTATGGAAAGATGAATCTAGTGTTTGAAGTATTTGGACCACCGAGAAGGACAGTTGTAAGGTGCAGAACCTCATTCTATGTGTTGAGGATGGTGGAGGAAATGGGATGGTCTTTGGGTGCTTCAGTTTTGGTTAAGTGTGAAAGAGGCCAATTGGGTACAATGACCCAAAGCACATATCCAAATTATGCAAGAAGTATTTAAGGAATAAACAGTCAGCCAGTCACTAGATGTTGTCCATCATGCCAATTAAAATTGTTGGAGGTGCTTCATGAAACACGGAGTGAAACTGATGCAGATTTCCTTGTCAGAATGACAAATGTGAAATTGGTCATCAATTTCAGGACAGCCAATAACTCAGTTGTTTGGAAGTTCATTCTTGTTCAGTCTTGATGCAGATCTTCCTTGTACCCTGAGAGACAGTGGACCAGTGGAGCAATGCTGGACTGACGGGACTGCGGTGAGACACAGGATATGAGTGCTCTGAGATAAGTGGGAGCTGGGTGTTTTTGGCTTTGTAGGCAAGCATCGGTGACTTAAATCTGATGCAGTAGCTACAGGAAGTTAGTGAAGGAAGTGCAGGAATGGAGTATTGAGGGAGAATTTTGGAAGGTGCATTCTGGATCTGACATCATTCTGGAATGACAGATACCGAGTTCAGAGAGATTCAGGGTTAGATCCTGGTGTGGAGATAAAGCTCCAGAGATGAAGCGCAGCCCTGCCTTGATGACTATTCATGCTACTTTTCATCTGGTTTTTTTTTCTGACAGTTGCCTCATTTATCTTAGTAAAATTTAATGTAAATGTTGTTGTAAACCAATGTTGAGGGGTAAAGGTTTAGGGTTAGGATGTTCCTCACACAGAGTAATAAAAAGTCCATCGCTCAGAGGGATGTGAAAGCACGACATGATGACTGAACAGTAAACGAGAAATGGAAGTCAAATTGTCTGTAAAAATAAAACTTATCTGAAATGACAGAAATCTGGAGATAAGTTCCAGGAAATGGTGAACTAGCTGTGAATTATATGAGGTGAAAAGAGAAAGGTTTGACACGAGGAACAAGGCTTCTCCAGTGAAGGAGATGAAAAAAAGAAAAAAGCAGAAGAAATGCGATGAGTCTGGTCCGACAGAGATCTCATTATTCACCCAGTCACAACCCCCACCTATTCTCCATTTTTGTGTCCTGGTCCACAGAGAGACTGCAGTGGATAGTTCACGGCCTGCAGATTATAGCATAAATCCAACACACAAAGAGAGAGAGAGAGAGAGAGAGAGAGAGAGAGAGAGAGAGAGAGAGAGAGAGAGAGAGAGAGAGAGAATGAATGAATGAGAATGGCCGGGAAGCATCATAATATAAACTGATAAAATTGTGTTCAGTATAAAAAAGGACCCCACTGAGCACTAACTCTTTACCTGGTGAACTAGTTAAACAGTTAACCTTTAACTAGTGTACATTCACACTATTTATTTTTACTGTCATGTAGACTCATGTACTCACTGTCTCTTTCACCTACAGCACGTCCTTATCTTCTTCTCCGAGCTGCTGACTTTCACTTAAACTGGTTTGACTTATATTTTATCCATCCAGAGGGGTAAGGGCGGGGCACACACAAACACACACACACTCATATGCACAGTTACATACACTCACTCACACACACACACACTCAGTATAGACACACTCACACACACAATCACACACTTATGATTAATGACACACATTCACTACATTTTCACAAATTTACTTCCACACACTATCCAACCCACACTTTTATTTACTCTCACAAACCTCTCACAAAAACGAGTGATGATGATGAAGATTCATCTTTATTTACAGAAGGCTCTTGTCTGAATCAGAGATTATATTGTGAATTATTTCCATTATTTAAATTTACGTGCACAAAAGCTAAAAAATTCCCTGATCCTAGTTTCTTAGCAGTGACGCCCCAGAGGTTAGAACCTACACCTTCTGAGTATGAGCTGGTGTTTCAGCTCTACGAGGTGAGCACTAAGGCCTCCATGTTGTTGTTGAATATAATCCTGCCGTCCACCTCTCGGCTGCACTTGGGGTGTTTGAGGAGTGTCGGAACTCAGAGTCCCCTCCGAGTGGACATATTGCAGGGTGAATATTGAGTTTGTATCTATTTCCCCTTAGTTCTCCATGACCAATTAACTCAGTAAATTTATAAAAAATGAAACTCAGTAAACTACCAAAACTTAGCCAAAATAATGAGCGGTCAATCTGCAGATGGGAAGAAGCAAATTCTTTATTCAGTAAGACACACCTGTCAGATGTTCTTTACTGAAGAAAGCAGCTGGTCTGAAGAACTTTGAAAAATCCCCTCCTATTTATACACATTTATTTCCAATTCAGTTTTAACATTTCATACCCTTCATTTGAGCCCCTCCTTACCAAACTTTGCATACAGACTTATCGGTGGCCTTTTTTGGCTATCTCTTCAGAATGTCTCGACCTCTTTCCTAGAACTTTTTGATTCTTTGAACACGATGTTCTCTTCACCTCCTTGTGACTTCTGACATAGTATTGACCTTGAACACGATGTTCTAGACGTTTGCAAGTTTGGTAACCGCACGTTGCAAAGTCAGCATTACGACACCTAGCTCAGTGCAAAGCAAGCGTTGCGGTTTCATGTTCTCGCACCTCAGCTATTTTTGTTTCTTATTCACTAACTGTTCAAATGTCCCTATAACCACACTGTCTCGTCTATTTCCTCCTTCGTCTAGTTTTTATTTCTGTTTTTCTTCAATCTCGGTGCAAATCTTGGGCTCTAAGCCTTTAAGCATTTCATAACCTGCATTATAAGATTAATTAGCCTGCGTTTTAAGATTAAATAGTCACAGGATATGCACCTTGCTCATCCAATTTCCCATTAGCTCAATTGGCCGTTCAACCAACCCAATGATCCCATTGGATAGGCCAACTGACCAACCTGCAATCTCCAATGCTTCTAATAGATCTCTTTTCCCTCTTTCCAACCTCAGTGGGGTTATTACACTAGCATGCCAATACTTCTATAGTTATGCTTGATTATCATATTTTTGCCTCAAGCAAAGCCTACTCTTAAGTTATAATTGAATACTGTAAGGATATAGTTGAATATTGTAAGATTAATATACTTGAATACTGTAAGAATATACTATTTTAAGCAGAGTATTATTATGTTAAAAGTAAGCATAAAATTAACCTTAAAATTTCTCCGACAGGAGCTCCAGCTCCGGAGAAGCGTTCTTACTGAACTCCGGGTCAGGAAATCCAGCAGCAACTCTCCTTTCTCATCTCCAGCTGTAAAACACTCGGTGATGTCCATCTGAGACGGGAGAGTGTGGCTCTGGTAGGGGATTCCTTTAATGCTCAGGAAGTTCCTGACGTCTCCGGTCATCACGCACTGACTGATGTCGCTCGTGCACAGCTGAGCTTGGTAAGTTCTCCATAACCTGCCCCAGCCACTCTGTCCTGCAAGGGGCGCACTGAGTTAACAAAGATTCGCGCTACAAGATATTAGAAATTACTGCATGGCTCTGGTTACCAGGTTTGATTGTGTTTCTTTCTGCTCCTTGTTCTTTAAAAGGTCCACAACAACTTGTGATACTATATATTGATGTATTTCCTTTAGAAACAGGAAGTCAGAGTGACAGCCAGCCAATAAGGGTTTAGATACACAATGCCACATTTGCGTCCAATCTAAACAAGCCTGATAGAAGTTTAGTGAGCTGTCTCTAACACTCCACCTCCACTGTAATCAGGATGATGTTCTACACCATGGGATACTCTGTATTTTGGAGGACGTTCTGATGTGCCCCTGACCCCAACTCTTTCTGAGAATAATATGACATCATATGAAGATGGAAACTCATTCTCCGTCACTCTGAGGCTGAAATATGGAACATATGAAAACTGAAAACTTTTCCAAAACACAAAACCTCCAAATTGCCTCCAAATTTGTCCAGCCAGTTGTTCTCCACTATGTGATGACTAGAAGAACAATTAGCGTGCAGAAAGAACACCAACAAACACATCAATGAGCCATGTTTACATGCTCATCATTTTTGGTTAAAATTGATGCAAGAATTTTAAATATTGGGTCCATAAAATTAAAAGAAAGGTAAGAAACATTTAGACTTAGACTTTAAGTGTGCACTTGTTTGACTCCTCACTTCTCATGAGGACATGAAGAAGAAGTCTTCCTCATCTTCAGCCAGTCTGATTTATATTTTAATATTTTTATATTATTCAGTTGATTCTTTTTGATTAAATTGTGAGTTTGTGCTGTGACAATTAAAAGGAAGTGATGCTGGAGCTTCTCCATAACCAGCTATCTAACCTTCACCTTCAGGGGTGGAAGTGAATTAGCCAATGTCTTAGCAGGTTAGCTCTGGAATACACAACCTGCCCTGGTTTTCATATTTATTAAACCTCACAACTGACAAATGAATCAGTACAAACAATAATCTGTGTGTGTGGTGTGTTTACCTGAGACCAGGATGATGAGGAGTTTCCCGTCTTTGTTCAGTAAGCTCCTGAAGATGGAAACCGTCGCCTCGGGATCGGTAACATAGTATAGCATCTGAGGAGTGAGACGTTTCCTAATTATTTAACAAAGGTACATTAAAGTGACCTAAACAAATCACTCTTTTATTCCTCTGACACCGATTCCAACTTTTTATTAAGTAAAATATGTTGCATGGTACTTTTTATCTGTTAATAGTTATGTTTAAGTTGTTCAATTAAAATTCAATTAAAAACGGTTTATTCACCAACCTGAATCATGTGGATGAAGTCCAGCTTCTGGTCAGTGTTCCTCTGCTTCCAGTCGCTCTCGAACTCAGACGCCGTCATCTTATTAAACCTGAAGATGATGTGATCGAGGCTCGGCGTCTTTGCTACTAAATCTGAGTAGGTATGATGTGAGTAGGTTTGCCTCACACCCCCAGGGTTAGGGGTTCGATTCCCACCTCCACTGTGTGTGTGGAGTTTGCATGTCCCCCCTGTGCCTCGGGGGTTTCCTCTGGGTACTCCGGTTTCCTCCCCCAGTCCAAAGACATGCGTGGTAGGTTTAATTGGCATCTCTAAATTGTCTGTAGTGTGTGATTGCGTGAGTGAATGAGAGCGTGTGTGCCCTGCAATGGGTTGGCACTCCGTCCAGGGTGTATCCTGCCTTGACGCCCGAGATGGTTGGCTCCTTGGCTCCCCGTGAATAGTTCGGGTAAGCAGTAGACAATGAATGAATGAATGACTGTTTAAATGATATGGCTGTGAGTCCCATGGATAACATACATGCAAAGCTGGGAACCCATCTCTACCAAAAAATGTAATATCTTACTTTGACCCACATTCATTCAGACGCGCAAGCCACCGTTCACGGCTCCTTTCTGTCCTCTCTGTCTCGGCCTCTCAGCGGTAACAGAGCTGCTCGTCATTGCACATACACTCACATACATGTTCTATACAGAAGCTTAGAATACATATTTTGCACAATTTCTTTATCTTAAACAGAATGAAGCTTCTTGTTTGAGAAAAAGATGGCGTGGCTCAAAATGAAACTAACAAACGAAGTAACATGCTGCTTTGAGTAACGGACGAAGGCAATGATGGCTTTTGGGACAGTGTAGTCATCAAATCTGGACATGAAGTTTTCCCGAAGCTGTTTGATGAAATCCACTATTAGCTCAGTCACGCTGAGTTAGCCTCAACATTACAGAGATCCAGAATAAAGAGCAGATGTGTGAGTGTGTAACCTTTATATTTATACAGCATGTCCCCGCTGGGTTCCACCACATTGTTCTCCACTCGGGCCTCGGGATGTTTAGCGTGCAGCTGGGTGAGGATTTCCAGATCAATCTCGCCTGCAGACAGTGTGTGTGTGTGTGTGTGTGTGTGTGTGTGTCACATGGTTACACAGTGATAGAACTGTATTAATAATAATAATAATAATAATAATAATAATAATAATAATAATAATAATAATAATGTTATATAATAATAAAAGATTTATACCTTCCCCACTTCCTACTCCCATCACATTCAGAGTGGATATTCCTACTCCAACACTGAGAGAGAGAGGAGGTGGGAGAGAATAATATATTAATTTAATATTATAATAATCATAATGGGGGGCATGGTGGCTTGGTGCTTAGCATGTTTGCCTCACACCTCCAGGGTTGGGGGTTCGATTCCCGCTTCCGCCGTGTGTGTGGAGTTTGCATGTTCTTTCTGTGCCTCGGGGGCTTCCTCCAGGTACTCCAGTTTCCTCCTCTGGTCCAAGGACATGCATTGTAGGACTGGCGTCTCTAAATTGTTCGTAGTGTGTGAATGAGAATTGTGTGTGCCCTGCGATGGGTTGGCACTCCGTCCAGGGTGTATCCTGCCTTGATGCCCGATGATGCCTGAGATAGGCACAGGCTCCCCGTGACCCGATAATAGTTCAGATAAGCGGTAGACAATGAATGAATGAATAATCATAACACCAGAGTTATAAATTTTATAAATTTTAATTAGTTTTGGGGGAATTAATGTCATGAGGGAGGAACCGAAAAAAAGTCTGACCACATGCACTATAGAATCAGTCGAGTGTTTGGATTTGACGTTTCATTACATTATAACTAATTTACATATACATTAAAAAAAACACAGATTTGAAATCACACACAAATCTATAAAATAAATGATTTCTTGTCTCTTTGCAGACAAGATGTCCCAAACCCCTCTATCACACACCTTAACCCCTACCCTAACCCATCTAACACACACCCTAACCACCCTAACCCCTCTATCACACCCTAACCCCTATATCACACCCTAACACGTACCCTAACCCCTCTATCACACCCTAACCCCTACCCTAATCCCTATATCACACCCTAACCCCTGTCTCACATCCTAACCACCCTAACCCCTATATCACACACTAACCCCTACCCTAACCCCTATATCACATCCTAACCACCCTAACCCCTATATCACATCTTAACCACCCTAACCCCTATATCACACCCTAACCCCTACCCTAACCCCTATATCACACCCTAACCCCTACCCTAACCCATCTAACACACACCCTAACCCCTCTATCACACCCTAACACCTACCCTAACCACTCTATCACACACTAACTCCTACCCTAACCCCTATATCACACCCTAACCATCCTAACCCCTATATCACATCCTAACCACCCTAACCCCTATATCACACCCTAACCCCTACCATAACCCCTATATCACATCCTAACCACCCTAACCCCTATATCACATCCTAACCACCCTAACCCCTATATCACACCCTAACACCTACCCTATATCACAACCTAACCCTACCCTAACCCCTATCACACCCTAACCCCTACCCTAACCCCTATATCACATCCTAACCACCCTAACCCCTACCCTAACCCCTATATCACATCTAACCACCCTAACCCCTACCCTAACCCCTCTATCACACCCTAACCCCTTCCCATATCACATCCTCCCTAACCCCTACCCAAATATCACACCCTAACCCCTATATTACACCCTAACCCCTTTTATAAATCGTGTTTTGGGTTTTCCGCAAAATCGGAAGCCCACAGTGGTACAGAACGTCGTGTGTGTGTGTGTGTGTGTGTGTAGCTTTACAGTTTTTCTTCACTGAAACCTAAGATTCCCAAACCCTGTTCCAGCATGTGTACAAAGCTCCTGAGCTCCATGAAGACATGGTATGGAGGTAAAGGTTGGAGAAGGTGGAAGAACTCAAGTGTCCTGCACAGAGCCCTGACTCTGACTCTAACTCAAAATCTATTATTTATTCATCCAAAACTATCTAATGAAATCCTTTACAAAACTTGATGCAAGCTATATAAACAATGAATGAATGAACGAATAAACAAATGAATAAATAAATAAATAAATAAATAAATAAGGACTCACCTCTTTTCTTCTTATTATTATTATTGTTATTATAATAATTATTATTAATAATAATAATCTCTAGTCTTGCTGATCTTCAGCTCTGCGAACACTGTCTGTGTTTATTACATGCACTCAATTACATCACACACACACACACACACATACACACACACTACAAGCCCTAGATGACATTACTCAGGAGTAATCCTCTGCTGCTGCCTTATTGCATGCAGATTTTATTTTTATTTTATTTTATTTTATTTTATTTTATATACAGATATTTTTAACTTTTTTGTCTAAGTACACACATGAAACTGTGACTTTGATACATTCATATAC
>JAUCMX010000006.1:2178729-2204714 GCA_033459395.1 Hemibagrus guttatus | reverse complement strand
TTAAATAAAATATTTCAGGTTATATTTCTGTTTACTTTATGAACATAATAACATTCACATTATCCTTGTTTTATAGTAACCTTACAACACAACACTTTCTGTGTATGTAACTCTAGATCTTACTGATCAACATTTGTTTATTTTTGCATTAAACATACCATTATTCTGTTATTGTTGTAACATGTCACAATTTCTTACTTCTTCACATCAAATGTCAATATATTTATTACTCTGTTGTGTTATAACCAAACCTGGTCACATAACACATTTAACATGATAAAGACACTAACAGTACTGACACACTGACAGTATGTAATCACACACTTTCATTTTTTCCAACTGTTCAGTAGGTTTGATCTCTCTGGCTGATTTAGTGATGTTAGATTTTATTGCAACAGTTCTGCAGGTAAATCAGAATCCATACGAGGCTGAGCTTTCAGTGGTGATTGATCTGGACTTGCCACTGTCTTTAAAGTCATTTTCAGAACTACTTTAGTGAAGATGTCTGAGATTTCTCCTTTTCCCTGCCTCCTTTTCACTGAAAACCAATGTGAAAGTGTAATGTGCCAGGACTGGAGTTTTAGTGACCACATCCTTAAGTTTGCTGAATGCTCTTTTTTGCTAGTGCTCCCATGTCCACTCGCTCACTGTCCTTTTCTTTTGCACTTTCTGCACTTGTTACACAATGCTGGACATTTTCTGATGTTTCTATGTCCTGTTTTACCACACCGGCCACACTCTGTGTCCTCTATTCTGTCCTCACCACTTGTGTTTCTCTCTCATCCAGGGACTGTTTGCTACCTTTGATGACTGCTTGGAGGCTGCCTCCTGCACACTGCCCACTGACTGACCCTCTCAAATAGAAGCGTCTAAGACTGAATTGAAGACCACTTTTAATCACAAGTCTTAAAACTGCTCAAATTTACAGGATTGAAAATGTAGACTTGAGGAAACGCTCAGAAAAGCCAAAAAGTGTTTCTAAAATACTGCAATCATGGTACAAACCCCGCCTACTTACATCTCAGGAAATACCTGACCAATAGGAACATGCCATTGGACAGTTTACTGTCTCATCCTGCACTAATGGCTAAAATTCTCCTCTTTAACTGACTCTGTAGTACTCCTGGACGGAAGTAAAATAATAATAAAAAAAACAGAGTCTGCCGCGATGGCCTCTCGTCTCCCCACTCGCAACGAACAAAAAACACACCACCGGCACGTACCAAAACCACCGTGCGATGACGTCATGACGCAGACACGCCAAATGAAAACAACCAATCCAGGAAATGCACAAAACACACTCCATCTCTCACAATACACAAACAATGAATCAGACACCACTCCAGAAAACCAGAAAAACACCACCAACAATACACTAACCCTGAGAACTCAATCACCACATCACACTCTCCCCCTCAAAATAAAGATGTCGTCCCGACATGAAATCGCTTAATTAGTCAGTCACAGTAATGCTCAATTTACAGAATTTAAACTCTTTTCACTTTACCCAGCAGTTGTCTACATCAGATATTACAGCACTGTTAACATTTTTCTTGTACATTCTCCCTTTTTTTTTTTTCAAGCATACATTCACAGTTGTGCTATTGCTCATTTCACCTCGCAAGAGTCCTTATTTGTCGATAGATATGAGGCACTTGTTTGTAAATAGTCCCATGAAGTAATTCTAAAAAAAAAGAGAGTCATTCGCAAACCACCAACAAGTCTCTGTTAGGAAGGAAAAACAGTCCATTCTTGTGCTCTAGCGAGAAAAAATGGCAGAGTCCTTCAAGGAAGAGAAAAAAAGGAGATTCAAAAAATGTCAAAAAAGAAAGTCTCAAAGTGGTTTAAAGTGTCCTCAGTTTCAAAACCGCACAACAGTCCATCATTTTCCAAAATCTGATAACAGTCCACTGTTCGTATTGCAATAATTTCTCACTATGGGCAATAAACAGTCTCTGGGTAATGCTCTGTATCGTGACATTTCATGCCTTCAACACAGTTCATACAGTGACTAGTTATGGGGTAGAACTCATGTGGTAGTGCAATTCAAAGTTAATAGCACACATATGGTGGCTGGGGGTAACAAAGGGGTGTTGATACCCAGGGCGTCACAGCTGTCATCCCACTAGATGCAAAGTGTGGGTAGTGGTTGTTGCCCACTATCTGCACATTGTAGCATGATGGGGACCCAAGATTGTCGTAGGTAAACTTTTTAGGTGGCCGTCGTTTTCTTCTGGTGAACTGGTACTCGTTTTCTTCCTTGGAGGTCCTGTCTCTGGACCCAGGCACTGTAGCTGCTTCCCTAACAGGTAAGTCTTGTTGCATTAGGTCAACAGTTGGTTCCTTTTCATTAAACTGCTCTCTTATTTCAGGTGCAGACTCTGGACGACCTATCTCTGACTTGGCTGGAAGTGATTGTGGCCTTGGTTCCACCACTGGAGAGTTAGATCGAGGCTCAGAAGGTACTGACTGTTGTGATAACACATTTCTTTTGTCTAGGCAATCACTGCTTTCTTGTGGTCTTATCTGAAAGGGCTCCACTTGAAAGTAGTACTCATCATCTTCACTTCCATTATCGTACTCTGACTCACATTCTCTTCCCTGGGCGGGCTGCGTTCTGCTGTTTCTTAGTTGATGTCCTTGTTTTGGTTTAGTACTTTGAGCTGGTGCGATTGCAAGAGGTAGATGGTCACATGGAAGAAGAAGATTGCGATGTAAAACTCGTGATCTACCTTTGCTCTGTTCAGGTTTTACTTCGTAGACTGGTGCATCATCCGCCACCTGGCGCGTAACAACGTGAACTTCACCCTCCCAGTAATTTCGCAGTTTCCCGGTCCCACCTCTCGGGGTCAGGTTTTTTACGAGGACCCTGCTTCCTGGGAACAGGTCAGTACACCTCACTCGTTGGTCATAATTCCTTTTATTTCTTTCTGCACACTTGTTTGCCTGTTCTCTCGCTATCTCACAAGCTTCCTGCATTCCCTTTGTCCATCGTTCCATGTACTCACTGTAACTTTGGTAGTTATTGTCGGAGTTGAGCCCAAAGAGAGCATCGATGGGCAATTTTGGTGAGCGTCCGAACAGCAGTTGGAAAGGTGAGAAGCCAGTCACGTCACATCTAGTGCAATTATAGGCAAAGATTAATTTGTTCAGTGCATCTTTCCAATTAGCTTTTTGTCTATCAGTCAGGGTTTTCAGCATCTGCAATAATGTCCGGTTGAATCGTTCCACCTGACCATTTCCCTGGGGGTGGTAGGGGGTGGTCCTTGAGCCGGCAACGCCGCTGTACTTTTTGAGCTGGGTGAGTAGCTGGTTTTCAAATTCTCCCCCTTGATCGTGGTGAATTCTGGACGGAAACCCAAACTTCAGGGCGAAATCATTGAATAACCGGTCAGCTACCGTTTTTGCTGATTTCGAGGTGGTGGCATATGCCTGGGCAAATCGAGTGAAGTGGTCGACGATCACCAAAATGTACTCATAGCCCCCTTTGCATTTGTCCAGATGTAGAAAGTCAATGGACACCAATTCAAATGGGTGGGTCGTTTTGATATTTTTAAGGGGCGCTCTAGTCTCACGGCAGGGTTTTTTCTGTTTAATACAGCAGCAGGTTCTCAGGACATAGTTTTCAATGTCTTTCTGCATGTAAGGCCAGAAAAACCGATCCCTAATGAGGCTTGTGGTGCGGTCAAGTCCCTGATGACCCATCTCATCATGCATCTCTCTCAGGACAGTTCTTTTGAGTTGTGTTGGTAACACCAGCTGTTTTCTTTGAGATGTTTGGCGAAACAGGACACCATGATCATCTAGCTTCAGCTTCTCCCACTCTCTCAGAAGAACTTTAGCTGGTGAGTTAACTGAATGCCACTGCTGACGAGGCCTAGATCCTGCTTGTAAGTGTTCAATTATTACTCTAATGTCCTTGTCATCCTTTTGTGCTTGTCTGATTTCCTCTTTTGACAGGGGTTTGAGGAGTCCCTCATTTTCCTCCATACTTGCCAGTACACTCTGACAGGCTACTGCCAGAGTCACATCTGGATTCCCTTGGAACTCCACTGCTTGGATCACAGCTCCCACACAGTCAGGTGAAAACTGCTCAGTACATTCTCTCATTGTCGTTTCCAGGTCCGCCGGCATCCTGGAGAGTGAGTCAGCATCTATGTTTTCTTTACCTGGACGGTAACGGATGGTAAAGTGAAAATCTGCGAGCTCTGACACCCATCTACACCCGGTGGCGTTCAACTTCGCAGAGGTCAGGACATAGGTTAATGGGTTATTGTCACTGAAAACTGTAAAAGTTGGTGCATAGTACAGGTAGTCTCTGAATTTTTCAGTGATGGCCCATTTCAGAGCTAAGAATTCCAGCTTCCCGCTGTGCAGATGGTAATTTTTCTCAGCTGCCGTCAAAGTACGAGAACCATAGGCAATTACTCTCAGCTTGCCATTCTGCTGCTGGTATAAGACAGCTCCCAACCCTTGGTTGGACGCATCCGTATGAAGGATGAATGGTTGAGAGAAGTCTGGAAATCCCAGAATCGGAGGCTGAATCAAGCAGTTAATCAACTTTTCTAGTATCTCCTGGTGTTTTGCTGTCCACTCAATTGATTTACTTGATGGCACCACATGATTTCTTTTGTTGTTTCTTATTTTGTTTTTCCTCTTCCTCTGTGGCCCAGCATCTTCAGTGTTACTTTTTAGCAGGTCGTAGAGGGGACTGGCAATTCGGGAAAAATCTTTAATGTATTGCCGATAATAGCTAAGTAGGCCCAGAATCTTTCGTAGCTCCCCCACCTTGCTTGGTGTCTGTTCCTTCAGTGCCGTTACAGCAACAGTGTCTGCGGGATCAATACGGCTGCCTTCAGCTGACACAATTCTCCCGAGATATCGTACCTCTTTCTTAAAGAGCTCACATTTTCTTGGTTTCAACTTGACTCCATGGAACTGTAACCTCTGTAGTACTTTCTTCACCGCTTTCACTTGTTCCTCAAAGGACTCAGTGAAGACCAGGATGTCGTCCAAGTACGGTATGCAAATTTTGTCTCTTAACCCTTCCAGGCTCTCTTCCATGAACCGTTGGAATGCTGCAGGAGCATTCATAAGGCCGAAAGGAATACGAATCCATTCGTATAGGCCCCACGGTGTTGTGAATGCAGTCAGGTACCTGCTCTCTGGAGATATGAAACCTTGGTGGTACGCCTTTCCTTGGTCTAGCAGCGAGAACCACGTATTGCCTCCCAGCCCATCTAGGATATCCTGCACTCTGGGTATTGGCTGGCGATCAGGGATTGTTTTGTTGTTCAGGTCCCTGTAATCAATACATAGCCTGAGGCTGCCATCCTTCTTACGGACGCAGACGATTGGAGACGAGTAAGGGGAATGAGACTTGGCCACCCACCCTTGAGCAATCAGGTCATGTAAGTAGTCCTTCATCTCTTGATATAATGGTTTAGGGACTGATGTGTATGTGCGGGCAACAGGGGTGTTATCATTTAATAAGATACTCAGTTGCAGACCTGGAACACAGCCGATATCATCATCTGACTTCGAAAAGGCATGACATTCTTCACGTAACATCTGCTTAACTTGTTGTTGTTGGGGCGGAGTTAAATGGTTCACATCCACTGGAGGGTCCCATCGATCTGTATTGCCATCTCCCTCAGTTGTCTCTGGTAGAACCTGAATAACAGATGCTGTGGCTTCACACTGTGTATTTGATATTGGTAAGACAGATTTAACTGGCTGCAGAGTTCCTAGCTCTGTTCTACCACTGAGCGTGATGTCGTGATCTGTTCTATTCTGCACACTGATAGTAATTATTGAGCGGGCCCCCTTTTCCAGAGTGAGGAGGGTATCGAAGAGTTCAAGGCCATCTGGGTACACTGGGTTAACATGTGGCTCAAACAGTAGCAAAATATCTTGTTGCACGTGAGGCACTTTTACCAGACACTGAATTTGCATAACGGTGTGTTTCCGTATGTTCACAGGTTCCTTCCTGGTTCTTACTACATACTCGCTGAGGTCCTCTGCAGTCACCAAGTTAATGAAGGTATGTACACTTTTCTTCTTGATGCTAGGGAAAGCACTTCTAACAGTTCTGTACAAACAAGCATTAGTCACATCAAGAGTTCCACTTGTTTCACTTCGTTTCAGGATTTGTTCTATCACATTATACCCAATGATGGGTCTGGGCAGTTCTTGGTCCTTCAAAACGAGCACAGGAATGGTTAACTCTTTCTCTTCGGTCACAGGGGATGCCAACTTGAAAGTCAACTCCACCCATCCACTGTATGGCATGTGTGCTCCATTGGCCGCCACCAGGCGCAGGCTGTCTGGTGCTTCGGTCGCCTCCGAAATATCTCTCAGTGTCACCTCAGGTGCATATTTGGCTTTCCACTCCTCATCTATAATGCATACTTGGGAGCCTGTGTCCCATAATGCTTCAGTCTTTTTTTCTTGTAGATGACAGGTAACAAGGCACTGTTTCCCCACTAAGGATGTGATGGCAGAATGCTGGTTGACTTGACAAGGGGCAGTTAAAATACGATCAAGTGACTGGGACTCAAACTGTCTCTGATGGCCCATGCTACATTTCTCATGTCTTTGGGACTTCTCTGCCGTTCGGGTCACACCCTGTCCCTTGGGGGTAACCCGCTCCTGTTTAACGGAGCTCCAAGCTGAGGCCTGACACCTTTACTCTTACAGCCAGCGGAGAAGTGCTCGCTGCTGCCACAGTGGTAACAATGGGTGCAAGGTTCTTCTGCTTTGCGCTGCTGGCAATGGAAACATTGTCTGGCTCGTAAGGGACGGGGCTGGCGGAACTGATGGGGGTGCTGTCGTGGTGTTACCATATACTGCTGGTGATAATACTGCGGTGCTGCAAAGCTTGACGGCGGAGATGCATACTTAATGGACATAGGGTGCTGCTGAGGAGAGGGATACACATACGGCTGTCCATGGTGAGTTTCTACTATGGGATAATGCTGACGTGACTGGAGAAAATGTTCTGGTGGGACAGTGGATAACTGAACTGGGTCTGCCGGTAGAGGAGGTATTTTCCGTTCCCTCACCTGTTGTTGGCTTTGTGAGAACTGGTGTGAAGACATGTATGGACTTCCCTGTTGTTGGTATGTAACTGTATCGGGTTTCCAGGTCCGATGCTCTTGGACTTGGGTCCATTCTGATGTCTGTTGGGACGCTGCTGCTGGTTCTTTGTCATAAACTGCAAAACACTGCTGAGGAACAGATAAGGGTTGTTGGATTGACTCTTTAATCTGTATGATACCATCACTCAAGCTTTTCAGTTGTGACATTAAATCAAACTTTGACTGTTTGCACTGAAGTTTTTGTTCAGGGGCAGACTCATTTAACTGTACAGCGTGCACAGTACCATTCTTTTCATATCTTCGCTTATTTTGTCTTTCAGATTCATTGGAACAAGCGACATTGAGTTTCTCCAGCAACACTTCGTCTGGGACAGCGGGATCTGACAGGTATGGTTGAAGGTCACTTTGGATTCGATCGTTTTGCAATCCAGTCAAAACGGTGTGCAAGAACATATTCTGAACTAGGGTGGGATCATATTTCAACCCTGAGTCATCCTCCTGGGAAGCAAACAGAATTTTCTGTCTCAGATCAAGGGCTCGAATTAGGAAGCTTTGTGGTGTTTCTCTAGTGCGCTGAGCTTCTGTAGTGAGCTGCTTATATAATTCAGTCGCATTTTTCTCCTGATAGTGAGAACGAAGTATCCGCCTTAGCATTGGGAGCGTCAGTCCTGCCCTCCCCTCAAGATAACTCCGCAGCTGAAGCCCTGGTGTGATAGCCCTGATGACAGAATCTACTATTTCTTGTTCTGCATAGCCCTTTTTGAGCCCACCTTCTATCTGCCGTGCCAGACTGGAGAATGAGAGCCGATCCTTCTGCCCTAGATCTCCTATTAGACCAGAAATTTTGAAGTCTTTCTGCCATGTTGAGGTGACTTGTCTCTGAAAAGTGGGTGAAGAATGAACTAGGTCCTGGGCTGCATTTTGTGGTGCGGTGGGGCTAATATGCATGGCAGAAAACAATTCAGCTGTACTCTCTCCACTTAATTGTATTGCTCTCTGGGCTGTGTTAACATCTCCAAGTTTACTTTCCTCCCTCTCTGTATCTTTTTCAGGGGCAATTTTAATTGTGACTCCGGTGAGCTGGCTCAGTTTATCATTAATTGTTAACAGTTCGGCCATACCGCCATCTTCGAACTCCTCTAGCTCAGCTCTTAGTAAATAGTTACTAATGAGGTTTAATAGGGACAAACGTGTCACATGCGTTTCATCCTCTCGCGTCAGCCGAAGGAAGACACCGAGTTTTATCAGCTTTTCACGTGATAGCGTGCATAATTTCTCACCAATTTCCTCTTAAAGATGTTTTAGCTCATCCATTTTAGCTGCTATGTAGACAGGCTGTTGAGAGTGGTATTTCACTTACTGACTTGACTTAGCCGCCGCTGATATCAAACTGAACCACCAGTGCACGCGCTGCTCAATCAGATCGTCTCCACCACTCGTCCTGACTGTCTCGCCCTGTAGCTCAACTGGTTCGCTAGTGAGGGATGATGTTGTTTGATGGGCTCTGCCGGCCAGGGAGTCACTCCACCGAACATCTATCCCAGCGGTGCCTCCAAAATTGTAGTACTCCTGGACGGAAGTAAAATAATAATAAAAAAAACAGAGTCTGCCGCGATGGCCTCTCGTCTCCCCACTCGCAACGAACAAAAAACACACCACCGGCACGTACCAAAACCACCGTGCGATGACGTCATGACGCAGACACGCCAAATGAAAACAACCAATCCAGGAAATGCACAAAACACACTCCATCTCTCACAATACACAAACAATGAATCAGACACCACTCCAGAAAACCAGAAAAACACCACCAACAATACACTAACCCTGAGAACTCAATCACCACATCACAACTCCTCCCATTTTGTAGCAGACAGACAGACATGTGTGTGTGTGTGTGTGTGTGTGTGTGTGTGTGTGTAGTTGCAGTTGCTCAAATTGCTGAAGAAGTTAATGCTGGTCCTGATAGAAAGGTGTCAGAATACACAGTGCATGATGGGTCAGCATAGTGGAATTCTATGTATGTGTAACATACATTACAGCATAGTGGAATTCTTTTCTTCGCATATCCCAGCTGAGGAAGTTGGGATCAGAGCGCAGGGGCAGCTATGATACAGCGCCCCTGGAGCAGAGAGGGTTAAGGGCTTTGCTCAATTGCCCAACAGTGGAGGCTGGTGGTGCTGGGGCTTGAACCCCCGATCCTCCGATCAATGACCCAGAGCCTTAACCACTTGAGCCACCACTGCCCAAAGTGGCACCAACTAAAAGTGGGACCAACAAAATATTAGACACATGGTCATAATGTTATGCCTGGACACTGTATAATATTTAAACAAATGTATGAAACAGTAACATTTATTTCATACAAATCCATAAAACTCACCATCTTTATGTGAGGGAAAATTCAACCAGTTTTCTTTCTGTTTTCACTTCTTCCATTTTAATAATCTTTATATAGATAACCTGTGTGTGCTGCATCATTTTATCTAAAATTACAAGAAAAAAGATTCAGCACATTACGGATTAGAGTTAAACGCAGAAATCTACACCACATTACATTCGTTTACACGCATCATCTTTAACGAACCGATTTCCAGCTCGATGATATGAGTTTCCCTTTAAACAGAAAACACTTTTCATCATTCTGGAAAGTTCTTTTGCTGCTTCTGCTGCTGCTTTTAATTATAGTTTTATCCACAATTTTATTATGTGTAAGGATTCAAGTAGCATGTTTTCTAAAGATTAAGGGATTAAAGGGAATATTTGCTGAATGGAGAGGACTGCTGAAGCCAAAAGAATTTTTAAATCCTTTTTCAGCACAAAAAGAAACAAACCCGTGGATCCTGAAAAGAAGATATGAGTCAAAATAAACGGACACACAGCTTTATTTTAATTTCCCAAAAAAAATTTCAACAAATTCTTCACATCACCAGGCATTGAACCTGCACTTCCACAGCAAGCCAGGTTAATAAAGCACAACAAGAACCCACACACCTGTGCGGCAGTTATTATTATTATTATTATTATTATTATTATTAATAATAATAATAATAATAATATTAATATTAATATTAACATTATTATTATTATTATTATTATTATTATTATTATTATTACTACATTTTGTCGTAATTAGGCTTGAAATGTCAGAAACTATTCAGCGTGTAGGGGGATCACGCGACGCTTCGTACGTGATGGCTGCTGAACTTTAGAGCTCCTAGCACGCTCCCTCTTTTATCAATATTTAACAGGTTAAAGTTTACAAATCTAATAGTCTAAACACGCCTTAAAACAAGATGAATGCCAACAAGAAGGCTGCATCCTCACCCGCAAAAAGTCCGACTGGAAAACGGATGAAATCTTCAATTTTCAGTGAAGACATGGCGGACGCCATTTCTCTGGCTTTAACGAAACAACAAGAAACGTTGGAAGAAGTTGTCTGGAATGCAGTGCATATTGCGATGAAAGATGTGACACAGTGCATGCAGTCGCTGACTGCCGAATTTCAATCACAGATGGCCATTGTGTGCGGGCTTATCGACAAAGTGGACAATATCCAACGTTAGACGAGAGGACTGAAACAAGAGTTTCATCCCGCCACGGGGAGTTTCATCCCGCCATGTATCTCTTTGTTTATGTTAGTAACGAAACGTGCAATCAAACTAGTGTTGTCTAAAATAACTCATTATTTACACTTTAATATAGTTAAAGTTTACAGTCCCTTTGATAATGGTTAATATCTCAATGATTTCAGTTAACATCAGAGGTTTAAATAGTCCTATAAAGAGAACAAAGTTTCTGCATAGTTTAAACAGACACAACGTAGATGTGGCTTTAGTTCAAGAATTTCATCTAAAAGCAAGCGATGTTGCTCGTGTACAAAATAAATTTTATAAAGTCATTGCTGCATCTAGTGATGGAACAAAAACAAAGGGATCTCTTATACTCATTAAAAGAAACCTTCCTCTTGTTATTGAAATATGTAGTAATGATAAATCTGGCAGGTTGAGCTATTTCTGCACAAGTATTCAAGGCAAGAAAATAGCTTTTGTTTCCGTCTATGCCCCAGCAGTTTTTGATGTAAACTTTTTTCAGTGGTTAACTAATCAATTGCTACTCCTGGATGAATATGCCCTTATTATTGGAGGGGACATGAATGCACTTGCTGATTTGATGCTTGATAAATCCACTACTATATTTTCTAAATCGCAAGAGACAACATCTGTAAACTTTAAGTCCTTTATGCAAACTTTTAATCTCATAGATGTAAGGCGTGTTCAGAATCCTTTGGTTAAAGATTACACTTTCTTTTCTTCGAGGCATCAGACGTATTCTAGAATAGATTATATTTTATGTTCTCGTGAATTCAGGATGTGTTTTGAGAGCATCGCAATTCTTCCTGCTGTAATATCTGACCACAACCCTCTTCTGACAAAGTTTATTTATTGTTCACATGAGAGGTCTCCAAGATGGCAATTTAATATATCTCTTCTACAAGATTCTGCATTTTTAATAGATTTTAGAAATAAATTGAAAGACTTTTTGAGCATAAACCTCAATAGTGTGGATAACCACATGATGGTATGGATGGCTACAAAAGGCTTTATTAGAGATTTCGTATATCTTTCTCATCACATTTAAATAAAGCAAGAAAATCACAAATTGAGGAATTACAACAAATTTGCCTCTCCCATGAGAAAGATTTGAAGAAGAAATTCTCAAGATCAGTTGAAAATGCTCTAAAGAGTTCTAGGTCAAAGCTAAATGATTTGCTCCGAAGAAAAGCTGAATTCATTATGCATAGAGTCCGTCAGAAGTATTATTATAATGGGCCAAGACCCAGTAAGTTGCTGGCTCTACAACTCAGACAAAGTGAAGCTAGGGCTATTATTGATACCATTCATTCACCTACAAAAGGCCTAGTAACAAATCCTAGAGAGATAAACAATACTTTTGCAGAACATTTTAAAGAGCTATATCAGCCAAAGGACAGTACTGATAAGGTTGAATGTCATAAATTTCTACATGACATTGATTTACCACAATTAACGCATAGTGAATCTGAACAAATGAGCCAACCTATAACACTTGAGGAGCTGTATGCAGCACTAAAAATGGTAAAGAAGGGAAAATCACCTGGACCAGAAGGGATCCCCCCAGAATTCATTTTAAATTTTTGGGATATATTAGGACCAATTATGCATGCTGCAATGAATGCTGCAATCCAAAAGGGACATTTTGAAAAACAAATGAATACAGCTCTAATCTCTTTAATTCTAAAAAAAGATAAGGACCATACTAAACGTTCAAATTTTAGACCAATTTCTTTAATTAACTCAGATTTAAAAATATATGCTAGGCTTTTAGTTTTAAGTCTTGAAAAATATATCTGTAAATTAGTTCATAGCGATCAATCTGGCTTTATCCCACATCGTTTGGCTGCAGACAATATACGTCGGTTGCTACATGTAATTCATGAAAGTAAGGATAGAAATTCCCCTTGTGCAGTTTTATCCTTAGATGCAGTTAAAGCTTTCGATAGATTAAATTGGGATTATTTATGGATGGTGTTAGATAAATTTGGTTTTGATGAGAAATTTATTAATATGGTACAAATAGTTTATTATAATCCATCAGCAATTATAGCAACAAATGGCTTACACTCCCAACCTTTTGATATCTTGAGAGGGACAAGGCAAGGATGCCCCCTCTCACCAATGTTATTTGCATTGTCTCTCGAACCTCTAGCACAAAAAATAAGACAAGACCAAATTTGTTCCATTTCAATCAAGGATACCCAACATGCAATATCTCTCTACGCAGATGACATTTTCCTGTATTTTTCAGATTTCAACGCAATCCCAAACATACTAGAAATATTTAATTGTTTTGGGAAATTTTCCGGATACAGGATCAATTGGTCCAAATCATCTCTTCTACCTTTAAATAAAAAAGCTCAGAGTACCCAGATACCATCAGTTATCCCAATTATGAATCAGATAACTTACCTAAGGATATTTATACGGCCCTCTCTAAAAGAAATTGTATTAATACATATTAATTATGATAAAGTCTTTCAAAAGCTTAAAAGAGATATTGACAGATGGAGGACACTTCCTGCATCACTGCAATCTAGAGTCTCGACTGTGAAGATGAATATGTTACCTAGGGTTAATTTTCTTAGTGCCATGATTCTGTTACGGTGGGCAAGATTCCATGTAGGACCACTAGGGGGCTTTCATCAGGGGTTGTCCTGTCATGTTTGTTTTTGTTTACGTTTGCCATGTGTCTGTTCTAGCCCCGCCTTATCCTAATGTGTTCCTGCCTCTGTACACCTGATCCCAATGTTCCCTGTGATTTCTTCCCCTATTTATAGTGGTGTCTGTGCCCTCATCATTTGCTAGTCCTCGTTTAAAGTGGCGTGAGTAGTGTCGTGCGTCTGTTCAATGTTCTATGTTCTTCATTTAATAAACCCCTGTCGTTGTCTACCCTAGCGTTGAGTCTGTTCCATCTCGCCGGACACTACCGGCCGTAACAGATTCCTTTGCCACCTCTTTTAAAATGGTGGAAAAGCCTTGACTCTTTAATTCGCACTTTCCTTTGGAATGGCAAACAACCAAAGTTAAAACTGGCGACGTTGAAACGTACTAAAATGGAGGGAGGTCTCTCCCTTCCCAATTTTGAGCTATATCATAAAGCTTTCCAACTGCGGGCAGTCAAGACATGGTTTGACTCTATAGCTTCCACACCTTGCAGAGAAATAGAAGCAGCAATTGTCAGACCAATTAGACTTGAAGATGTACTGTTTTCTGGACTCTCTGTAAAAAGTATTGCAAACAATCCTTCGGTCCCATTGTAACAAACACCATTAACACTTTCATAGCAGTGGAGAAATTATTAAGTTATAACAACAAATGGCACCTACAGACTCCCCTATGGAGTAATAGGAATATTAAATGTGGTTCTGAACCGTTCACATCAGAACAGTGGTCAAAGCAGGGAATAAGGACTCTTGCTGACATATGGAATGATAACGGGATGCTCAGCTTTCAAAATATAGTTGCATCTTTTAATGTACCGGCATCATCCTTTTTTTTGTTTTTGCAACTGCGTTCAGCTCTCAGAGCATATGGAGTCCTATGGGGATCAGCTCTCGAAACACATCCAGTTCACAGTTGGCTCTTTAATCCTTCTCAACAAAGGTTAGTGTCAGCTGTCTATTCTTACCTTCTTGAAGTTAAGCAAAAACAATTACCACTGCACACAATTTGGACAAGGGAGCTATCTGTAGACCAGATTGATTGGTAGACAGTATGGAAAAATATTTTCTGTGCATCAAAAAATCCAAACCATCAATTAATTCATTTCAAATTTTGTCA
This sequence comes from Hemibagrus guttatus, assembly GCA_033459395.1. NCBI lineage: Eukaryota > Metazoa > Chordata > Actinopteri > Siluriformes > Bagridae > Hemibagrus > Hemibagrus guttatus. Next base: position 2,190,235 of record JAUCMX010000006.1, on the reverse strand, counting down.
CAGATTGTACTGGACACCAAAGAAACGCTTCCTCATTAAAGTATCTGCAAATCCCCACTGTAGTTTTTGTCCCTACGAACAAGAGGGAACATTCATGCATATGGTCTGGGAATGTAAGAAGGTTTATGAGTTTTGGGATAGATCTCATTAATACTGTCTGATATGATAGGAAAAGAGATACCAGTGCAACCAGTTGTGCTCCTTCTAAACGATGACTCCAATTTAGGTTTCACAGAGCTACAAAGAAAGATTTGGCTGGCAGGACTAACCTCTGCCAAAAAGATAATTGCGCAAAGATGGCTCCCTCTCAATACTTTATCTGTGCGACACTGGCTATTTCAGTTTCATGATATAGTAATGTTAGAACTTTCAACGGCCAGAATAAATAAAGCTAGAGCCTCAATCCTTGAGGCTTGGGAATCTGTGGCAGATGAGTTGACAAAAAAGCCTCAAGATGGTAGAATGTAATTTTGTGATATGGTTTGGACTCTTAAACCTCTGATGATCTTTATGTTATTCTACTTATCGTAAGTTTCTCATATTGCAGACTGTATTTGTTTTGTTTGTTTTTGTTTAATTTCTATTTATTTTTAATATTATTATTTTTTATTTTATTACGCAAGTGTATATGTGAATGTTATTTTGTTTTGATTGCAATTTTTATGGCAAGGATAAATGGCCTGGACCTTGGGGACCACTGGAGGGGGGGGGGGCATTATCGCATTATCTATGCGATAATTCAATAAAAAATTGATCAAAAAAAAAATAAATTATTCATCGTTTGATTCACTGCAGAAGTTGGAGCTTTGAATTCTGTCACTATTTCTTGGTCGAAAGGGAAAAAGCCTTCTCTGTGTTCATTTAAAGGGAAGAAGTTCTGCTGTGTTTCCTGACCACGCTGTGAGCCGCCATGTTGATGTGACGTCACTAATGAACTCCAGAGTTAGTCTCTTTACATCTAAAGGAGGAAATGTTAAGAAATTTAAGGCAGAAACATATTTGTTGTTTTTTTTTCTGGGTTGGTGGTCAGAAATATCGAGTTTCTACCTCTAGTCAAATGCAGAATTATTTCAGGAAGAGGTAAGTCATCATTCGCTGTTTGAAGACGGTCAGTGACTCGGCTGTTCGGACATCTAGGGGAAGTTCATTCCACCACCTCGGCATCAGAACAGAGAAGAGTCTAGATGTAGACCTACCTCTTACCCTGAGAGATGGTGGACCAGTGGAGCAGTGCTAGTAGATCTGAGGGAGTGAGGTGCAGTGTGAGGAGTAATGAGAGTTTTGAGGTCAGATGGTGCTGGTCCATTCTTGTCTTTGTAGGCAAGGGTCAGTGTTTTGAATCTGATGCAGCTACAGGAAGCCAGTGGAGGTGCAGCAGTGGGGTGGTGTGGACGAATTGTGTTCAGAGGTAGACCTGCCAGTAGAGAGCTGCAGTAGTCCAGTCTTGAAATGACCAGAGACTGAATAAACACCTGAGTAGCCCCTGTGGATAGAAATGGACGAATCCTTCTGATGTTGTACAGAAGAAAGCGACATGAGCGTGTCACATTAGTAACATGGGAGAAAAAGGACAGTTGATCGTCCGGGTTACCCCGAGGTTGCGAGCAGTGACCGAAGAAGAGATCAGAGAGTTGTTCAGAGAGATCACGAGATTCTGACCTGGGGATGAGTCACCTGAGATGGCCAGAAGTTCAAATTTTGTTGGGATTGAGATTCTGATGAGTCGTCAGCAGAAGCCGTGGTAGCTGAGGGAGGGAAGGAGAAGATGAACATCATACAGTAAACTGAGCTAATAAGCAGATGACAAAAATAACACGTCTATCAGCGTGTAACTGACTGGGATAAGTTTAGGTTTGAAATGTTCATGTAGCGAACAATCCTAACAATATTAATATAATCATAATCATAATTATATCATAATAATCAAAATATCACAATAATCATAATTTAGCACATTTTAGCTAAACCTTTGATTATTTAAAGTTGTCAGTGTTGTGGGTTAATTAATGTCTCGGAGAGTAGAGCTAAAATATATTACGATCATTATCTTAATCCGCTACAGTCATGTGACCAAGGACGGAAATAAGTTCAGCTGAAGCTTACATGCAGTTTAACTTTATGTTTTAAATAAAGATCTGGCTTTAATGTACAAGGTTAACTTAATGTAACAGATTCCAAGGAATAATCTTTGAGCTAGAAGTGTGAAATCGCGATAAATTATGTTATTAAACCATTACTGGGGAAAGATCTGAGTTATGTAGGATTTTCTGTGAGCTATCAGATTATTATAATCCCCTGTGTGGGACTAACTCACCTCTAAAGTTAAAAGATTTCTCTTGAAAAGTGTCTAATCCACTGCCTTTAACGCAAGCACTCAATTTTAATCCCAGAAAAAAAATCATGAATTGAAAATATGGACTGAAAAAAAAAAATTAATACTGTGAATTAATTAATTAATGGTGTCATATTAAATAAGTGTTAAATGATATTCCCCAGGTGTCTGAGTTCAATCTTCCTGGCCCCGCCCATTTTTGGAGTAGCTCTGCCTCCAGAGTGAAAGCTGCACATTAAGTTATGTCAATGAAGGTCTTGACCTTATAATTGTGGGATCTGGGGGTCTGATCTGTGTGGAGGAAAGAGGGAGGAAGAAGGAAAGAAGGATACGGAGGTGGAGAGAGAGGAGCAGAGATCAAACATGACGCTAAATTAATTACACACTAATTCACATGCAACATTCATTCATTGTCTACCACTTATCCGAACTATTCTCGGGTCACGGGAAGCCTGGGTGTCTCAGGCGTCATTGGGCATCAAGGCAGGATACACCCTGGGTGGAGTGCCAACCCATCGCAGGGCACACACACACTCTCATTCACTCACTATGGACAATTTAGAGATGCCAATCAACCTACCACGCATGTCTTTGGACTGGGGGAGGAAACCAGAGTACCCGGAGAAAACCCCCGAAGCACAGGGAGAACATGCAAACTCCACACACACGGCGGAGGCGGGAATCAAACCCCCAACCCTGGAGGTGTGAGGCAAACGTGCTAACCACTAAGCCACCGTGCCCCCTGTACTAATATTATTAATATTATTATTTATAATTATTTTTAATATTTTTTAATTATTAATTAATAATAATAATAATAATAATAATAATATAGTAAAAATCTTTGAAATACCTTTTTGGTTATTTTCATATGAGTCACTGCATAAAGGCTGCACTTTTTGTTATGAGCTTTTACATTAGCTTTACATTCCTGACAGACACCCTCTTATCCAGAACGAATTACAATTTATCTCATTTTATGCAACTGAGGGTTAAGGGACTTGCTCAGTGGCCCAGCATGGCAGCTTAGTGGACCTGGGATTCAAACTCACTAACCTTTGGATCAGTAATCCAACACCTTGACCACTAAGCTGCCAGCTTATACAAGCCATGTGTCTCCATTTTATCCAGTAAACTCACACTGACCGACTGTTCCATCCTGAAAACCATCACGTCTGCAGTATTTATGGTGTTTAACATTAAAAATAAAGTGCACACATTTTAAAACACGATCTCGCTTAGACAAAACCTCTGAGATTAATTCAGGACATGACCACGCCTTATACCGAGCTTATAAAGTAACACTAATCATGTCCACAAAACTCTGCACAATGGGGGACCGAGCCTTTTCATCAGCCGCTCCATGGCTATGGAATGCACTGCCTGAGAACTGGTGGTCACCACAGACTCTGGACTGTTTTAAAAAACAGTTAAAGACTTTTCTGTTCAGGAAAGCTTATTAATGGGAAAATGTTATTTTTTTAACTTTGTTTAAGTCATTTGTGTAGCACTTTGAGATTTGCCTTAAATGTAAAGTGCTTTATAAATAAAATAAATTATTATTATTATTATTATTATTATTATTATTATTATTATTGGACAATGATGTTTGCAGATGACATTGTGATCTGTAGTGAGAGCAGGGAGCAGGTGGAGGAAAACCTGCAGAGGTGGAGGTTTGCGCTGGAGAGAAGAGGAATGAAAGTCAGTCGTAGTAAGACTGAGTACATGTGTGTGAATGAAAGGGAGGGAAGTGGAACAGTAAGGTTACAGGGTGAAGAGGTGAAGAAGGTACTGGAGTTTAAATACTTGGGGTCAACAGTCCAGAGTAATGGAGAGTGTGGGAAAGAGGTAAAGAAGCGAGTGCAGGCAGGTTGGAATGGGTGGAGAAAGGTGTGGGGAGTTCTGTGTGATAGGAAAATATCAGCGAGAATCAAGGGGAAGGTGTACAGGACAGTGGTGAGACCGGCCATGCTGTATGGTTTAGAGACAGTGTCGCTGAGGAAGAGACAGGAGTCAGAGCTAGAGGTAGCAGAGCTGAAGATGTTGAGGTTCTCTTTGGGAGTGACAAGGTTGGACAGGATTAGGAACGAGTACATCAGAGGGACAGCTCATGTTGGACGTTTGGGGGACAAAGTTAGGGAGGCCAGATTAAGATGGTTTGGACATGTTCAGAGGAGGGACAGTGAGTATATTGGTAGGAGAATGTTGGACATGGGGCTGCCAGGCAGGAGGCAAAGAGGAAGGCCAAAGAGGAGGTATATGGATGGAATTAATGAGGATATGAAGCTAGTGGGTGCAAGGGTTGAGGATGCAGAAGATAGGGATAGGTGGAGAGAGATGATTCGCTGTGGCGACCCCTGAAGGGAAAAGCCAAAAAAAGAAGAAGAAGATTATTATTATTATTATTATTATTATTATTATCCAACCTGATTGGTAAAAATCAATTAGATGCTTATCATCTGAATGTCGTAAAAAATCATCTTAATATTCTTAAATTGCATACTTACTATCTTAAAAACAATATTTACTGACTAGTCATTAAAAGAATTCTATCCAGATCTATTTATTATAAATATGAGGCTTGGTATTAAGTTGTTCTTACACTGATTTCATAAAATCCTTGCTGTGTTTCTTACTATGTTAAGCGACCTATAACTGAACCCTGTGGGACACCGCAGTTCTGAAACAAGTGATTTTTTCATTCCAGATTAAGAAAGTTCTCGGAAACCTCATTTAGGAATGACATAAGGAATAAAACACAACAGGATGTGCAGTGAGAGGAAAATAATCACCACACAGCTAATGTTAAACATCAGTCTGTTAACAGCAGAAGTGATTAATGAGTCATTTAGTAATGAACAACACTGCGCTTTTTATCCATTTATAGTAACATTTCAGATTATGGGATGTCCATGAAAATAATCTTCCTTTTTTTTTTCTTCACAGTTTTTGTGAATTACTCTGTCCTAAAGACTCACAGCTTCACCGCAGACTGTTACACTGGAGACTCCTTCCACACGTGATACAGAAACTTCACCATATCAACGATTTCACGTGTTTCATAACTGTTGCTATGGAAACGATGTATTAGTGCGAGCTATGAGTAAAAGTCATAAAAGACACATTAAAATGATTTCATGGTCTGTTAATAGACACAAATTAAATGATGCTCTTATTTAACAAACTTGTAAACCATTCAAAAAAGTAAACTAACATCACCTTCACCGATTACTCAGATAAACACCAACTCTTCTAAACTGATGGCACTCTTTAGTTTAATCGATAAGCCATAAGTCACAGTACAGCTGGATAACTGGTCAACAAACACATTCTGTTAGAGAATCATTGCTTTTTATATTATTTCTATGTTGCAACTCTAAAACAAAGGCTAGATTTGTGCAAACATTTCAGAAACAATTACGACGGATATCAGAGATTTATTTAACAAGTTAAAATCTAAAAGAAAGACCTAAAATAAAGTATTTTCTGAGTGTGAGTTTTTGTTTCAGCTCTACAGGGTGACCACTAAGGCCTCCAGGTTGTTGTTGAATATAATCCTGCCGTCCACCTCTCGGCTGCACTCGGGGTGTTTGAGGAGCTCCAGCACTCCGGCCTTCAGCTTCGGAGAAGCGTTCATACTGAACTCCAGGACCTCAGTCAGGAAGTCCAGCAGCAGCTCTCCTTTCTCATCTCCAGCGGTGAAACACTCGGTGATGTCCATCTGAGACGGGAGAGTGTGGCTCTGGTAGGGGATTCCTTTAGTGTCCAGGAAGTTCCTGACGTCTCCGGTCGTGACGCACTGACTGATGTCGCTCTTGCACAGCTGAGCTTGGTAGGTTCTCCATAACCTGCCCCAGCCACTCTGTCCTGCAAGGGGCGCACTGAGTTAACAAAGATTCGCGCTACAAGATATTAGAAATTACTGCATGGCTCTGGTTACTAGGTTTGATTGTGCTCTTTGTTCCTTAAAATGTCCACAACAACTTGTGATACTATACAGTGGTATGAAACATCACTGCTCTAGAGGAGATCTGCATGGAGGAATGGGCCAAACTACCAGCAACAGTGTGTAAAAACCTTGTGGCGACTTACAGAAAACGTTTGACCTCTGTTATATACCCTTTGTTGGCAATGACAAAGTATTGAGATGAACTTTTGTTATTGACCAAATGCTTATTTTCCACCATAATTTGCAAATAAATTCTTTCAAAATCAGACAATGTGATTTTCTGGATTTTTTTTCTCATTCTGTCTCTCATAGTTGAAGTGTACCTATGATGAAAATTACAGGCCTCTATCATCTTTTTAAGTGGGAGAACTTGCACAATTGGTGGCTGACTAAATACTTTTTTGCCCCACTGCATATTGATGTATTTCCTTTAGAAACAGGAAGTTAGAGTGACAGTCAGCCAATAAGGGTTTAGATACACAATGCCACATTTCCTTCCAATCTAAACAAGTCTGATAGAAGTTTAGTGAGCTATCTCTAACACTCCACCTCCACTGTAATCAGGATGATGTCCTACACCACGGGATACTCTGTATTTTGGAGGACGTTCTGATGTACCCGACTCTTACTGAGAATAATATGACAGCGTATGAAGACAGAAACTCATTCTCCGTCACTCTGAGGCTGAGATATGGAACAGACCGAAGTTGCTGAAAATTTTCCAAAACACAAAACCTCCAAATTGCCTCCAAATTTGTCCGGCCAGTTGTTCTCCACTATGTGATAACTGGAAAAGCGTGCAGTAAGAACACCAATAAACACATCAATGAGCCATGTTTACATGCCCATCATTTCTGGTTAAAAATTGATGCAAGACTTTTTCAGATTGGGTCCATAAAATTAAAAGAAAGTTGATTAATCTAGCCATGGGGGTCACAGTCCAATGACTTCTGTGCCGGTCCCAAGCCCGGATAAATAGAGAGGGTTGCGTCAGGAAGGGCATCCGGCATAAAACACTGCCAAATTTAACCATGCGAATCGTCAGTACTCTGAATTTCATACCAGATCGGTCGGGGCCCGGGTTAACAACAACTGCCATCGGCGCCGTTGACCTACAGGGCGCCGGTGGAAATTGGGTTACTGTTGGTCGAAGAAGTAGAGGAGAGAGGAGAGTGCACAGACAGAGAGAGAAGAGGAAAGGTAAGAATGTAGGACTGAGAATAGGAACTCTGAATGTTGGTACTATGACAGGGAAAGGTAGAGACCTGGCTGATATGATGGCGAGAAGGAAGGTGGATATACGGTGTGTACAGGAGACCAGGTGGAAGGGTAGCAAGGCTCGTAGTATAGGAGCAGAATTCAAGCTGTTTTATTATGGTGTGGATAGTAAGAGAAATGGGGTAGGTGTGGTCCTGAAGGAGGACTTTGTGAGGAATGTTCTGGAGGTGAAGAGAGTGTCAGACAGAGTGATGAGTCTGAAGTTAGAGATTGAAGGGGTGATGTTGAATGTTGTTAGTGGTTATGCCCCACAGGTAGGTTGTGAGTTAGAGGAGAAAGAGACATACTGGAGTGAATTAGATGAGGTGATGGAGAGTATTCCCACGGGTGAGACAGTGGTGATAGGAGCGGATTTTAATGGACATGTTGGTGAGGGGAACAGAGGTGATGAGGAGGTGATGGGCAAGTTTGGAGTTAAGGAAAGGAACCTAAAAGGACAGATGGTAGTGGACTTTGCTAAGAGGATGGACATGGCTGTGGTTAACACATTTTCAGAAGAGGGAGGAGCATAGCATGACTTAGAAGTGTGGAGGTAGGAGAACACAGGTAGACTACATTCTATGTAGAAGAGGCAATCTGAAAGAGATTAGTGACTGTAAAATGGTATTGGGAGAGAGTGTAGCCAGACAGCATAGGATGGCGGTGTGTAGGATGATTTTGATGGTCTGTAAGAAGAAGAGGTCAAAGATAGAGATAGAGAAGAAAACCACGTGGTGGAAGCTGAAAAAGGAGGAATGTTGTGAGGAATTTAGACAGAAGTTGAGGCAGGCCCTGGGTGGTCAGGTAGTGCTGCCAGATGACTGGGAAACTACAGCAGAAGTGATCAGGGAGACAGGGAGAAAGGTGCTGGGTGTGTCATCTGGAAGGAGGAAAGAAGATAAGGAGACTTGGTGGTGGAATGAGGAAGTTCAGGATAGTATCCAGAGGAAGAGGTTAGCCAAGAAGAAGTGGGACATGGACAGGACTGAAGAGAATAGACAGGAATACAAGGAGTTACAGTGCAGAGTGAAGAGGGAGGTGTCTAAGGCCAAGCAGAAGGCATATGACGAGTTGTACACCAAGTTAAACACTAAAGAAGGAGAGAAGGACTTGTAAATGTTAGCTAGGCAAAGGGATCGAGATTGGAAGGATGTGCAGCAAGTTAGACTTATTAAGGATAGAGATGGAAGGGTGCTCACAAGTGAGGAGAGTGTACAGAGGAGATGGAAGGAATACTTTGAGGAGCTGATGAATGAGGAAAATGAGAGGGAAAAAAGAGTAGAAGGGGTGAACTCTGTGGAACAGAAAGTAGATAAGATTAGAAAGGATGAAGTCAGGAAGGCTTTGAAGAGGATGAAAAGTGGAAAGGCAGTTGGTCCTGATGACATCCCAGTGGAGGTCTGAAAGTTTCTAGGAGAGGCAGCTGTGGAATTTTTAACTAGTTTGTTCAACAGGGTTTTAGAGAGTGAGAGGATGCCTGAGGAATGGAGAAGAAGTGTGTTAGTGCCGATCTTTAAGAATAAGGGTGACGTGCAGAGTTGCAGCAACTATAGGGGGATAAAGTTGATGAGCCATACAATGAAGCTATGGGAAAGAGTAGTGGAAGCTAGGTTAAGGAAGGTAGTGGGAATTTGTGAGCAGCAGTATGGCTTCATGCCCAGAAAGAGCACAACATATTCAATTTTTGCTCTGAGAATTTTGATGGAGAAGTATAGGGATGGTCAGAGGGAGTTGCACTGTGTGTTTGTAGACTTGGAGAAAGCGTATGACAGGGTGCCAAGAGATGAGCTGTGGTACTGCATGAGGAAGTCAGGAGTAGCAGAGAAGTATGTCAGAGTGGTGCAGGACATGTATGAGAGGAGCAGGACAGTGGTGAGGTGTGCTCTAGGTCAGACAGAGGAGTTCAAAGTGGAGGTTGGACTGCATCAGGGATCGGCTCTGAGCCCCTTCCTGTTTGCTATAGTGATGGACCAGTCAGAGGAGGTCAGACAGGAGTCTTCTTGGACAATGATGTTTGCAGATGCAGATATCACACCCTAACCCCTTCCCTAAACCCTATATCACATCTTAACCACCCTAACCACTATATTACACCCTAACCCTTACCCTAACCCCTATATCTCATCCTAACCACCCTAACCCCTCTCTCGCACCCTAACCCCTACCCTAACCCATATATCACACCCTAACCCCCTACCCTAACTCCTATATCACATCCTAACCACCCTAACCCCTCTATCACACTAACCCCTTCTCATATGAGTTTTTTTCCCACAAAATCGGAAGCCCACAGTGGTACAGAACGTCTGCGTGTGTGTGTGTGTGTGTGTGTGTGTGTGTGTGTAGCTTTACAGTTTTTCTTCACTGGACCTTAAGATTCTCAAACCCTGTTCCAGCATGTGGACAAAGCTCCTGAGCTCCATGAAGACATGGTATGCAGGTAAAGGTTGGAGAAGGTGGAAGAACTCAAGTGTCCTGCACAGAGCCCTGACTCTGACTCTAACTCAAAATCTATTATTTATTCATCCAAAACTATCTAATGAAATCCTTTACAAAAATTGATGCCAGCTATATAAACAATGAATGAATGAATGAATGAATGAGTGAATGAATGAGTGAATGAATGAATAAATAAATAAATAAATAAATAAATAAATAAATAAATAAGGACTCACCTGTTTTTCTTCTTATTATTATTATTGTTATTATAATAATAATTATTAATAATAATAATCTCTAGTCTTGCTGATCTTCATCTCTTCCTCTGTCTCTGCTCTTGAAGCTGTAACCGCGAACACTGTGTCTGTGTTTATTACATGCACTGAATTACATCACACACACACACACACACACACACACACACACAAACTACAAGCCCTAGATGACATTACTCAGGAGTAATCCTCTGCTCCTGCCTTATTGCATGCATGATTTTATTTTATTTTATTTTATTTTATTTTTTATTCAGATATTTTTAACTTTTTTGTCTAAGTGCACACATGAAACTATGACTTTGATACATTAATATACCCTGATATTCCTTGTCCAGGAAAAACAAACAAACAAACAAATAAATAAATAAATTTACACTACTACTACTACTACTACTACTACTACTAATAATAATAATAATAATAGGTGTTATAAAGCCTTATCAGAACAATGGTCGCAAGGTTTCATGGAAGAGGGAGGACCACGTTGCTAGAGATAGACAGGAAAGACCACCTCCTTATAACCCTCCAAGCTCCCGGTGTGTTATACATGTGGCAAGGAGGGACATATCTCTAGAGAATGTAAATTTTCCCTTAAGAGAACAGGCCCTAAAATTGATCAGTTACAAGCCACAGTAGACAGGTTAAGCAAGGAGAATGAGGAACTGCGTTCCCATATAGAAAAGCAGATCTTGCAAACCAAGTGTTACTCAGCATAGGAATCCCAAGCCTCCATAACACAGTAGCACCCCTGTCACGGGATAATCATGGTAGACCAATCGTAAATATTGCTGTTGGAGGCCGATGCAATGATTGGTTGGTGGATTCTGGTGCTTCATTAACAATTCTTCATTCCAATGATCCCCCACAGAATGGTAGAACTACTCTAACTCTTGAAGGCTTTGATGGAACTACTTCTCTAGCATCACAAACAGAGAATGTCATTTCGAATTGGCAAAGATGAGTTCCAACATAAAGTCTGGCTAAGCAAAACTGGTGATGGTCGCAGTATCTTAGGCTCTGATATTATGACTAAGTGTGGTTATGTTATTGACTATGGCAACAATTGCATCTGGCATAATTCTCTATGTGAAAAAGTGGTGGAAATTTCTAATGTGCATGCAGTATATGCAATAAAAAAGTCAGAGGATTATGATTTAGATATGTTGTTATCAGTAGATGATTGCGAATTATCAGATCTTTTAGATAAGAACAGAGGTGTTTTTGCTATCTCAAAACATGATTGTGGCCGAG
>JAUCMX010000006.1:2141572-2178229 GCA_033459395.1 Hemibagrus guttatus | reverse complement strand
TGAGTTCCTACCCTGGGCGGAGTACGCCCAGAACTCTCTCATTCACTCCTCTACGGGCCTGACGCCCTTTCAGTGCATGCTGGGATACCAGCCACCCCTGTTTCCCTGGTCGGGGGAGCTCTCCGATGTCCCAGCGGTGGAGGAGTGGTACCGGCGGAGCCAAGAGGTCTGGGAGAGGGCTCATGTGCGACTTCAGCGGGCAGTGCACAGGCAGAGAATTCAGCCCAACCGACATCACCCCCCTCACCCTTCCTACCAGGTGGGACAGATGGTTTGGTTGTCGACTCGGAACCTACGTCTCAAACTGCCGTGCCTTAAACTCAGCCCAAAGTTCATTGGCCCATTCGAGATTGTTCGGCAGGTCAACCCGGTGGCATACTGGCTACGACTACCAGTGACATATCGCATCTGCCCCACCTTCCACGTGTCTCTCCTGAAGCCAGCACATCCTTCGGCTGGAGAGGTTCCTGACGGCGGGGAGCCACCACCGCCTCTGGACATTGAGGGGTCTCCAGCATACCGTGTGCGTGCCCTCCTTGATTCCAGGTGGGTTCGTTCGCGGCTTCAGTACCTCGTGGATTGGGAGGGCTACGGTGTCAAGGAACGCTCTTGGGTGGAGGCTGCCGACATTCTGGATCCGTCCCTCATGGAGGCCTTCCACCGCGACCACCCGGACAGGCCTGCTCCGCTTCCCAGAGGTCGCCCACGGCGTAGAACCCCAGGACGTGTCCCTAGAGGGGGGGCTCTGTCACGACTCGCGCTAGAGGTGACCGCGAGAGGGAGCCCTCGCCCGTGTTTTGAGTTCACTTCCGGGTGCGCGCCGGCTTTAAAAACGCTGCGCACTTCCAGCGCGATGCGAAGTATCTTTTCTATGGGGATTACCGAGCGTTTCATGATTGGATTGATTTTCGTGTATGACTTGGATTGTCTATTGATTTCTCTTTTGGATTACCTGTGTGTATTACTTGCTGTTACTGAACTGGACTGGTTAACGTTTTCTCTTTTGGATTACCTGTGTGGATTACTTGCTGTTACTGAACTGGACTGTTTAACGTTTATTCTATTACTGATTCTGGACTGTTTAAGGACTTCCGTTTCTCTGTCTTCTTGTGTGTTTGTATGCCCTTCTTTAATACACCGTTGCCGAACTCTGTGCCTGTTTCCGACTCAGTCTTTGCTTGTCCCCTATCGCCAGTTCGGCGAATGGATCCGAACACTTCCGCCTCTGGCGGAGCTCCGTTACAGTGTTAGATAAATTTGGTTTTGATGACAAATTTATTAATATGGGACAAATAGTTTATTATAATCCATCAGCAATTATAGCGACAAATGGCTTACACTCCCAACCTTTTGATATCTTGAGAGGGACAAGGCAAGGATGCCCCCTCTCACCAATGTTATTTGCATTGTCTCTCGAACCTCTAGCACAAAAAATAAGACAAGACCAAATTTGTTCCATTTCAATCAAGGATACCCAACATGCAATATCTCTCTACGCAGATGACATTTTATTGTATTTTTCAGATTTCAACGCAATCCCAAACATACTAGAAATGTTTAATTGTTTTGGGAAATTTTCTGGATACAGGATCAATTGGTCCAAATCATCTCTTCTACCTTTAAATAAAAAAGCTCAGAGTACCCAGATACCATCAGTTATCCCAATTATGAATCAGATAACTTACCTAGGAATATTTATACAGCCCTCTCTAAAAGAAATTGTACATATTAATTATGATAAAGTCTTTCAAAAGCTTAAAAGAGATATTGACAGATGGAGGACACTTCCTGCATCACTGCAATCTAGAGTCTCGACTGTGAAGATGAATATATTACCTAGGGTTAATTTTCTTAGTGCCATGATTCCTTTGCCACCTCTTTTAAAATGGTGGAAAAGACTTGACTCTTTAATTCGCACTTTCCTTTGGAATGGCAAACAACCAAAGTTAAAACTGGCGACGTTGAAACGTGCTAAAATAGAGGGAGGTCACTCCCTTCCCAATTTTGAGCAGTGGGGTGGTGTGGACGAATTGTGTTCAGAGGTAGACCTGCCAGTAGATAGCTGCAGTAGTCCAGTCTTGAAATGACCAGAGACTGAATAAACACCTGAGTAGCCCCTGTGGATAGAAATGGACGAATCCTTCTGATGTTGTACAGAAGAAAGCGACATGAGCGTGTCACATTAGTAACATGGGAGAAAAAGGACAGTTAATCGTCTGGGTTACCCCGAGGTTGCGAGCAGTGACCGAAGAAGAGATCAGAGAGTTGTTCAGAGAGATCACGAGATTCTGACCTGGGGATGAGTCACCTGAGATGGCCAGAAGTTCAAATTTTGTTGGGATTGAGTTTCTGATGAGTCGTCAGCAGAAGCCGTGGTAGCTGAGGGAGGGAAGGAGAAGATGAACATCATACAGTAAACTGAGCTAATAAGCAGATGACAAAAATAACACGTCTATCAGCGTGTAACTGACTGGGATAAGTTTAGGTTTAAAATGTTCATGTACAATCCTAACAATATTAATATAATCATAATCATAATTATATCATAATAATCAAAATATCACAATAATCATAATTTAGCACATTTTAGCTAAACCTTTGATTATTTAAAGTTGTCAGTGTTGTGGGTTAATTAATGTCTCGGAGAGTAGAGCTAAAATATATGACGATCATTATCTTAATCCGCTACAGTCATGTGACCAAGGACGGAAATAAGTTCAGCTGAAGCTTACATGCAGTTTAACTTTATGTTTTAAATAAAGATCTGGCTTTAATGTACAAGGTTAACTTAATGTAACAGATTCCAAGGAATAATCTTTGAGCTAGAAGTGTGAAATCGCGATAAATTATGTTATTAAACCATTACTGGGGAAAGATCTGAGTTATGTAGGATTTTCTGTGAGCTATCAGATTATTATAATCCCCTGTGTGGGACTAAATCACCTCTAAAGTTAAAAGATTTCTCTTGAAAAGTGTCTAATCCACTGCCTTTAATGCAAGCACTCAATTTTAATCCCAGAACAAAAATCAGGAATAGAAAATATGGACTGAAAAAAAAAATTAATATTGTGAATTAATTAATTAATGGTGTCATATTAAATAAGTGATAAATGACATTCCCCAGGTGTCTGAGTTCTACCAATCTTCCTGGCCCCGCCCATTTTTGGAGTAGCTCTGCCTCCAGAGTGAAAGCTGCACATTAAGTTATGTCAATGAAGGTCTTGACCTTATAATTGTGGGATCTGGGGGTCTGATCTGTGTGGAGGAAAGAGGGAGGAAGAAGGAAAGAATGATACGGAGTTGGAGAGAGAGGAGCAGAGATCAAACATGACTCTAAATTAATTACACACTAATTCACATGCAACATTCATTCATTGTCTACCGCTTATCCGAACTATTCTCGGGTCACGGGGAGCCTGGGTGTCTCAGGCGTCATTGGGCATCAATGCAGGATACACCCTGGGTGGAGTGCCAACCCATCGCAGGGCACACACACACTCTCATTCACTCACTACGGACAATTTAGAGATGCCAATCAACCTACCACGCATGTCTTTGGACTGGGGAAAGAAACCGGAGTACCCGGAGAAAACCCCCGAAGCACAGGGAGAACATGCAAACTCCACACACACAGCGGAGGCGGGAATCAAGCCCCCAACCCTGGAAGCGTGAGGCAAACGTGCTAACCACTAAGCCACCGTGCGCCCTGTACTATTATTATTATTATTATTATTATTATTATTATTATTATTATTATTATTATTATTATTATTATTATTATTAATTATTATCGTTGTTATTATTATAATATAGTGAAAATCTTTGAAATACCTTTTTGGTTATTTTCATATGAGTCACTGCATAAAGGCTGCACTTTTTGTTATGAGCTTTTACATTAGCTTTACATTCCTGACAGATGCCCTCTTATCCAGAACGACTTACAATTTATCTCATTTTATGCAACTGAGAGTTAAGGGACTTGCTCAGTGGCCCAGCATGGCAGCTTAGTGGACCTGGGATTCAAATGCACTAACCTTTGGATCAGTAATCCAACACCTTGACCACTAAGCTGCCAGCTAATACAAGCCATGTGTCTCCATTTTATCCAGTAAACTCACACTGACCGACTGTTCCGTCCTGAAAACCATCACATCTGCAGTATTTATGGTGTTTAACATTAAAAATAAAGTGCACACATTTTAAAACACGATCTCGCTTAGACAAAACCTCTGAGATTAATTCAGGACATGACCACGCCTTATACCGAGCTTATAAAGTAACACTAATCATGTCCACAAAACTCTGCACGATGGGGGACCGAGCCTTTTCATCAGCCGCTCCATGGCTATGGAATGCACTGCCTGAGAACTTGCGGTCACCACAGACTGTGGACTGTTTTAAAAAACAGTTAAAGACTTTTCTGTTCAGGAAAGCTTATTAATGGGAAAATGTTATTTTTTTTTAACTTTGTTTAAGTCACTTGTGTAGCACTTTGAGATTTGCCTTAAATGTAAAGTGCTTTATAAATAAAATAAATTATTATTATTATTATTATTATTATTATTATTATTATTATTATTATCCAACCTGATTGATAAAAATCAATTAGATGCCTAATCATCTGAATGTCATAAAAAATCATCTTAATATTCTTAAATTGCATACTTACTATCTTAAAAACAATATTTACTGACTAGTCATTAAAAGAATTCTATCCACATCTATTTATTATAAATATGAGACTTGTTGTTAAGTTGTTCTTACACTGATTTCATAAAATCCTTGCTGTGTTTCTTACTATGTTAAGCGACCTATAACTGAACCCTGTGGGACACCGCAGCTCTGAAACAAGTGATGTTTTCATACCAGATTAAGAAAGTTCTCAGAAACCTCATTTAGGAATGGCATAAGGAATAAAACACAACAGGATGTGCAGTGAGAGGAAAATAATCACCACACGGCTAATGTTAAACATCAGTCTGTTAACAGCAGAAGTGATTAATGAGTCATTTAGTAATGAACAACACTGTGCTTTTTATCCATTTATAGTAACACTTCAGATTATGGGATGTCCATGAAAATAATCTGCCTTTTTTTTTTCTTCACAGTTTTTGTGAATTACTCTGTCCTGAAGACTCACAGCTTAACCTTCAATATAAATTAATTAGCCCCACCCACTATTCACACCTTAAGGGAGACTGAAACTATTCTTGATTAATCACCCGAGACAACTAAGAGGCAAAGATCAACAAGCTATACAATAACAGTTCAAATAACTACTCTAGAACCAACCACGTTAAACAAATAGTACACAAAAGTCAGAATCCTACCTTACCAGATGGATACAGATTCAAATGACGAGTTAAAGCACATATCCTCACATGGATTTTCATACCACTGCTATGCAGATGACACCCAACTTATCTCCTCCTTCCCTCCCTCAGATACCATGGCTTCTGATCGGATCTCAGCGTGTCTAGCGGACATTTCATCTTGGATGATGGCTCATCAGCTGAAACCTAATCTCAGCAAAACTGCATTATCTTTGAAAAACTTTGATTTCCCCTTCAGCCTCTGCTCGCAACCTTGGGGTAACCATGGACAACCAACTATCCTTTTCCTCCCATGTCACTAATGTGACACGCTCATGTCGGTTTCTTCTGTACAACATCAGAAGGATTTGGCCATTTCTATCCACACAGGCTACTCAGGTGCTTGTTCAATCTCTGGTCATCTCGAGATTGGACTACTGCAACTCTCTTCTGGCAGGTCTACCTCTGAACGCAATTCGCCCACTGCAAATCATCCAAAATGCAGCTGCATGACTTGTTTTCAACCTGCCCAAATTCTCCCACACCACCCCACTGCTGTGTTCCCTCCACTGGCTTTCGGTAGCTGCACGCATCAGATTCAAAACACTAATGCTTAAAGCCAAGAATGGACCAGCGCCATCTTACCTCAAAGCTCTCATCACTCCTCGCACTGCACCTCGCTCACTCAGATCCACTAGCACTGCTCGACTGGTCCCACCATCTCTCAGGGAAAAAGGTAGGTATACGTCTAGACTCTTCTCTGTTCTGGTCACCGAGGTGGTGGAACGAACTTCCCCTAGGTATCCGTACGGCCGAGTCTCTGACCGTCTTCAAACGGCAACTGAAGACTTTCTTTTTCCTGAAGTACTTGAACTAGCTCTTATTTTTCCAGCTTACGTATTATGTTGCAAGTAAAAAAAAAAAAAAAAAAAAAAAAAAAAATACAACTCAGTGTTTAGGCTAATGGTATCCCAAGTTTGTGTCTTATTGAACCAGTGTTAATGTATGCAGTGACTGAGAACTAAAGCACTTTTGTACGTCGCTCTGGATAAGAGCGTCTGCCAAATGCCAGAAATGTAAATGTAAAAAGGGTATAACTTTGCCAAGAGAGTGAGTATAGAGGGAGAAAAGGAGAGGACCAAGTACTGAACCTTGTGGGACACCAGTAGATAGTCTGCGTGGAGCAGATGTCATTCCCATTTCCCTGTTACCTGATATAAGCGACCATCTAGGTAGGAAGCAAGCCATTCCCATGTTGTTCCACAAATTCCAAGACTCCTGAGGGTAGACAAGAGAGTCTTGTGGTTTACTGTTTCAAATGCTGCAGACAGGTCGAGGAGGATGAGGACCGATGAGAGTTTGGCTGATCTAGCAGCATGTAGCCACTCAGTGACCGCCAAAAGGGCAGTCTCTGTGGAATGTGCTGCTTTGAAGCCAGACTGGTTGGAATCATGGAGGTTATTTTGCAGAAGATAGTCAGACAGCTGATTATAAACAATGCATTCGAGAATTTTTGAAAGAAATAAGTGAAGTGATACCGGTCTGTAGTTGCTGATGTCTGAGGGATCCAGAGCAGGTTTCTTCAGGATGGGGATGACTCTGGCTTTGTTAAAGGCCCAAAGGATCCATGGATGACTGTGGTGATGAAGGGCAGGAGGTCAGGTGAGATGGTCTGGAGCATAGTTGGCTCCATAGTTGACTGTCTGTCTAGTGGTTCCAGTGGGCAGGTGATAGGATTGCAGGACCGGATAATTTGAAAAACCTCTTCTACTGCTACGCTTGAGAGATGCTTAAATGAAGGAGTAACGGAGTGCTGACTGTGTGATGTAGATGAAGTTGGGGCAGAAGTGAGGGTGTGGAGGATCTTCTCAATCTTCTCTGTGTAAAAAGTGGTCAATCTCAATCTTCGGTGGTCAGGGAGGATGGAGAAGGTGGAGCTGGGAGTTTGAGTAGTGACGAGATGATGTTGTGGAGCTTTCGGGGATCTTGTACAGAAGTTTCAAGCTTTTCTTTGTAGAAGGAGGGCTTGGCAGAAGTCACGTTCAAAGAGAATTTGGACAAGAGCGTATGATAAGAGATGAGATCTCTGTCTAGTTGAGATTTCTTCCGTTTCCTCTCTGCAGATCGTAGTTCTCTCCAATTGTTGCGAGGCACGTCTGACAGCCAAGGAGCAGAAGTCTTCCTGCGTTTAGTGGACAAAGGGCAGAGAAGGTCCATGGTTGAGGAAAGACAGGTGAGTGTGTGTGTGTGCGTATGTGTGTGTGTGTGTGTGTGTGTGTGTGTGTGTGTGTGTGTGTAGCTTTGATTTGATTTCAGATGCCTCTCAGTCAGCTGTGAGATCTTCTTCCGTTTCACAATACAAACTTTAAGCATCTCTAGTTGGAGGATGTCATCAGTTTTCAGGTAATGGCACAGAGTTTTAACAGGCTGGACTTTGGCTCGGCTATCTGAGACACAAAGTGTCCTGTGCTGTGGCTCATTGTCTGGCTGGAACACTGACCTGACTGGAGCAAACATTTGTGAGCTTTCCAGTTCCTCCTGCTGAAAAACATTCCCAGAGTGTAATACCACCACCACCACCACACTTAATCTCCTCTTTCAGACCAAAAGCTAGGTTGTAGCTGGACTCATGGACACTAACTGTTCTTCTGTAAGGAGGTGACCATCGACAGGAATCAACCCCGGTCATGGTGGTGGTGATGTCCCAACAACTAAACTAGTGCTAAACAATATACAATTGACATAATTCTAGAGATGAGAGTGGGCTGGAAGTCACATGAGAAAGGTAGAATGGTCAAAGGAGAATGTCTCCATCTAGTGACCAAAGTCTGTTATGTCCACAATCCTGACACCTTCATACCCGAGCACTCAATGTGACCTGGTCTGCTTGTTCCATTACTTTTGCCACTCCGTTATAACAGATCTCACGGTGCTCCTAGAATGAGCAGCTCAAAGCTTTACAGAAAGTTCTCTGGTCTTCATGACTGCTGATCTGAACTGTGAAAATTCCCACAATCAGAGATATTTATTGTGCAAAGTCTACAGCTGGACTCAGGTGAGTCAGGCATAACATCATCAGGCATCATAAGGCATAACATTATGACCACCTGCCTAATAATGTGTTGGTCTTCCTTTTGCTGCCAAAACAGCCCTGACTCGACGAGGCATGGACTACACTAGATCCCTGAAAGTGTGCTGTGGAATCTGGTACCAAGATGTTAGCAGCAGATAGTTTGTCAACTTACACCACTTAAAGGACACTTTTGATAGATACTGTCCACTGTAGACTGGGAACACCCCACAAGAGCTGCAGTTTTGGAGGTGCTCTGGTCCAGTGGGCTCAAATCCTTACGCTTATCCATTTTTCCTGCTTCTAACACATGAACTTTGAGGACAAAATGTTCACTTGCTGCCTAATATATCCCACCCACTAACAGGTGCCATGATGATGAGATCATCAGTGTTATTCACTTCACCTGGCACTGCTCACAATGTATACCTGATTGGTGTGTATCACTAAAGAATCTAGCCATGGGGATCACAGTCCAGTGACTTCTGTGCTGGTCCCAAGCCCGGATAAATAGAGAGGGTTGCGTCAGGAAGGGCATCCGACGTAAAACATTGCCAAATTTAACCATGCGAATCGTCAATACGAATTTCATACCGGATCGGTCGAGGCCCGGGTTAACAACGACCGCCATCGGCGCCGTTGACCTATAGAGCGCCGGTGGAAATTGGGCTACTGTTGGTCGAAGAAGTAGAGGAGGGAGGAGAGTGCACAGACAGAAAGGAAAGGTAAGAGTGTAGGACTGAGAATAGGAACTCTGAATGTTGGTACTATGACAGGGAAAGGTAGAGAGCTGGCTGATATGATGGAGAGAAGGAAGGTGGATATACTGTGTGTACAGGAGACCAGGTGGAAGGGTAGCAAGGCTCATAGTATAGGAGCAGGATTCAAGCTGTTTTATTATGGTGTGGATAGTAAGAGAAATGAGGTAGGTGTGGTCCTGAAGGAGGAGTTTGTGAGGAATGTTCTGGAGGTGAAGAGAGTGTCAGACAGGGTGATGAGTCTGAAGTTAGAGATTGAAGGGGTGATGTTGAATGTTGTTAGTGCTTATGCCCCACAGATAGGTAGTGAGTTAGAGGAGAAAAAGAGATTCTGGAGTGAATTAGATGAGGTGATGGAGAGTATTCCCACGGGTGAGAGAGTGGTGATAGGAGCGGATTTTAATGGGCATGTTGGTGAGGGGAACACAGGTGATGAGGAGGTGATGGGCAAGTTTGGAGTTAAGGAAAGGAACCTTGAAGGACAGATGGTAGTGGACTTTGCTAAGAGGATGGACATGGCTGTGGTTAACACTTATTTTCAGAAGAGGGAGGAACATAGGGTGACTTACAAGAGTGGAGGTAGGAGAACACAGGTAGACTACATCCTATGTAGAAGAGGCAATCTGAAAGAGATTAGTGACTGTAAAGTGGTAGTGGGAGAGAGTGTAGCCAGACGGCATAGGATGGAGGTGTGTAGGATGACTCTGATGGTCTGTAAGACGAAGAGGTCAGAGATAGAGAAGAAAACCAAGTGGTGGAAGCTGAAAAAGGAGGAATATTGTGAGGAATTTAGACAGAAGATGAGGCAGGCTCTGGGTGGTCAGGTAGTGCTGCCAGATGACTGGGAAACTACAGTAGAAGTGATCAGGGATCATATGACGAGTTGTACACTAGGTTAGACACTAGAGAAGGAGAGAAGGACTTGTACAGGTTAGCTAGGCAGAGGGATCGAGATGGGAAGGATGTGCAGCAAGTTAGAGTTATTAAGGATAGAGATGGAAGGGTGCTCACAAGTGAGGAGAGTGTACAGAGGAGATGGAAGGAATACTTTGAGGAGCTGATGAATGAGGAACATGAGAGGGAAAAAAGAGTAGAAGGAGTGAACTCTGTGGAGCAGAAAGTAGATTAGATTAGAAAGGATGAAGTCAGGAAGGCTTTGAAGAGGATGAAAAGTGGAAAGGCAGTTGGTCCTGACGACATCCCGGTGGAGGTCTGGAAGTGTCTGGGAGAGGCAGCAGTGGAATTTTTAACTAGTTTGTTTAACAGGGTTTTAGAGAGTGAGAGGATGCCTGAAGAATGGAGAAGAAGTGTGTTAGTGCCGATCTTTAAGAACAAGGGTGACGTGCAGAGTTGCAGCAACTATACGGGGATAAAGTTGATGAGCCATACAATGAAGCTGTGGGAAAGAGTTGTGGAAGCTAGGTTAAGGAAGGTAGTGGAAATTTGTGAGCAGCAGTATGGCTTCATGCCCAGAAAGAGCACAACAGATGCAATTTTTGCTCTGAGAATTTTGATGGAGAAGTATAGGGATGGTCAGAGGGAGTTGCACTGTGTGTTTGTAGACTTGGAGAAAGCATATGACAGGGTGCCAAGAGAAGAGCTGTGGTACTGTATGAGGAAGTCAGGAGTAGCAGAGAAGTATGTCAGAGTGGTGCAGGACATGTATGAGAGGAGCAGGACAGTGGTGAGGTGTGCTGTAGGTCAGACAGAGGAGTTCAATGTGAAGGTGGGACTGCATCAGGGATCGGCTCTGAGCCCCTTCCTGTTTGCTATAGTGATGGACCAGTTGTCAGAGGAGGTCAGACAGGAGTCTCCTTGGATGATAATGTTTGCAGATGATATTGTGACCTGTAGTGAGAGCAGGGAGCAGGTGGAGGAAAACCTGGAGAGGTGGAGGTTTGTGCTGGAGAGAAGAGGAATGAAAGTCAGTCGTAGTAAGACTGAGTACATGTGTGTGAATGAAAGGGAGGGAAGTGGAACAGTCAGGTTACAGGGTGAAGAGGTGAAGAAGATACAGGAGTTTAAGTACTTGGGGTCAACAGTCCAGAGTAATGGAGAGTGTGGGAAAGAGGTAAAGAAGCGAGTGCAGGCAGGTTGGAATGGGTGGAGAAAGGTGTCGGGAGTTCTGTGTCATAGGAAAATATCAGCGAGAATCAAGGGGAAGGTGTACAGGACAGTGGTGAGACCGGCCATGCTGTATGGTTTAGAGACAGTGTCACTGAGGAAGGGACAGGAGTCAGAGCTAGAGGTAGCTGAGCTGAAGATGTTGAGGTTCTCTTTGGGAGTGACAAGATTGGACAGGATTAGGAACAAGTACATCAGAAGGACAGCTCATGTTGGACGTTTGGGGGACAAAGTTAGGGAGGCCAGATTAAGATGGTTTGGACATGTTCAGAGTAGGGAGAGTGAGTATATTGGTAGGAGAATGTTGGACATGGAGCTGTCAGGCAGGAGGCAAAGAGGAAGGCCAAAGAAGAGGTATATGGATGTAATAAATGAGGATATGAAGCTAGTGGGTGCAAGTGTTGAGGATGCAGAAGATAGGGATAGGTGGAGAGAGATGATTCGCTGTGGCGACCCCTGAAGGGAAAAGCCAAAAGAAGAAGAAGGTGTGTATCACTAAAGAAAGGGGGGAGGAGTCATACTTCTAGACATCTACACTATTTTGCCAAATGTTTTGGGACGTCTGCCTTCACATGCACATGAATGTAATATGGAATTGTCCTGCCCTTTGTAGCTATAACAGCTTCAACTTTTCTGGGAAGGCTTTCCACAAGGTTTAGGAGTGTGTTTATAAGAATTTGTGACCATTCCTCTAGAAGTGCATTTGTGAGGTCAGGCACTGATGTTGGACAAGAAGGTCTGGCTTGCAGTCTCCACTCTAATTCATCCCAAAGGTGTTCTATGGGGTTGAGGTCAGGACTCTGTGCAGGCCAGTCAAGTTCCTCCACCAAACTCACTCATCCATGTCTTTATGGACCTTGCTTTGTGCACTTTGTGCTTTGCGCAGTCATGTTGGAACAGGGAGGGGCCATCCCCAAACTGTTCCCACAAAGTTGGGAGCATGAAATTGTCCAAAATGTCTTGGTATGCTGAAGCATTAAGAGTTCCTTTCACTGGAACTAAGGGGCCAAGCCCAACCCCTGAAAAACAACACCTGAATTCAATGAAAAATTTTGTCAATATAAGTGAATATACTCTATTTATTTGATGTTATTTTGATCACCGGAAGAGCAGCCAGAAGAATTGGAGACAATAAAAGAGAGAGACTGGCGCCATGTCGAGAAGCGCGTTTTCTATTGCCGTGTACAATCGCTCGTCTTTTTTTGTATTCTAGCTGATCGCGTATTGAAGTTTGAGTACGGATGTGTACTTGTGTCATCTTGTGTTGACGGGGCTCGGACATGTAAAAAAGAGCGCGCTCATACACTGTGCAACACGTAGGAACGTTAACTGTAAACACACCTTTGGAAAGGGACGGTGCCACTCCCTGTATTTAAGTTTGTGAGGGAAGCGCAGCGTAGGTAGGTTTTTGATTTCACTTTTGTTTGTAGATATACTTGTATATTACAATGCGGAGTTAGGGCAGTGGCTTTTGTTTTACTTGGTTTCTTTTCATTAGCACCGCCATTGTCCAGCCCTGTTTTTGGTCTGTTCTCTGAAATTTGTAAATATTGTAAATACGTGTGTGTTTTATACTGTACAGCACAGTAAACTGAGATAAGCACTACAAGTTGTGTCGAGAAACATTTTTCCTTTCTTCTTCGCTCTGTGTCAGTTTATAATGTTTATCACTGTTTATACCCGGTTGGTCTCTTTCACCCACTATCAGCCTGGTAATCCACCTGTTTGTTACTTTCCCTGCTTCGGCCATTCACAGCGGGGTGTAACAGCTCGTTAGTTCGCGTTCGGGCAATGATGAGTGAAACAAAGTTTACCAATATATGCAATTTTACTGATTCTTGCAGGGTGAAGTTGTCAGGTTTACAGTTCACAATAACTCCTGGGTGGATCAACTTGAATGAACTCACAACAAACAACGGATAATCTTCCTTTTTGCACAGCACAGCGAGAGAATATTTCCATCACACGAGCACGCTTGATCTGAACTACATTACCCATGAAGCATTTCAATAAGGACTAAAAACCCGTAAATAGTGGTCCTAAAGCGATATCTCTTATTTCCTCTCTCCTGCAACACTACCCCCACTCTGGATGGTGATTAAACTTAACACCACTCCAGTACCATAACATGACTGGTACAAAATACATCACCACACATATTAACAAAGATATTACCATGGATTCACAGTGTTAATAGAAGGCAGAAATACATTCAACATAATGTCTACCCTTATTTCTCTTTTCTTTTCTCTTTTTTTTTCAACAGTTCATAGGCAGCTCCATTGCCAAGCATACAGTCCATTCAAACAACTCTGCTCAACGGAGGCACTAGCCAGCATTTCCCGACCCCACATGATGGGGTAAACAGTCCATAAAGTAGAAGGATAGCACGGTACTGGGAGGGGTTTAAGAGTTGCTTTGTAACGTGGTCTTCACTTGAGTAAATCAGTCCAAGCAAGACTAGTGAGGTAGTTATGTGACACGCTTCACTCCCCACTACTGGCCTGCAGAAGGAAAGAAGTTAACAACAGCCACTGCATACAAACAAAATAAGTTAGGCTTAGTTAAACCTATACTGGCTTGTTTTCTTAACAACAAAATCCACCCAGGTTACAAAGGAACACATATAAAGAATACTTTCCACAGATGACATGCATCATTTATTTTAAACAACAGTAGAACAATAACAAACTGTCAACAGTGTGTTCTTCTTGCTTTTTTTTTTTTTTTTTTTTTTAAAGTCATTAATAATCAATTAGTCCAGTCCCCAAACCTCCTCGGAGGTCTCCTGAATCGTTGCGGCCTACCCCTCATTTGGCCGTTAACAGTCCCTGTTGAATCCTGTTGCACCGTGCTACCTTCAACCCAATGAACATCCTTTGGGTCCTGCTCTAACATAGACACACCGGTGTCATCCAGGGGAGGCATACTGTCTGTGCCGCTGTTATTTCCCTCTTTGAAGAGACCAGACAGATCCAAGTCAAGTTCAGCTCCATCGGCTTCCAGGTTTGGGGCAGGAACTTCCTGCGGTTGCCAAACTTCTGGGTCTTTAAACACCCAGCTGTTCTCCAGGGATTGCCGGGAATGGTAAGGTTTGAGCTTGTCATGGTGAACAACTTTTACTTTGGCCCTTGGGCTTCTCTGGATCCGGTACACTAAATCGTCCAGGTCTCCCAGGATAAAGTAAGGTCCATCATAATTGGGAAGAAACTTCTGATCTTGTTTTTCACTCATTTAGTTCCTTTTACAAGGTACCACACTGCATCACCAACCTTGTAGTGTGTCCTAGCAGCTCTTTTATCATAGTGCTTTTTAGCACACTCCACAGATTGGCCTAATGTATCCCTTGCAACTCGATGTGCCAACTCCAACCTTTCTTTCATCTGAACCACATATTGTGGGAATGTTTTAGTTAGTGTGTGGTTGGGAGGCATTCCTGCGACCAGGTCAATGGGCTCTGTTATCTCCCACCCAAAGGGCATCATGTTTGGGGTGAAACCAGTGGAACTGTGCTTTGTCGCTCAATAAGCCATTACAGCATAAGGGACCATGAGGTCCCAATTCCAATGGCATCGCTCCGAAGTCGTGGCTAGGATTTTCTGTAGAGTGGCGTTGAAGCGCTCGACCTGCCCATCCGCCTGAGGTCAGAAAGGTGTCTTGTCAATGTCTAGCAACTCACACATTGTTTGGAAGACCTCTGATTCAAAATTGGTCACTTGGAGTGTAAAAGGTGCTCCATAACGGCAGACCCATTCAGCGACTATAACCTCTGCTACAGTGACAGCTTGGTCATTATGCAGGGGGTAAGCTTCCACCCATTTGGTGAAATAATCTTGCACCATAAGAGTTATGGACTCTTATGGAAGTAAAATCAAGGACCGTTACGTCGCCCGGACTGGCGTCACCGGGGCCCCACCCTGGAGCCAGGCCTGGGGTTGGGGCACGCAGGCAAGCGCCTGGTGGCCGAGTCTTTGCCTGCGGGACTCGGCCGGGCACAGCCCGAAAAAATGACGTAGGCCCACCTTCCCGTAGGCCCACCACCCACAGGAAGGAGCATAAGGGTCCGGTGCAATGTGTTTTGGGTAGCGGTCATGGGCGGGGGTCCCGGCGACCCAAACCCTGGACAAAGAATCTGGCTTTTGGGACATGGAATGTCACCTCACTGGGGGGGAAGGAGCCCGAGCTGGTGAGGGAGGTTGAGCGGTACGGGCTAGAGATAGTCGGGCTTGCCTCCAAACACAGCCTGGGCTCTGGAACCCTCCTTGAGAGAGGTTGGACTCTCTTCTTCTCTGGAGTGCCCCATGGTGAGAGGCGTCGGGCTTGCTTATAGCCCCCCCAGCTCAGCCGCCATGTGCTGGAGTTTTCCCCGGTAAACGAGAGGGTTGTTTCCCTGCGCCTTCGGGCCGGGGATAGGTGTCTCATTGTTGTTTTGGCTTATGGGCTGAATGGCAGTGTGGAGTACCCAACCTTCTTGGAGACCATGAGAGGGGTGCTGGAAGGTGCTCAGACTGGAGACTCCATAGTTTTGCTAGGGGACTTCAATGCCCATGTGGGCAACATCAGTGATACTTGGAGGGGCGTGATTGGGAGGAACGGCCCATCTGATCTGAACTCGAGTGGTGTCCTGTTGCTGGACTTCTGTGCTAGTCACAGCCTGTCCATTACAAACACCATGTTCAAGCATAAGGGTGTCCATCAGTACACGTGGTACCAGGACACCCTAGGCTGGAGATCAATGATCGACCTTGTGATCGTGTCATCTGACCTTCGGCCACATATCTTGGACACTCGGGTGAAGAGAGGGGCAGACCTGTCAACCGATCACCACCTGGTGGTGAGTTGGATCCGCTTGCGGAGGGGGATGCCGGACAGACTTGGCAGGCCCAAACGTATTGTGAGGGTCTGTTGGGAACGTCTTGCTGATCCCTCTGTTAGGGGGGTCTTTAACTCCCACCTCCAGGAGAGTTTCAACCAGATCCCGAGGGAGGTTGGGGACATTGAGTCCGAGTGGACCATGTTCTCCACCTCCATTGTTGACGCAGCCATCCGGAGTTGTGGCCGTAAGGTCTCTGGTGCCGGTCGCGGCAGCAATCCCCGAACACAGTGGTGGACACTGGAAGTAAGGGATGCCGTCAAGCTGAAGAAGGAGTCCTATCGAGCCTGGTTGGCTAGGGGGACTCCGGAGGCAGCTGAGGCATACCGGCAGGCCAAGCGGACTACAGCTGTGGTGGTCTCTGAAGCAAAAACTCGGGTCTGGGAGGAGTTCGGTGAGGCCATGGAGAAGGACTAGCGGACGGCCTCGGGGAAATTCTGGCAGACTGTTCGGCACCTCAGAAGGGGTAAGCAGCTCTCTGCCAACACTGTTTACGGTGGAGATGGAGAGTTGCTGGTCTCGACTGGGGATATTGTCGGACGGTGGAAGGAATACTTCGAGGATCTCCTCAACCCTACTGACATGCCTTCTGTAGAGGAACCAGAGGCCGAGGACTCAGAGGTAGATTCATTCATCACCCAAGCTGAAGTCACTGAGGTAGTTCAGCAGCTCCTTGGTGGCAAGCCACTGGGGGTGGATGAGATTCGCCCTGAGTACATTAAGTCTCTGGATGTTGTGGGGCTGTCTTGGCTGACACGTCTCTGCAACATAGCGTGGCGGTCAGGGACAGTGCCTCTGGACTTGGCGACCGGGGTGGTGGTCCCTCTTTTTAAGAAGGGGGACCGGAGGGTGTGTTCCAACTATAGGGGGATCACACTCCTCAGCCTCCCAGGGAAAGTCTATTCCAGAGTACTGGAGAGGAGAGTCCGACCGTTAGTCGAACCTCGGATACCGGAGGAGCAATGTGGTTTTCGACCTAGTCGTGGAACACTGGACTAGCTCTATACCCTCCACAGGGTGCTCAAGGGTTCGTGGGAGTTTGCCCAACCAGTCCACATGTGTTTTGTGGACTTGGAGAAGGCTTGCGACCGTGTCCCTCGTGGCATTCTGTGGGAGGTGCTCTGGGAGTACGGGGTCCGAGGCTCTCTATTAAGGGCTGTTTGGTCTCTATATAACCGGAGCAGGAGCTTGGTTCGCATTGCCAGCTGTAAGTCAGATCTGTTCCCAGTGCATGTTGGGCTCCGACAGGGCTGTCCTTTGTCACCGGTTCTGTTCATTGTTTTTATGGACAGAATTTCTAGGCGCAGCCAGGGGCTGGAGGGAGTCCGGTTTGGGGACCACAGGATTTCATCGCTGATTTTTGCAGACGATGTTGTCCTGTTGGCTCGTTCAGGCCTGGACTTACAGCATGCACTGGGGCATTTTGCAGCTGAGTGTGAAGCGGCTGGGATGAGGGTCAGCACCTCCAAATCCGAGGCCATGGTTCTCGACCAGAAAAAGGTGGCTTGCACCCTTCAGGTTGGATGGGAGTTCCTTCCTCAAGTGCAGGAGTTTAAGTATCTCGGGGTCTTGTTCACGAGTGAGGGAAGGATGGATCGTGAGATTGACAGACGGATCGGTGCAGCGGCAGCAGTAATGCGGTCTATGTACCGGTCTGTTGTGGTAAAGAAGGAGCTGAGCCGGAAGGCGAAGCTCTCGATTTACCAGTCAATCTTCGCTCCTACTTTTCACCTATGGCCATGAGCTCTGGGTCATGACCGAAAGGGTAAGATCCCGGATACAAGCGGCCGAAATGAGCTTCCTCCGTAGGGTGGCAGGGCGCTCCCTTAGAGATAGGGTAAGGAGCTCTGTCACCCGGGAGAAGCTCGGAGTAGAGCCGCTGCTCCTCCACATCGAAAGGGGGCAGTTGAGGTGGCTCGGGCATCTGTTTCGGATGCCTCCGGGACGTCTCCCTGGAGAGGTGTTCCGGGCATGCCCCCCCGGGAAGAGGCCCCGGGGAAGACCCAGGACACGCTGCAGAGACTATGTCTTTCGACTGGCCTGGAAACGCCTTGGGGTCCCTCCGGAAGAGCTGGAGGAAGTGGCTAGGGAGAGGGAGGTCTGGGCATCCCTACTTAGACTGCTGCCCCCGCGACCCGGCTAAGCGGGACAATGAATGAATGAATGAATCTTGCACCACAAGAATGTAACGATTGAAACGTACTGTTTCATTCATGGGGCCCATCAAATTGACAGGAATCCTTTTTATAGGGGCACCCACCCACACAGTGCCCATGGGTGCTTGGGGCCTCTTTAGTGGTCGAGCCTTTGCAGCACAGCTGGCACATGTGTGACACCAGAGTGAAACGTCTTCTCCCATCTTGTACCAATAATACCTTGTCTGCAGCCGGAACAGCGTACGCTCCACACCAATATGTCCACCCACTGGCCCCTCATGCATCTGGTGCATGACATCTTCCCAGAAAACTCATGGCAGAATAATCTGGGGGTAAAACTCAGGGCCTTCTATCAGGTAGAAGCGTTGTACCAGAATGCCATCCTTTAGGTAGAGTCTCTGCCACTGGATCCAGTAGGCCTTTGTTGCCGGCCCGCAGGGTGACACATTTTCCCCGAGGGGGTGTCGCCCCTAAACCACTCTCCATCCACCTTTTAATGGGAGAAATATCAGAGTCAGAAAGCTTGGGGACAGCACAGTTCCTCAGTGGTCCACCCAACAAATGGAGTAGCACTTGTTGTAAGGATGGGTTGTACTACCCCCACTAGACAGGACTGTGGAGTAACAGTTCCAGGTGCATTATTTTCAGGTTCATTGAAGAGGTCACACTGGATGGCCCTGTGTTGGATCTGGGGACAACTTAAGGAGGATTCTTCATGGTTGCAGGGGCAAGTTGAACAGCATGGCCTATGGGACAGCACGTCTGCATTTCCGTGACAGCGCCCAGGACGATGCACAACCCTGAAATCATACTCTCCCAGCTTCTCAAGCCACTGGGCTAACTGTCCTTCTGGTTCCTTCATCCTTATTAGCCACTGTAGGCTGCTATGGTTTGTTCGCACCATAAAATGTTTGCCTGGCAGATATTGACAGAACCGTGCTGTGAACTCCACCACTGCCAGCAGCTCCCTCCGAGTGGTGCAATAATTCTGTTCGGTTGGAGTCAAACTCAGACTACCATATGCCAGTACATGCCCCCCCCCTGTTGGAGTTGGGACAACACAGCCCCGATTCCAAAGTTGCTGGCATTGGTGTCAAGAATGAGATCACCACTGTCCATAGGGTAACCCAGAATAGGGGCAGTGGTGAGTAGCTCCTTCAGCTTATTCAATTAAATTAAATTCAATTCAATTTTATTTGTATAGCACTTTTAACAAAGAGCATTGTCTCAAAGCAGCTTTACAGAACATAAGAAATAATAAACATACAAACAAACAGTCCTAGATGTTAGACAAAATTTTCCCTAGTGAGCGAGCCTGAGGTGACTCAGGCAACTGTGGCAAGGAAAAACTCCCTCAGATGGTACTAGGAAGAAACCTTGAGAGGAACCAGACTCAAAAGGGAACCCATCCTCATCTGGGTGACAAACGGAGAGTGTGATATGAACAATGTCCTTTCTGCACTAGTTGTGTGATGCAGATACAGCATGTGTTATGTGTAAAATGTCCACATAGTGTTGGCAGTGCTGCTTTGATTACTCCAGTCCTCAGAAAGCAGAACCCGGCTGGAGCTGGTCCATCTCTGGATGCCACCGGAGCTGGCACAATCTCTGTGTGACTCAGGGGTGGGTAGAAGAAGGGAAACAAATGGAAAGGGATTAGCGTAGCTGCTATTCATAATATTAGGAGGCACTAGATGATAATGTGCATTTAATCGGATGTATTGGAGTATCAGCTTATGGGATTTATTAGGTGTATGCCTGGCTACAGAGATATGTCTTTAGTCTACGTTTGAACTGGGAGACTGTGTCTGAGCCCCGAACACTGTCAGGAAGTCAAAGGCCAACTGACACTCTGGAGTCCAGTAGAATCGAGGATGTTTCCTGAGAAGGTTGTGAAGAGGTTTTGCAAATGTGGCGAAGTCTTTGACAGTCTTTCGCCGGTTGTAGGATGCGAGACCTACAAATTGTCGGACCTCATTAACATTTGTGGGCTGTGGCCACTGCTGAATTTTCTGCACTTTTTGGGGGTCAGTGGTAATACCCCGCTCTGAGACTGTGTCCTAGGTAGGCCACCTGGCGGCGGAAGAGACAACATTTGGATGGTTTTAGTTTTAGGTTGGCTTGACGCAGCCTCTCGAACACTTGTGCTAGTCGTTGAAGCATTTCCTTCAAATCTTTTCCCAGCACAATGATGTTGTCTAAGTAGACCAGACAGATCATAGGCCAAACGGCATCATGTTCCACTCAAATAGCCCCTTCCTGCTGCAGAATGCGGCGGTCTGTCTTGCCCCTGGAGTCAATTCCACTTGCCAGTAGCCTGAGGCTAGGTCTAATGTGCTGAACCATTTCGCCGTTGACAGGGTATTGAGGGTGTCCTGAATTCGTGGAAGTGGATAAGCATCCTTTATAGTGCGCTCATTCAGAACCCTGTAGTTCACGCACAATCGGTATGTCTGGTCTTTCTTTTGCACCATTACGATGGATGAAGCCCAGCTGCTATTGCTCTGGGAGGCTAACCCAGCGTTTGGATTTTGCTGAATTTGTTCATCGGCACTTTGCTGTTTTCCAGAGGCCATTCTATGTGGTGGTTGTTTCACAGGTGGACCAGGCCGGGTTTGAATGTCATGCTGCACCATGTTAGTGCGACCAAGATCTGTGGGGCCTGTAGAGAAGACATCACTGTAGGCACTAAGCAACTCTGCCAGCTTGTGCCACTCTGTCTCTTCCAGTTCCTTTGTACTCTCTGCATACAAGGACTCCAGATGACTTGGAACAACAGCAGGAAGTGGATCTGCAGGGAGTATTTCGGGGTTTGTGGCCCGAACCACATCAGCGGGCTGGAGAACTCCAGCAATGACTCCCCTTTTTACCTTGACAGCGATGTTGCCTGGGTTATACAATCTGATGGGAATTTGATTACTTGAATGGGCATCAACTACAATTCGTGCCACTATCAACCCCGGGGCTTCTCTATGAAACCTTTAGTTGGACTCAACAGCACATTGCCCTGCACCTGCTACCGGAAATGTGCATTGCCTGGCACAATATATTCACGTCCTGCCTCAAGGATAGCTATGCGTGTTATCCAAACTATATGTGCTCGTGGTTTGTTCCTTGGGTCGAAGTATGGTATCTGCTCACCAAACAATACAATTTTCTTGCTGCCAAAATCAAGATGTGCTCGTGCTTGCTCCAAGAATGGATGGCCCAAGATGGCTTCTGTGCCCTCAGATACATCTGCCACAATGAAATTGACACTGACAGTATAAGTTCCGATTTGAATCGGGGTGTCGACTTCCCCAAGGACTTCGACATTTATAGGGCTTATTCCCTGCAGAGCATGCACAGTAGAGAGCTTGAGTGGGGGTCTTATATCTGCTTTAATGGTCTCATAGCAGTGTCTGGGTAATACGTTCCTCCTGGCCCCGCTGTCTAAAAGAGCACATACCTCCATGTTGTACAGCAGTGTGTGTATACACATCACTATCCCCTTGACTCTGAGAACTGTAGAGGCAGGTTGGATTTCCATAACCTGGGGTGGCGCTGGAGCTACACGTTGTAGGTTAAGCCTAGGAGAAGGACAGTTCTGTCTCATGTGGCCGATACCATGGCAGTTGTGACACACAATCTCCCACTTAATTTTTCCCCTCTTGTGAAATTGCAGTGATCTTGGTTTAAACTCTGATTTTAAATGCTTCTGTCTGTGCTTAGGAGTCGACGACACTGAACTGTTTTCATCACTTTCGCTCTGTTCAGGGCATTCTCGCAGTGCAGCAGCTCTAGCTCTTCGTTCCATTCTTGTAGCAGACTGCCTTGAGTTGTGTAACATTAGCGGCTGTTTGACGTGTGGTTTCATACCTGTGTGCAATCTCGTAGGTGCGAGCCAGGGTACATGGGCGCTCCTTCAGCAGCCATTGCACGATCTCAGCATCTCCCATCGCGTTAGTGAACACCTCCACACTGATTGAGTCCTGCTCCCTCTCAGAGCGAGCTGCGTATACAATGGAAACTTTCTCATAAATATCATCTCTGAGCACATGGAGTAGCTCATCTGCCTTACGGACCCTCTGCCTCAGTTCTATTCCAATGGCAGCAGCATGTTCAGATGATGGACCATATGCAGCCTCTACTTCCTCCACTATACGAGCATAATCCCAGCGGCCTGACCTGGGGTTCTTGTGGATTACTGCACCCGTTGCACCCACTAAACAGAACCTCATCTGCACAGTCATTGTTCTCTCAGACCAGTGATTAGCTCTAGCGCAATCCTCAAAGCGACTTAGAAACTCTCTCCATGAAGTGGAACCATCAAACTGACCTGGCTGTAAAGTGGGGATCCTTTCTCTGTGAACACCGTATTCCTCTCCGCTGTCCGACGATAGATCATGAAATGTCTGCCGTGACTTCTTTTCACGCTCGCTGGATCTAATGAACTCAGGAAAACAACGCTCATCATCATTTGTATACAGAGTTTTAGCTTCAGTCTCACGCCTATCATGCTGAGCTATACGAGCATCACAGCAGCAGGGCTGGCGATTCATTACAGGTGCACCTTGAAACATCCGTTTAGCTGTTAGCTCTCTGTATGTTAAGTGTGGGCAGTTTAAATTTGCAGGTGTACTCTGTACATAACGCTGCGTATCAATTCC
Organism: Hemibagrus guttatus; assembly: GCA_033459395.1. Taxonomy (NCBI): domain Eukaryota; kingdom Metazoa; phylum Chordata; class Actinopteri; order Siluriformes; family Bagridae; genus Hemibagrus; species Hemibagrus guttatus. Next base: position 2,155,287 of record JAUCMX010000006.1, on the reverse strand, counting down.
ACTGTCATGCATTAACTCATTTTCCACTCCACTTCTAAATGGATTAGTTTCTCTCACTGTTTGCTGTGATAAGAGCGGCTCATAGAAATATGTGGACTTGTTTACTGTAGCTGAGGCATCACACAGAGCAGAGCTGGGTTTAAATGGATTGTTATTACTACCAGTCTTAGATTCTTGAGCATCCAACTCATTCAGCCAGTCAGCAAATGAAAGAGATGTCCGTTTTTCTTCATTCTCCCTTAATATTGTCGGATTCCACAGGCCGCTCGTATTTACATGTGAGTGTTTAACGTTACTCACCATTCGCGCTCTCTCACGAGCTTCTGTCATTTTTGCTTTTCTGACAACGTCTGGTTCAGTTTAGTAACTTAAAAAGTCCATATGACTCACCACTAGTGACGAACAAATCCCGGATGGGCCCCCAGTATTACTTTCCCCACTTCGGCCATTCACAGTGGGGTGTAACAGCTCGTTAGTTCGTGTTCGGGCAATGATGAGTAAAACAAAGTTTACCAATATATATAATTTTACTGATTCTTGCAGGGTGAAGTTGTTTACAGTTCACAATAACTCCTGGGTGGATTGACTTGAATGAACTCACAACAAACAACCGATAATCTTCCTTTTTGCACAGCACAGCGAGAGAATATTTCCATCACATGAGCACGCTTGATCTGAACTACATTACCCATGAAGCATTTCGCTAAGGACTACAACACCCGTAAATAGTGGTCTTAAAGCGATATCTCTTATTTCCCCTCTCCTGCAACACATTGCTGGCCCTGAGTCTCCCCTAGACCATCTCGGGGCCATAACAATGATATGATATGGAATGATATGATACATCAATATCCGTTACATTAAAATGTATACAATCAATAAATAAATCAGATGTCAATAGCAGCATCAACTAAATCATCTCCAAAATAATATGAACACGAAATAATGCATACATATACATACCCAGTTCTAGGCTCAAGTAAAGTTCTATTTTCCCAGTCTACTTTATACAGCGCTTCAGAAAAACATTTAATGCACATGGAGTCTGTGGACCTCTTCACACTTCTCATAGAGAGATCAGGTTAAATAAACACTAACACGAGGCTTATTTGCTACACTAGTGCATCTGTGTTTATGCATATTACATTATAAATATGTAGAATACATTAATCATGATGATTATGTCTTATTAGTTACTTATGTAACTAAAAGACTTCAAGATGTCACGGTGTTTCGGTGCGCTCTACTTTTCCTTATTCTGTATTCCTATTCAGTCTTGTGTCACAGTTCTGGTGGCTCCTATTCCAGAGAAGAGCTCATGAACATCAGAGCTACTACCCCAGTGGTCTTATTTCCGAGTTTTCTGGCTTCTACCGCGGATTTACTGGCGATTTTAATCAAAGAGGCACGTAACAAAGTGAAGTCCCGCAGAAGAGGGAAACGCTCAGGTGTGCTTGTGCAGCTCTGCCGGCGCGGATTACGCACAGCACTCCCTGGGATATTCCTCTCTAATGTGCGCTCACTTTGCAACAAAATGGATGAGCTGACCCTGCAGATGAACAAAAACAGAGACTTTCCTACGTCTTGTGTTTTGTGCTTCACGGAAACATGGCTGTGTGATCTTATACCGGACTCTGCGCTACAGCTGGGTGGATTTAATATTTATAGAGCGGATAGACACACAGAGCTCTCCGGCAAAACAAAAGGTGGTGGAATCTGTTTTTATATTAACAACAGTTGGTGTAACGATGTGAAAGTACTGTCTCAACTCTGTTGCCCGGACCTGGAGGCCTTCATAATTAATTGCAAGCCCTTCTACTCTCCCCGTGAGTTCTCCTCATTCATTCTCGTCTGTGTTTACATCCCGCCGCAAGGTAATGTGCGCGAAGCGCAGCGCGTGCTGGCTGACGAGATACAGAGTGTGGAACGAACAAACCCGGATGCCTTGGTTATTGTCCTAGGAGACTTTAATAAAGGTAATCTCTCACACGAACTGCCAAAATACAAACAGTTTATTAAGTGCCCGACCAGAAAGGGGAACGTACTGGACCATTGCTACACCACCATCAGCGGTGCTTATCGTGCTGTCCCTCGTGCCACACTGGGCCAGTCTGACCACATCATGGTGCATTTGATTCCTGCATACAGTCAGAAATTAAAACTCTGCAAACCTGTTGTGAGGACATCAAAGAAGTGGACCAGTGAGGCTGTGGGGGAACTTCAGGGGTGTTTGGACTGTACAGACTGGGATGTTTTTAGGTCTACCACCAACAGTCTGGATGAGTACACAGACACTGTGTCGTCCTACATTTACTTCTGTGAGGACAGCATCATTCCAACATGCACCAGGGTGAGTTATAACACTGACAAACCCTGGTTCACAGCCAAACTCAGACGGCTCAGGTCAGAGAAAGAGGACGCATTCAGAAGTGGAGACAGAGGAAAATACAAGGAGGCTAAGTACAGATTTAGCGAGGAGGTGAGAAAAGCTAAAACAGAGCATGGTGAGAGAATGCAACAACAATTCCAAACCAACGACTCTGCCTCTCTCTGGAAAGGGCTTAAAGCGATCACAAGCCTAGAGCCCCCCACTCTGTAAACGACCTGCGATTAGCCAACAGCCTGAATGAGTACTACTGCCGCTTTGAAAGACAATGGAACAGTCCTGACCCCCCCCAATCTTCCCCCCATCAGCTATCACCCACACAGCTCCACACCTCAGCAACACCCCACCCTTCACCCCTGACACCTCTCACCATCAAAGAGGAAGAGGTGAATAGACTGTTCAAACGTCTGAACACTCGCAAAGCTACAGGCCCGAACTCCGTCTCCCCCTCCCTCCTGAAGCACTGTGCCAATCAGCTGTCCCCAGTGTTCACAGACATTTTTAACACCTCACTGGAGACCTGCCATGTGCCAGCCTGCTTCAAGACCTCAGCCATTGTCCCAGTCCCCCAAAAAGACAAAGATCACAGGACTTAATGACTACAGACCCGTCGCCCTGACTTCTGTGGTCATGAAGTCTTTTGAGCACCTCGTGTTGTCCTACCTCAAGGACATTACAGACCCTCTCCTGGATCCACTACAGTTCACCTACAGAGCCAACAGATCTGTAGATGATGCTGTGAACATGGCCCTCCACTTCATCCTTCAGCATCTGGATTCCCCAGGATCCTATGCCAGGATACTGTTTGTGGACTTTAGTTCTGCTTTCAATACGATCATCCCAGCCCTGCTCAGAGACAAGCTCTTCCAGCTGAATGTGCCTGACTCCATGTGCAGTTGGATCACGGACTTCCTGACAGACAGACGGCAGTTCGTGAGGCTGGGAACACATGTCTCTGACCTCCAGCACATCAGCACTGGATCCCCCCAAGGCTGTGTCCTTTCTCCTCTGCTATTTTCCCTTTACACCAACGGCTGCACATCTGGTCACCAGTCTGTCAAACTTCTGAAGTTTGCTGATGACACCACCCTCATCGGCCTCATCTCTGATGGGAACGAGTCGGCCTACAGGGGTGAGATTTATCGTCTGGTGTCATGGTGCAGCACGAACAACCTGGAGCTCAACTCCCTAAAGACAGTGGAGATGACAGTGGACTTCAAGAAGGACCCAGCCCTCCGCCCCCCTGTCATCCTCTGTGACTCCCCGGTGTCATCTGCTGAGTCCTTCTGTTTCCTAGGCACCACCATCACCAAGGAGCTCAAGTGGGCGCAGAACATCAGCTCCCTCACCAAGAAGGCTCAGCAGAGGATGTATTTCCTGCGGCAGCTGAAGAAGTTTCTCCTCCCTGTAAAGATGCCGGTTAACTTCTACACTGCCATTATTGAATCTGTCCTCACATCCTCCATCACAGTCTGGTTTGCTGCAGCTACAGCCAGGGACAAGGCCAAACTGCAGCGTGTCATCCACTCAGCTGAGAAGGTGATTGGCTGCAGTCTCCCATCTCTTCAAGAGCTGTACGTCTCCAGGTCCCGGAGACGTGCAGCCAAGATTGCAGCTGACCCCTCTCATCCCGGTAATGAACTCTTTCGGTCCCTCCCCTCTGGAAAGAGGCTTCGGTCCATCAGGACCAGGACCTCATGCCACAAAAACAGTTTCTTCCCCACTGCAGTCAGCCTGCTGAACAGTGCCCCACTTACCCCCAGATGACCCCCCCCCCCAAGAACTTACAGACAACCATGACACTTTCACATTCTAAATTGCACTACATCTTTTTCAAAATCATCTTCTGTACACAATATTTATTTCATTATCGATTGTACATACAAGATATACTTATTTGGTCAGTCACTCTCACTCAACTACAAACTTCTGTGTACATATTTATTATCATTCTCATTTGTGTACATATGTTATCTGTATATATGTTTGGACAGTCTCCTTCAATTTCACTTACACTTACATTGTAAATCGCAACTTTTATTTAATTTATTATAGTTTATTTTATTATGTTAAAATTTTATCTGTTTATATGTTTTGCACCTGACACCAAGACAAATTCCTAGTACTGTAAAGTGCTCTTCGCGAACCCTTTGCTGTACCTGGCAATAAAAACTTTTCTGATTCTGATTCTGATTCTGATGTCCTTTATTATCAGCTTCCTATTTGATGCTGGCCACGCCCATTTATTTTTACATCACATGAATTGCACTCTCTACAGCTAGAGCTCAGACATCAGTGTTGGATTTGATTCGTTCAGTAAAAAACAGAACTAGGAAATGTGATGTTAATGTAGATGTTAAAACTAAACTGATGAAGAAATAAAAAACTTTTAGAGCTGTTAAAGACGTTCTACGGTCTGTATCTGATATCTGAGGTGTCTGATGAATCTGAGGAGTTGTGATGAGACTTTTTCCACATGAAGGGTCATGAGATGTTCCACTCATGTGTGGTGTTTGACTTCCATCTACTGGAAAATCATGTAAGAACTTCATAAAACCTCAATATTTTAACTTCTAATGACATCATCAAATTATTTCATAATAGTTATTGATTCAGCTCCTCCCTGTTCAGGGCCGCGACAGCCGACCAACTGGTCCGCACAACAACTTGGCAAATGTTTTACGCCAGATGCCCTTCCTGACACAACCCTCCCATTTTTCCGGGCTTGGGACCGGCACTGCATACAGTGGCTGGGGTTGAGGCATTGGCTGGGAATCAAACCTGGGCCTTCCACATGATAGGCGAGAAACCTACCACTGAGCCACCAATGCCTCTATCAAATTTTTTCATAATAAATTATTAATAATTATAATAATTTATAATCACACTCTGCATTTATAATGATTTATAATCACACTCTGCATTTATAATGATTTATAATCCCACTTTATGTGTTTATAATGATTTATAATCCCACTCTCTGGTGTCACCAGATGAGGATGAGGTTCTCTCTAAAGTCTGGTTCCTCTCTAGGTTTCTTCCTCATATTGTCTCATTGAGTTTTTTTCACCACCATCACCTCTGACTCACTCATTAGAGATAGATTTAAATTTAAAATATATAATTCATATTCTGCATTATAAACTGAATTGAATCGGGGTGTGGCCAAAGAGGAGTACAGAAAGGAAATTAACTAGCTAAAAGTAATTTATAAATCAAAAATAATCAAAATGGAGACGCCTTGTGATCTTTTGACTTCAAACAAACAACTTTAATGTGCAATCAATAAAAGTAACATTTCCCTTTTCTGAAGCTAAAGAAACTAAGCACCTTTAAGAAGCCAGATGCAGTGAGAGAGGTAACAATTTAGTATGACGTTGAATTGGAATCGGTTTAAAAGTGTCAAGAAAAAAGGATTTGATCTAGTCAATAATGGACAGGAAATGATGTCATTGGAAGAGAGACCCCAAGCACACGGGTTACCATGTATAATCACACGGTGTATAACTGTATGTGTGTCTCGGCTCGGATCCTGAATGAGAGAAAACAAGATCAGACTTTATCATCAATTATAAATAAGACAGACAGTAAATCTTTGTGAGTGTGAAAGATAGAGCTGTGTATGTGTGAGTGTGTTTAGTATCTCACAGTAGCTTCTCCAGTTTACAGTGTGGATCCTTCAGTAGATCAGAGAGCTTCTCTCCTGAGAATGCAAGCTGGTTACCTCACACATTCAGTTCTCTCACCACTGATGAAGGATTTTTCAGAGCTGATGCCAGAGCAGTACAGCCTACATCTGTAACACTGCAAAACCTCAGCCTGAGGAGAGAAACATTCTTCATCCATCCGTCCATAAAGCCAGCCAAGCCAGCTATCATTCCATCCATCCATCCATCCATCCATCCTTTCATCCATCTTTCCTTCTTTCCCTCCATCCATCCATCCATGCATTCTCAGTAATAAAAATGCTGGCAAACACAAACAAATCTAAATCATAAAATCACAAATCTGGAAAAAGGTCCAAACTATGATCAAAATAATGCCCAATAAAGGAGAACTGGTCAAGGCCAGTAGGAGTAAACATGACTCAGAAGGCTGGACATGTCAGAAGTGTAAACAGAGCTGTGCGACTACGTAAGTGTCTTATTGTGATTATACAATGTGTGGTAGCAACTGTGTAGAGATGTGTGAACTTGGAGTCCATGTGAGGACCAGGTTTGTAGGCGGGGATGCATTCTGGGAAATACCAAATTCACCAATGATTTGACAAAGATACTGTGGTCAGATGATGTACAAACACCATAAAGTGAGTTAAAAATACCCCAGGAAAATCAGATAGAAAAGTGAAGACCAGAAAGATTATGATATATAAAAGGCTTGTTAACGACTGAGATGAAAAACACTTAACACTCAGTCAACAGAATGTTGTGAGATACCACCACATTTACTGTTGTTGTAGTGTATAATGATTCCTTGACTTTGTGTCTGAATGGAAAGACAGAAAATCTGTGAAAGTTCTGCAAATAAGCGTAAAGTATTTCTATCATTAGGACATTAGTGTAAAATCTCTACATAATATCTCACTTACTGTTATTATATAATGTCACACCATCTCTGTGCTCAGTAACTGATGATGACTCGGACTGGAACTCAGAGGATCTGCTCTGATTGGATAACTGAGCAGCACGTCCAACTACATCCCATAATAACCTACTCATCCTAACCACACCCCTTTGTACAAGTATGGCAATCCTGCATATCATTGTGTGTTGTGAAATGGCACCCAATATTGTGCGTTTGTGAGTAAGTGATGATCTGACCTCAGTATCTCCAGTTTACACTGTGGATTCTCCAGTCCAGCACAGAGCAGCTTCACTCCTGAATCCTGCAGGTTGTTGTGACTCAGGTCCAGTTCTCTCAGACTGGACAAGTTTGAGCTGATAACTGAGGACAAAACTGTACAGCTTTTCTCTGTGAGGTTACACCAACACAATCTGGAGGAAAAGGTCAACTTTGTATAATTAACCTGGACTACTGGATCCCTTACCTGCACAATTCCTCAGACAGATACTAGCATCAAACATGTAAAAAGAATGCAGTATAAAAGTGTGTGATGTGGTATCACAGTGGGCTGTAAACATTATAGATAATCAGCGGACTTGAGTGGAATTAATGTGGCAGTCCTTTGCAAACATTGTCCATTTGAAAAATTTGTGGAAGTGGGGGCATATTTGAGCGTCACTGTGGATGGAGAGGAGGCCGGTACAACATGATAAAACCTTCCGAACCATCTCATGGCCTGTTTTTATTAGCCAGGCATTCATGCTAATGACACCAAGAACTGTTACGGCCTTTGTTGGGTTGTTAGAACGGTATATATTTGTTATCACTTTGTGTTAGTGTATAAACACTAGACTATACATTGTGAGACCTGGAAGCTGGAACTCTTTGCAACATCTCAACACAAATAAATAAATAAATATTGTGACAGTATTAGCTACAGTATATTCTCCTTTAACAAGCACTCAGATAAGTTTTTAAAATCCACTAAGTGCAGAAGGAAATTTTAAAAATTATATTTCTGCTCTGGTTTATGCAGATGACACTTCAGATGGTGAAAATCTGAATAAAACTGTTATATTTACAGCATTTGGCAGATGCTCTTATCCAGTCCAACACCTTAACTGTGCTACTACTACATGAATAAACTGATCAAAAACCAAATACAATACTGAAAACATACATGTTGTTAATCAATATTAGATTCTTTCTATGTTTTTGTATTACATGATGTCACTGGTACATTTTATTTACCTTACAGTCTGTTACTGTCAATGGGGCAGAATTTGTGGTTGTTGTGTTTTTTTGAGTCCCGACACACCACACACACCGGCTGTTGATCATCCAGACAGAAGAGTTTGAGTTTCTCACTGTGCAGACTGCAGACTGTTTCAGACCCTGATGAAGAGCTCTGACTTCTCTCCTGTAAGAAAGTCTCACACAGGTTCTTTAAGGCCAGACTTATAGGCGGATCAACCATAGATGACTTCCTCCTACATACAGGACATTCTCTGGATCCTTTAGCCTCCCAGAACTGCTGCAAACACACTTTACACACACTGTGACTGCAGCGAAGAACAACAGGATCCTTGAAGATTTCACAGCACACAGGACAGGAGAAATCCTCCTCTGAAAACTTAGAAGCCATTTTCTTTTACTTAACTTTCACTTTGATAAAAATTATACACATGCTGATTTCAGGATTGTTTAGGTCCAGTTAGTAATCACTTCCATACACAGTGTTGAAAATGTCAGATTTCTCCATAAACTGAAAAGAAACCTAATCTCACCAGAGCAGAACACTGAGGCTGTTTATGAAGGACTGCAGTTGTCTCAGACTCCACACTTCCTTAATAGGAGTAGTTTTACAGACACGTTATGACCTGTTACAGTCATCAGTTGCATCAGAAAATACACACCACCTACTTAAAGAAGCAGTAGTCCATTTTTTATTTCCTTATAGCCTGAAAGTTATCTACAGTTTGATTAAACAAATATTCTTTTGCCTTCAGCAGGCCTCATTTGTACAATTAAGAAAAAGAAAGAGAGAGCATTGGTCACATTATCTTTGTAGGTGCACCAGTGGCATTATAATATGAGAATCATCTGCACTTATGAATTGTTGGAAAGTTCTGGATCATACACACCACTTTATAAAACGTTATTCAGTGGCACTCAAACATCACCAGTGTTAGATCAGACATTGTCGAGTAGTGCAGATTCGTCGTGCACATTGAGATGGTACGAAGTGGTTTTATACACTGTCCTCATGTAGCGGCCTTACTCTCGTTGTGTTTCCACACAATAAGGACTAAGTTTTAAACACGTTCAACCTTATCTTTCAACATAGAACACAGTAAACATACAACATACCTGCAGAAATACACAGAGCACAATGAGTTTTTTTTTTTGGACACACACCTCTCTCCTTCACTCTGCTCAGACAGAACGGAGAAAACTTGTAAGCTTATGGCAGTCAAAGTAAACGCTCGAAATGTAATCATCTACATTCATACCATGACATCACAACTTCATGTTGCATTTAGACATTATTTATCTCATGAAACAATGCATTGAACTCACTTAACGCACTTTAAAACATTCTTACCACAACTCTCGTTAACAGAGTGAGAGAGAGCACTTCTAACCCCGTCGGCGGCAATTGTAGCTCTACTACTACTGCGCCGCACGAGGTATCATGTGCATCACCAATATGCGCTCCCCGTAATACAAATTTCTGCATACAAGGTTCCTCTTACAAAAAATTATGTACATTATACCTTATAACTCAAAATATACAATAAATTAAAAATAAAAGGATTAGGTTTTGATTGAAGTTCACTCGACAACTTATAATTATTAAACCAGCTACATACTCCCCCCTGAACTTCACAAAACTTGTTCTCAAAGAAAACTCAACTGTCACATAACACACTTGTCATAGCAGCGTATGCTTCCCACTCTACAGGGAAAGTGGTCTAAACAGGTTGATCAGGCCTACTAAGACGCACTTGCAAATAAGGTGCCCCAAACACCATTATACTGACTTCAACATGACAGTAATTTGCTAGATCCAGGAGTTTATACACTATACGAGAATAAGCCAAAGTTGACCTTTATGAAAAAAAAGAAAACTTTTCATATGACCTTACAATATCTCCTGACCTGATTTATGACAATAAAGTTTTTGCAACCCTACCAACAGAACCTGTCATCTTTACATTTTGTGTCATGTTCTGAATTAGCCTATTTACAGGTTTCACAAGTCGCCCGAATCTAGTTCTAACTTGAAGTGCAACCTGTTTAGATGGTGAACCCACAGATTCAAAGGTCACTACCTCATCACTGATGGAATCTCTGTCTGACTGAGTTGGTGCTAAGCTGCAATCAGTTTCTACATCACTTGAATGACCAGTGACATCATTACAACCCAAGGGTTCATCTTGTACTGCAGGAAAATCTGTCCTTGCAGATTCATGATTCACAACCAAAGAAAGAACACTCTCTGACTTAAATGACAGACTGTTTGGGACATCACCTGGTGCTACGGTCTTTGCAACCCAACTAGCAGTTCGTTCTGCATTACTGCATACAGACTTGGGTGTTATTTGCCAGCAAAACCTGGTCACCAACATCAATTTTGCATCCTCTTGCCTTTTTGTTATACAGGTCCGCTTGCCGCCTTTGACTGGCTTCAGCATTCCTTTGAGCAAGAGACAAAGCTTCCTTCAAGTCATTCCTCAGATGTCTCACGTATATATCATAGTCCGCAATGACATTATCCCTTTCTATACTACTGAACATCACATCCACTGGGAGCTTGGGAATTCTGCCATACATTAGATAGAAGGGTGCGTAGCCAGTCGACTCATGGGCCGTGCAATTATAAGCGAAGGTCAATGTCTGCAACATTTGCGGCCACTTTTGCTTGCTCCTCGGTGGCAACGCCCTGATCATGTTACCCAGGGTCCTGTTAAATCGTTTGACATGACCATTGCCCATCGGGTGATACGCAGTCGTTCTGGACTTTTTCACGCCAGCAACCTCCAGGAGTTCATGAATTAGTTGGCTCTCAAAGTTGGCACCTTGATCCGAATGGATCCTTTCTGGAAAGCCAAAAACACAGAAGAACCGATCCCACAGTATCTTCGCCACTTGCTTTGCGGACTGGTCACTACAAGGGAAAGCATAGGCCATTTTGGTGAAATGATCAGTTACAACCAGGACATCCACACTACGACCACTGCAATTCTCCGCAGACCAAAAATCTATGCTAATTCTAGCGGGCTTGATGTTTTAATGCTTTCCAGAGGAGCCTTTCCTTCAGGTTCAGGCGTTTTGCTCACTACACAACGTTTGCAGCATTTAACATACTCACGCACATCCCGCTCTAAACTGTTCCAGAAGAACCTTTGTCTCACAAGGGATAGAGTTCTGCTCTGACCCTGATGTCCAGCTTCATCGTGAACACCCTGAAGAACTTGACTCACCAGCGAAGCTGGAACAACATACTGCCATCTCTTCTTTCCTGTCAAGACATCTTTAGACACTCTGTACAATACTCCATCAAGCATCTTAAGTTTCTCCCACTGTTTCAGGGTTTTGAGCACCTCAAATGTCTCTCCAGCCCTTTCCCGCCTGGATAGCCTCTTCCCTCTACTCACATGGAGCAAAACTCTAGACAGAACCTTATCATCTTGCTGCTTCTCCTGCAACTCTCTCAAAGAGAACACTGGTAGTGGACTGAGGCCTGGAGACAACAACTGATGAGCACCTTGAGTGAGCCACTGGGCTGCTCTGTCATCCGTGCCTATGTCCCACTGTGTGTGAACATCGAGGATGGCCGACACTTCAGCACAAGTAAGCGAACAGTGCTCCAGAGTCTTACAGGGGAGATGTTCAATATTACAGGTGTTTGCACTCACTCTAAAGGTATTTTGGATGGCGTCTTCCCGAACTTGCTCTGCTTCTCCCAACAGAGCACCATATGGCTCAGATATCAGCCTTTGGCCAACACTCTGACGAACAAAAGGTTGCCTACTCAAAGAGTCAGCGACCACATTTCTGCTGCCAGGTATGTACTGAATACTAAAGCTATAGGGAGCCAACTTCGACACCCACCTCTGCTCGCATGCATCTAGTTTTGGCTTTGTCAGAATATACGTTAACGGATTGTTATCTGTCCAGACAGTGAAGTTATGTCCTTTCAGCCAGTGACTGAACTTGTCACAGACGGACCACTTCAGAGCCAGAAATTCCAGCCGATGGGCAGGGTACTTGGTTTGTGCACGAGTGAGGGCTTTGCTGGTAAAGGCGATAGGGCGTGCCTTTGTCTCACCCTCTGGTACTTGCGAAAGAACGGCTCCTAACCCATCTAAGGATGCATCTGTAGACAAGATGAATGGCTGGCTGAAATCTGGGTGAGCAAGTACAACAGACTCCAACAGGGCTGACTTCAACTTCTGGAACGCTTCACTATGTTTTTTTGTCCAGTCACCAGGGCTCAGCTTTTTAAAATTTACATTACCTCTTAAAGGGACCCTTCTCCCTTTGGGTACAGCTGTTAGGTTGAACAATGGCTTTGCAACACTGGAACAGTTCGAGATAAACTTCTGATAATACATCACCATCCCATCCTTTGTGGCATTGCCTCTGCTGATGTCCAGTCTCCAGGCATGATAAGCATCTCCTTTCTCTCATACAATGTGAACGTGTGGAATGGTTCCTACCACCACAGACTCTACATGGAGAAGCATTGTGCCACTGAGTTGCTCTTGGCTGGGAAACAGCAGCTTGACTTGTACGCTCCAGCACCCTCTCCAGCATACTTAAAACATGCTCCAACGCACCAGCCTCTGAGGGTGCAGATTTGACAGCCTTCAAAGGACTTTCGGGGACATAAACAGGTGCATCTGCACTCAAAGTCTCTCCCCTAGAGACAGTTGATATTTTAGCTGCTGTGACTTGGACCCCATTAACTTCATGGGAAATAGGCAGTTTCTTTGCCTGGACATCCCTCTGATGTTCATCAATGGCCTCCTGGATTTCCATGACTGTCCATTTGCCAATGGGCTTACATCTAAACACACTAGAAAGACCTGGTTCTGGACAGTTCCTGATGAACATCATCGCAATTTCAGAACTCATGTTTTTTATGCTTGCTCCCTGTTTCTGCAAATGACAGTCTGCTAACTCTGCAGCTACATTTAGTCTAACCCAGTAATCAACAGGGCACTCATTTGCTTTGGGTTGCGTCGCATAAAAGTCAGCCAGAGGTTGACATGATCCGGGACTTTCACTGAAATAACGCCTTAACACATCATAGATGGTCCCAGAGGAGATGGTTTCATGAGCGCTACTCTTAAGTCTGACCTTAACAATACTCTTGGCCCTGCCTAATAGGTGGCTCAGTATCTCATCTACTTGATTTGTGTTAGAGCAATCCGCTTTGTGGAGATATAATTCCATCAACTCGATTCATTCCTGAACCGCGTATTTGTCTGTTCCATCTCCCCTGAACATCGGGGGTTCCCTAATATCTGGTTTGACTATAAGGCTGACATTGGTAAGAGCCTGACCTGTATTGGAGACTTCCGGTGTGACAGCATCAGTCGAGACTGAACCGGAAGGGATGACTGGATTTTGACTAGCTAACAGCCTGGTGACAATAGAATCCCCTATCTGACTGCCCAATTCGCCAATAAGATCATGCAACTGCTGTGTAACATTATCACTATGGTTGATAGGAGTAGAGGTAGTCAACCCAACA